>JAJVSH010000160.1:183534-244417 GCA_021460005.1 Tetramorium alpestre | reverse complement strand
TATAACCTAAATATAAAATTAATTAAAAATATCTTGAAACCATCTCTTAAGAAAAAGATAGAAAGTTGATAGTTTCTAAATCCTTCGGAGGCGAGTAGTTAGAGGAAAAATTTTATATTTGCATTTGGTAATTGCAATTATTTCCTGCGCATGTTGGAGACCAATTATAATTAACTCTCTGCGTAACGAAAAACACATTCCTTCTCAGTCTGCCGTTTTTCTTCCATAAAGAAATTACATATAATTTTTTCGCGTGTTAATTCATTCACACACACACATTTTCACGGTCCGATTATTTCGCCGTCGTTGAATGAATATTTTTAATGAGGCAGTAAAACCAAATTCCCCCATTTACCGGCAGAAATTGAAGGAAAAATGTCGGAAAATTACAACACAATTAGAAAAACGGTGGGTTTTATATAAAGCCGAGTTTTATGTAAAATCGCATGCTCTTTTTTCACAACTTCGTTAAAGATATACCGCTTAGATACTTACAATAAGAGATTTGAAAGAGAGCTTAAACGGTTAGGCGGCTTATTAAATTTACCAAAAATATTACTAGGAAAAATCTCATTTGTTTGCACAGTGTTATCTGCAAACGTACCATACCATACAAACAAGCCGCTATTTCGCGCAATTCGCGCTTCCATTATGCAGCTTCCTTAATCATCCTAGTTTCCATCAACAACTAGCAAGGATGTCAGGCTGCTAATTAATGATTCCTGCTGATGCACGCATATTAGCAAGTTGTTTCGCGCGTGTTGCGCTTGTATGGGTCATCACAAAATAACGTAACGCTTACACAACGTCAAAGAACATTACGGCTGAGTAAAAGCCTGTTCGTACCGTATTCTTCTCTCGCCCATTTAGATTTATTCTTTCTCACAAGTCCGCCATTTAACTCGCCGCAAGCTCTAATTATTTAATCAAAGAGCCGATTGCGAGACAAACGAGATCCCTCTCCCGTTCTTTGTACAGTTTTGCAAATTTCCATCTCTTACTTCCCCGGCATTTGCCACGTAAATCTCTTATTAAAAATCTCTATCGCTGTGTATTCTGCGATTCCAACAAATATTTCAATAGAATTCCCACTTATTACGTTTTATTAACGTCTAATTCGGTCTTCCGCAAATTGCGACACTCCGACTCGAGAGACGGCGTAAAATCACGTTGAGAATAGCGAGAAAAAGAAGGAGAAGGAAAGAGAGGAGCACCCAAGGAGCGAGAGTGAAATACTTTTTAATTGAATGATCCGTCGATGCATTTTAATTGGACGAGCGGAGCGAGTCTTCGAGGAAGGAAAATCGAGCGGCTGGCTCCTCGACGTTCCGTGAATCGTCTTCGAGATAAACGAACGATTCGACTGACGCAGCGCAGTCGGATTCGTGCTCGCGCATAAATCAATTATCGCGTCGCGTATTATCCGTCTAAGTTGTTGATGAACGAAAAGGGTCGATCGACCATTGGAATATCGACGTTGAATTCCCGTCAGTCGAGTCGCGAGTTTTCCCGAAGGGACCGGCAGCGATACGAGGCCAATATACGACAAGACCAATTCTCTACCGTTTCTCACTTTTATATGAGCGTAATGCGAAAGGAGCGAAGCGTCGAGATAAGTATATACTAGACATCTAGTAATGGTCATTAATAATTGTATATGTATACTGTCGTGGTATTACTATAAGTGTCTAATACACGCTCTCGTAATCGTCTTTTCGTCGAGTTATTGCTCGAACATGGTGCGCCAGGCCGATTTTTTCTTGGCTCTCTCAGACACTCACGTCTCATATACCAAAGATATCATAATTCTTCTCGCTATCGATACATCTCTCACGTACACGTACACACACGCCTAATTTACGCATATAAATATATACATGAAGGTATATACATATATATATTACTAGCCTACGCGGTAGATTTGTGTCAATTAATACTATAACAAAATGTTTAGTCGTGTTTTTCCAGCGGGGCAAGCGAAAAAAAAGAAACGTAGCGTATAAGCTTTCGTGTGATAATCGAGACAACGGGAAGTAGAGATGGAAAACAGACGTAGCTCACAGCATCTCACAAGCTCACATTCCAAAAACATCCTTTTCTTTTAATGTCCGACAGGACGGTTAGATACGACGGTTAAAAAGAATAACTTTTAATGAATTTGTATGAAAATTTGAGACGATGGGGATTGGTCGTCAGACGTCGAACTGTAATGCAATGGAGCCTTGACTAAATCTCGAGGAAAATTCTCGTTTTCAAAAATTATTTTTTGCGACAAAGCTAACGCGCGATACCAAAACGTTATTCAATTCTCCTTTGTTTTGTTATAATTTCTGATTCGTTTTTCCGTCGGAGCAATTTCTCACATTTTTCTGTATTTTTGCGCTGTGCAATTGGCAGCGTGGATTAATTTTAATTGATCTGTCTGGCAATCCAGCCAGGCGCAAACTTGCCATTTTTTTCGATATATCGACAGCGCGACCTAGTACGAACCGTTACAGGAACTAGCCGAGATAATAGAATGATCGATTACATGGATCCAACGTCCCGCTTGCGCGCGCATGACGTTCAATTTTAAGATAATTCTTTTGAAAACTGTCAAGTAAGTATGACGCATATCGTTTTCTCGAAAGTTTCAAAGCTGGGAGGTAAAAGAGCAATTTGATACTTATACTCCGATAGATTTATGTTATATTTAATGACGTAAAAGTTTGCTCGCAGCTAGTAAAATGTAACGAAGTTCGTTACGATGCAATTAAGATCCATTAACGGTCATTTCATAGAAAGACATTTCGTTGCCGGGCAAGGGTTCAAGGAAAGATTTTACATTCGGCGAAATATTCTAATAGCCTTCTTTGCGTGTAAAGAAAACATATTTTATTGCTATGATAATAAAATAAGTATATAGTACGTGAAATGGAGTAAAAAATGACGTGTCGAAAGGGTTACATCATGGGTTAGTCTTTAAGAAAATAAATTCGTGGCTTAAGGGCGATAATTTTGCTGAATATATCTCGTAAAGAGCTTCAAGAACGGCGAGACGTGTATACGAACAAAAGCAGAAGACGACGCATTTTCTTCCGTACGTTTCTAGAGAAATGTCAAATGGATACAAATTGCGAGTGCAATTGAACGATATTAGCAAGTATCCCCTTGACGTGTCTCGGTCTTGCTGTGATTTATCCGATATCTTCCCTCACTACTGGAAGGGAGGCTAGTAATAAGATCACAAGCAACTGTCACGCATTCAGCGTCTCCATAACTGGAAAGTTACTCCGTGCTGGAAGTTGCATGAGCGTTACCTTCAGTGAATTCAACTTAGTTAATCCATCAGTCGCGCCGAATGGGGAACTTCTCAGCCCTGATATATCGTGTGCACGTTGAGAGGATCCGAAACTGTAAAGTACAGGGGATTTTACGACACATTATGAGAATATTAAATTTGAAACTGCATAGAGAGATTTGATGATGTAACGCATACTAAAAGCACCTATAAAATAAAAATTCACTTTCGCGCGATAAATCAGCGATAAAAAAACTCATTTTATCCGAAAAATGTTAGGAGGTTAAAGCCGTATATAAATAGACTCTTCAGTTCACCCTTAGAACTCTCGAATTAATTCACCAGTCACACGGATTACTTCTGGCTCATCTCCCAACAACATCTCTTGATGGCGTCTGGCTTAAAGGAGAATCACGTCTGACGACTAATCGTATTCCCCACTTATTGCCATCTTGCAATTCATTGCGGGTAACCATTCGTGAATAATTATGTCGAATCCTCCTCATAATAACATAGACGCGTCAAAATTACACGGGACATTAAACGCATGACGCGAGAGGGAAACGCATAAAGGGTGTCGCGTCACGCGGACCAGACACGGGAATCAGTGTCTTTCAAACGTTACAACGATTATAATGCGGACATGATATAATAAACGCGAACAAATTTTCGAGCGTGTAAAAAGATTTTTTATCACCCGATATTTACATATAACCTTTTCAATTTTCTTTTTTTTTCTTATTACGCGAAATATATTTCTGTGCACTTACATGTGTTCAGGCTACGACGTCCTACTAACTACAAAGGCGGTAGCGAGAGAGAAGATATTCCAGAAACATATCCCGTTATAATTAAGACTATTGGTGCAACAATAAAGGTGCTTGCGACGCAACGGATACGGATTATAACGATAATTTACGGCGGGCGAATCGGGTATTACTGTGTATACGTATCCACGTGCGGGAGCGGAAGTTTAAGATAAATCGCGGTGAGCTGTGGGATGATTAGGCGAACGTGGGATTAGGTTGCCACGCAGCGCGGGTCTACAACTTGGCCGCTAGCACAGTTAGGCGCACACCATGCTACTATCGTCACACATACAGCTCGACATATCATTCGCAGAAATCGCATATGCATACCCACATGTACACGGTGTCCATGTTATATATATATATACCACAAAGTTACACACATATACACCGTACATAGACACACCGGGCGAATGCCTCTGGTTACCTGCGGCCGTTCCCAGTTTTAGACCAAATGTCGAGACACTTATGGGAATTTACTCGCGTATCACCTCACAAGGAATCGATTAACTCGCAATTGATTTTTGCATCGATATTATCGTTTATCCTTTAAGATTCGCGTGGAGAGTTTTTTTTCCCAGGGAAATCCAGTTTATTAGAATTATTTTCCATTACAAGAAATTACATGAAATTCATTTGCGCATAATTATCTTGTACACTCAAATGAAATCGACATTAGCATAATTACTCATGATAACACAGAATACATATTCATAAATCACGGCTGTACTCACACATATCGTACCGAATCCGGGATTTCGACGGTCTTCGTAAAGTACCATTGTTTCAGCGGCACTTAAGTTTACAGCTTCCAATATTTTTTTTATGCGGATGCACTGCTCGCGCACTCAGCAAGTTGATGGTAGTACCGGGACGCAGTGCAGAATTGGCTTTTATGCAAAAGCACGTGCATATCGCATGCATACGTAAACGGCATGTGGACATTTCCTGGGCCAGCTTTCTTCCTAGGGTTGTATTAGCTTTCCCGTAGCTTGCCCCATTTCCATTTCCATTAATCACCAACATGCGCGCACTTTCATATATATATATATATATATATATATATATATGTGTGTGTGTGTGTGACAATTGGATCCATTCCTTTCCCGAATATGGACCCGCGGGAAATCTATACCAACGATTTGTAACTTTTATACGCAACGCGACTGTACAATCAACTTCCAATCGCGATGTTTCTCCCTCTTTGAAAGCTGCATAAAAGCGTAGTTTTGCATGCATAAGTGTTTTCGTTCGCTAATGGTTCGCTCGTCGTAACGTTGCCCTTGAATTCATAAGTGAAGCCACGTCAGCCATTATCGGAATCTTTACGTAGAAGCGAAAAGGAACTGATCGCATTTCTCACACGATGTATTTTATTCTCGTTAAAATCAATCATTACAAAGTCTGTCGAAATTCCAATGTATTATCATTGCAAATCGTCACATATATTATGCCGAAGTGATTTTCACAAGTATACGTATTGCGCAAATCGCGTACGTGTCACACGTATTATTACATATCACACGCATTAGATGTAGATATTTCCTAGAGTATTTCATGTAATAAGTTTCTAATTAATCGACAACGTTATATGTCGATGGAACTAGAGGGAAATTATCGCAATATTTTACAATCATATTCAGCAATTGGACGTGTTGGAATAATTTGTGCAAAATTGGTAATAACAATTTCTCTTTCGTATATATTTTTCGTGAGGTATACGCATTGGCCGCGGGTAAAATCCAGAATACAGGGCACAGAGCGGAGAGCTTTATCGTGAGTGTGTCTTCTCGTCGAGGCGAGACGACGGCGAAGTTTCACATGAATTTTTCCGCGACCCCGATCCAATTCGATGCCAAGGAACAGTTTGCTCTTGAAAATAGTGCGATCTGGCTTTCAGCCGATGGATGTTAAAATACCTGACGTTGCACTGTCTACTAAAAAAATCATTCGACATAATTATATATTACGTTTCAATCTCGCGAGTCACAGAGTCTCGACGAGTGGGCATCCTTAAAATCGCACCTGCATATCACCGATATCATTTTCATTAAGTGTCATATCATTAACAGGAGGGGCGAGCACCTTCGTGCTAGCTTCTTGTCGATCAATGTAGTGCTACAGCGAAGGTTACTTAAGGCTTCTCAACTTAGCGAATAGTACCGTCAATTGACGACTAGTATCTAAGCGAATTAAAGCAAAATACATTGTTAAGGCCTAATATAGATAAAGGAAAAAAAAAAAACTTGTTAGAGAGTAATGAGTAATACAGATGCAGATACACATACAGACACAACTACATACGCGATTAGGTTTTCGTTGTTAATTGTGTGTAAACGCGCTTGCCAGAATTATATTCGCGAAGCGATACTATATTCTGTATAGGCATGTATCTACTATTGAGTTGTGTATGTATGTTTCCTTGCCTTTGAGCGCGTCTCCGAGTATCTATATTTTCGCATCTCGCATTATTTATCGGCTGTCATGTCTATTGGGAACAAATTAATTCTGATACCGCGCGAATTCCCGCATGTTTGATAAAAATTATATCATCGTAACATCGGAAATGTCGCAACTAATTTCGCTACGGGGCGAAATTTATGAGTGGACGGCTCTAATTAGTCGTTGTGCAGTGAAATTCGCCATATATATTATGAATAATTAATCTGCGTATCGTTTCGTCGATAGAAAATGTCATTTTGCGCCGCAAATGCGCAGCATGAATTTTCGGGCCATCGGATGAAATTGGTTCTCGCTTTGTGAGACGATAGAGATTATTTGCGCGACCTCTTTTATTCGAAATTTTGCGATTACATGATTATTCTTCTATTTTTGTAGCGTGCTATTGTGTGCCGCGGCCTTATTTAATTATTTCTTTTTCGATCAAACGTAATCCTTATTGTCAATTAAAGCGCTCTCATTCAACGACCGACTCATTACGAATGTAAATTCATATATAAGCATATTGCGATAATGAGAATTAATGCTTCATGTTTTATTTACTCATTCTCCAACGAGACGCTCTCAAATGCCATCATTTCGTGATTAAAACATGAAAATGAAACGAATATCATGCTCCAATGTTATCTAAGCTTTTTAAGCGATCCGAGAAAAAAAACCCTTTCCGCGAAACTGTTTAAAAGAAAGAGAGAACGAAATGCGAGAGAGAGAGAGAGTGTGTGAGTGTGTGTGTGACAAGTATGAGAGTAAAGACGAAAATTTGTAATTTGAGAGAATGCAGAAGAGAAATTGAGTGCGGAAGGAGTGAGAGAAAGAGTGAGAAAGCGACAGCGTTAAGGGACGAAATATACCTGCGGCTCTAACTCTAAATACTTATTATACTTGTTATGCTATCGATAAGTTTATATTATATCTCTATCGTGACAGAATTTACGACGTATTGTACGTGATATTATATTTATACGGGCTGTTACACACTCTATCTCCGAAACTTCCATTTCACCGCGCGGCCGAGCGAACGTGGGTTAGCACGCGAGAAGCGCAGGAGAGCAAAAACGAAGGTGGCAGGCAGAGGAAAAGACAGATACTCGAAGAAACCGAAGGAAGCGTGAACAACATCCGGACATACCAGATGCTGATACACACACATATATCCCTCTCTCTTCGCCGGCAGGTATCGATTAGTTCACGAGATCTTCGCGGCCGAATCCTTATTGAGAAAAATCGTAACTATGATGAAAACTACAGGGAAGACCGAGAGAAGCCTGTCGCGAAAAGGACCAGTATGGAGGAGGGTCAGGACCTCGGGGCTAGTGGAGGCACGAAAACCGGGACTAACAGAATTTATCGCGAGTCCACCGTGGAACCGTACGAACGATCGAACCATGAATCGAGCCAGCTGACAGACGACAAAATGCCGGTGCTTCTTCGAGGTCGTCGGCGGGCCGAAGGTTGATTAATGGCGACAAGCGAGACGAGAATGGGTTCGACCTAGCCGACGAACGGGAAAGGGATTAAACGGAAAGTGGTGGTTCGCAGTTGGATTGAGAACGAGAGAGACAGACAGAGAGAGAGAGAGAGACAAGGACAAAGAGTATATTTACATCGATGCAGTCGACGGAGTTTGGGAGATTTGCGATGCGAGGAAACAATAGATGGGCGAAGGGGAAAATGCAGCTGCGAAGGCGGACGAAGCGGGTGAAGGAAGTCCTGAATCTAAATCAAACGGTCGGAGCGAAGAAAGGGAGGGTGAAGAAGAAGAAGTCGACCCTCCGCGATGGAGAGACCGCTCTTTCAAAATCATGCGCGAATGATAGCCTTCTCGCCCTTTTCACCATTCTGCGGCGGCCGACTGCAGGAAGGCAACTATTTCACGATGTTTCCTCGTGTCATCCAGCGATTTCCTTTGTGCCCATCTCATTCCGGCCCATTCGTAATTTCTCTTCTTAGATGACTAAACGATTCAGAACGAGACAGAGCATTGTGCGTGCGTGCGCGCGCGCGCGCGGCCACGGAAATTAAGGCGAGAGATTCATCTCACGGTTTTGTAATATCCAACCGAAGGTCGAGCGGTTATTAGAATATCCGTCGCTTTGAGCACGAGGAGAAAACGAGAATTTCCAAGATCGATCGCGCTCGTATTATCGTTATTCTTGCTCGCATCATTCCGTGGCCGCGCGTCTCTTATCTAAGACTGTAATAATGTGAAAATGTGAAAAAAAAAAGATCCTGCGCCACATATTGCGTTCACGCGATCGGCATCGCGCGCTCTCCATTTCATTTTTTGAACTGTTACTGAGCTTGTTTTTAATAAACTTGTTTTTTTGTTTGTTAGAACGGCAGCGGTCCGGGCGGCGAATCCGGTGGACGAGTGAACGGGTGAGTACGCCGCGTTATTTCCTAATTAAGCCTTTAATCCTATAATTATACTCATATCGCATCCATTTCAATTTGAAATACATTCAAATTTCATATCATCTCTGAACCATCACTCTTGTAAAGCCGTCGTCATCATTAATATCTTAACAATATTATGCATACATTTATCAAATTAATATCTTTCCTCCTCACTGCGTCATTTTTATTGATTTAAATATATAAAAAAAAAAATAATTTTTGGACACAGTAAAAAGTACGAAGAAATATTTGTATCGATTTTCTTGAGGAACGTTTCAAGACATCTCAATCATTTTTATGCGTCAAATGGAAGTTGAAATGAAATCATTTGTAAAATTTCTTTCAATTCATGATTACACACATCAATATTTCCGATAAATTTCCGTTTTGAGTCGCACGAATAGTGATGTATTTCACGGTCTGTCATTATTCGACATATAAAAAAAATTGAACCACGTAAGTGGCTCTTAGATCTTGGGAAAACTCAGATGCACGTCATATATTGCCATGTCGTTTTCCTAAAAATTGAGACCTTTGTAACATAGCGTAACCTACATTCCATAAATATCAACTGGAATGTCATATAGCCGGTGATAAAGTTCGACTGACGACACGTTAATCATCAAAAAAAAGAGATATCCACCGGCTACTTGATGTATCATTTTTAATGAGTTCTCGTAAAAAAATCAGGTTTAATATTACAAAATTTATCATTAAATTAATGTCATATAATTTTACCGTTTATCTTAATTTTTATATATTCCATCACATTGTTTCTCGAAATAAACTTATAAATAATTTATCAGGAATCAACAAGCGTCAATAAAAATTCTAAATATAATTTTATTCTTTCGATGATGTAGCAAAGAACAGATTTAAAGTCGCGGAAACTTGGATTCTCTAAAAACTTTCTAACGAGCACGAAATTTCCATCGTGCTCTCAGCAGATTTTCAAACATTCTGGATTGCACGAAGAGATCTCGGCTAGAACTATGACTAACTTAAGCCTGCAATTTGATTTGAAAGTTCAGTTCATTTTCAATCCACACGGAATCGATCTTAGATTTAAACAAATGTTTTTGCTCATTTCTTTTATATCTATGTTCAAACATTTGAAATATTTGAATGTTAATTCTTAAAGTTATTTTTTTAAATTCATAATACTTACAATCAAAAATTATACTTGCACAGTTTAATCGAGCGAGGTTATAGTCTTAATACTAAATAGGCCAGCAACACACGATAAATATAAAAATTACAGAATAATAAAAATATATAAAACTGCACATTGTAACAAATATATAAAACTGCAAGATTATGGCACAAGCTGTTGAAGCGAAAGACAGAGGTGATCGCAGACTCGCGCTGACGCAGCTTCCGAAATCTTTTCTGTTCCAGACATCCAGGCGACAATCCCTTCTACAGCACCATCGACAGCATGCCGGACATTCGACCGCGCCGGAAGTCGATACCATTGGTTTCCGAGCTGGTAGGTAACCGATTACCCATTAACACCATTCCGCCATTGTCTCCGCGTATACATATGTATAAGTACACCGTGTACACACATACATATATGTACATTGCCTGGACCGTGTCCATACATACATATATATATATCTACTATATATATTCGTCGGAAATAATTATCCAATCCGACGAAACGTTCTCGTTGTTGTCGCCATCGTTATCGATGTCGTCGTCATCGTCGTCGTTTCTTCACCCGTGGTCGTTGAGGTGTAACGCTGAAAACGCAGTCTACTTCGGCTTCCGCGTAGCATCGCATGAGTTTGACCTCTCCCAATCTCCGCGGCGATTATGCGGCCGGCTGAATTTAATTAATTCGCCTAACTAGCTCGAGGCCATCTCTTGATACGCGCGGCTATTTTAGAATTTTAACGCGCGGGCCCTTTGGTTCGCTTTGCGATTCTGTGTTCTGCGTTTGCACTGGCAGACTGAAACAGAGCTGGAATTAATTACCGCGATGTGTGCTGCGTGCGCACTGTTGGCAATGCCCACGCGAAATACGTGAGAACCCCGGCGAACGACAGGATATAAATTATAATCGTAAAAAGTTCTCTGATGCAGGGAACACGTGGATATTTTTATAAACTACTTCCATGATATTTTTTATGTATTTATACGTATCCGCGTATATTTATATGTATGAACCGCCATGTAGAAACCGAGATGAAGCGCTATTGGCGAACGTAGTAAATCCATTTGCGAGATGCGCCGCGCCGGCTCGAGTGTCGAAACGAAATATAAAATATGAATCGATATTCGACAAGCAATCGGACAGCATGTGCGATCGATTATGCTAATGTGTTTGCTAATACATACCCGACGACCACGGGCAGAATCGTTGCTTCGCATTTTATTTATCTTGTCGCGTTCTTTTCAAAGAAAAAGCTGCAAAGGACTGTAATTTCGTGTTCTCTCTCTCTGTCAACTTCTTTTATGAATATATTAGCGAACGCAGTGGAAAATTATAATTGAAAGTTACCGCAAGCTTAATTAGTTTGTAATCCAAAGGCTAGGGAAACGCAACGGCTACGTTGTCTCGATTACAAAACAGCCATCGCTTCTTCCATCCCAACTTCACTTCTCGCGATGACGACGATGATGATTTAAAATATATATTTACCTTCGTCGCGAGATCTAACTTTGTGTATCACGATGCATCCGAGGATCTGCCGTGTGAAACGAAAGCGACAGGATAAAACTGTGAAATCATGAAAGATATTTTCGTTTTCAAGACAAAGCAGAAGATCTTCCGATGCGGCTCGTAACAAATGTGTATCTCATCGTGACTTAATTGCGTGTTTTACGTTTCAGTGTTACCGTCGTTTTCTGCGACGAATCGAATTGCTAATTTTTCTAAAAGCCATCGCAAAGCGCCAACAAGCAAATCTGATGAAATATTTCCTCTCATAATTCCCCTCGTGATTCCTCTTTTTCCCTAAAATTCCCAAATAAAAAAAAAAGGGACGTTACATTTCATTGCCCGATAATTACACTTCTACCCATTAATGTTCTAAATATATCCGTGGATAAATAAGTGGATAAAATAAAATTCACTGATTCGTCAAATATGAATAATACGATTGAGAGGTTCCAACAAATTGTTTCAACAAAATTTAACAAATATAATCGCGCCAATGACGATTACGTCTGCAATCGGCGAGAGCATTACTGCCGTAAAATTTAAATTCGCAATTCGCTGATGCGGCTGGTTCTCAAGCCGAGCCTTTATCTTCAATCTAAAAATACTAGGAAACTCGCGATTTGAAATTCGGATAAGTCGTCGATGTATTCGCGACGATTTATTCCGCCGGCCGTATAAACAATGTGCAGAATAAAGACAAGTAGTCGCAAACCCTTTTTAGTAAATCACTCTCCGCGATCGCGTATTTCAGCCAATAAATCGGTAAAAATAGCTAATCGAGTTTGGTTTTACAAAAGAAAGAAGTATAAAACGATGATCGTTTATAAAGCGGTATCCTGCACACCCCTGCTTTTCAGCTCAGATTATTATATACACGATAATGACGCACGTGTTCGAAACGATAATAAATATGTCTTGTCTACGTCATAGATGTCATTGCAGGCTAAGAGCTCGCGTGTGCAACTAGTGCGTGATACTTTAAATGAAATTCTTAAGTAGTTTATCGATCGCGCTTTGGAGAAAAGTGCCTAGTAGGGATAAGTGTGTCGCGGAAAATGTGATTTAATTTAACACTAGAAAAGTGAAACGTCGACAGTAAAGTGTAATTTTCATCAGGGCAAAATAATACAAAATTGAATTTTTCAATTAACTCGTATAATATATTTATCGCGTCCATTTGGAAAATTGTAGATTTGTGATTACATAAGAACTTTGATTAGAGTTTCCTACGGATTACACATTGATTCTCAGTGTCACAAAAAAAAAAACATTTATTCTATCCTTCCTTACAAGTAGCATTGCACTCCAGTCCCGAATATAAGTATCCTCGATCAGACCTTTAGATCCCGGAAACCGTTGTCTGTCCTTTTGTGTGTTTGTCTCCCTGTTTAATGTTAATGGTTTACATATAATTGTTGTGCATATCTCATACAACCTTGAAATCCTGAAGTCTCGCGACGTGAAATATATTTTCATGTGGTATCGTGACGTGAATAAAATTGTCCAGGCAGTCCGCAAAAAGCGCGAAAAGATTACTGGGTTATAACCGCGAAAACGTTTGCATTACTCGTCGAAAAAGTTGCAAATAGCAGTGGAAAACCACGCATCACCTGTATCAATGTCGAATGCACGAAATTGACCGACCGCGAGTAAAACGCAATTATCGCCCAGTAATTTCGATCATTTTAATTCACCACGGAGATATGAATTCCTAAAATAAAAATAAAAATTTATTTATCATTGTCAAAATGTGATGTAACATCTTTATTGAAAGAAAATAACTTTACACTTTATCTTTTCGTACAGTTAGCTCTTCGTGATGAATGAATCCTAATTAACATCCGTTTTTGTGCCTCTCTCGTGTCTAACTTGTAAAACATCTATATTATAATTTAACAAAAAAAAAGGAATTGCAAGTGATACACGTACTAATCGGCATATAATGCTATTTTCTTTGTTTGTTCTCTGTGGCGCCCGTTGTTGTATCCACCTGAACACCTGAAAAAAACAAAACCACTCACTGAAAAAAACCTCTCAAAAAATCTCAAAAACTCTACCTCCAGGTCTTGAAGGTACTAATTAAATGCCTCCTTAGCCAAGTCAATTAAAAGCTTGTTCGAATGTTTGCATGTGACTTTTTAATTCGTCTTTATTCCATTCACTATGTAAACTGTTACTTTTTCTTTGGCTTACGTTCTTTCATTTGTTCTATTCGATTTCTCTTTTTCTACTTACTCTAAACTGTTTCTTCTTCTGTTGAAATACGTTACACGTCTTTTTATCTGCTAATTACTTGCTATAAAGGGAATGTGCATGCTTCCCTCGCTGCGAATCGTTGAAAGTCGCGCTCTACTCGACGAAATAGAGTCAGCGATGTGGAAACTTCTTGATTACATCTCTAATTTAATATCTGTTACATATGTATCTACTCGTTAGTAAATAAATACTGGTGTAATTTTGTTATCTACGGAACATGCAATTTCTGTCTCCCGCGTATAAAATATCGAATGCGAGAAAGCAGCATACCAATCTCTAGTGACTCGTTAAATTGAACGCGGTTCGTGTAGCTTGGAGAGACAGGAGATGTTTGCACTTCAACGAGGCGCATTGTCATCGCGCTTTTTTGATGGCTTACTTATAACTTTGTGTTTCGCATGCGAATGTACAGTTACTTCAATTAGGACATCAATAAACATTAAAAAACAGATCCGAAAGAAGTATATATTTTCTTGTATAATCATTTGTTTCGCGTGCATTCAAATTTACTCTGTGTGATTATCCAGTAATTTCCAATTTATCGATAAAAACGATTAGTCGACAAACAATTTTATTCTATCTTAGAAACAATGATGTTTCTCACCTGCATGCAAAACTGTTCTCTGTTCGAGTATCAATATTGCATGAATGTCTTGATAGCTATAGGATACGTGTGTTACGAATAGTTATAAAAATATCACATATAGTTGTAAGTAGATGTTTCGATTAGGAAATTTCAAGACAATTCTAACGTTTTAACGGAAGTTTTCTTTGATTCGCCAATACTCGTTCCATTGCTCTTTCACTCCTACGTTTCTATTTCTCGAGGGGAACCGAGAAAAGCGAAGCGAAGGAGGGTGGCTCGATAACATCGTTAAGAAAAATAATATCGCGCGGGATTCTCTCAAGAGACAGAATTAAATCACCTTGATGCCCCTCCGTCCGTGCTGCGTTCACAGCATCCCTCGCCTCCGCGATCGAGGGACGCGTTAGAAAAATGACGTTGCAACAGCATACGTGGATTATGGCCGATAAAAGTGCCATTAGCATATACGGAATTAATGCTTGATTGCCGGGATCAAACAATGGCGCTTGCACGGTTCGCGGGGCTCCGTGTATAATATCTTAATTAAAATCTATGCTAACCACAAATCCTATCGCGCACCATACCTACCAGACACCTATAAGCTAATTAGATTAGATTTTCTCTCCGTAGAGATTCACCTACGCTCTCTATCTCTATCTCTTTCTTTCTCTCTCTCTTTCACACTTTGTCTCTTTCTCTCTTTCACTCTCGTCTTCCACTGTTATTCTACCAACTGATTTACATATCTCCTAGCGTTTCCGCTCCATTCGCTTCTTGATTCTCGCCTTTCACTGTCTTCTCACTATCGCTCTCTTCGGTCTAGTTTCGATATTAGATACAGTACACGTGTATATGCGTTACCAATCGTATATGCAAATCTACACCGCATTGAAACTGTACTCAGCCTTATTAAGCAGGGTCCAGTCTCTGATTAGCCTCCAATACAATTTCCGCCGTCGGTCTCGGTATACGGGTAGCATATAATCCAGACCTCATCGAGTTGGATCTTACTACCAGTTTTAATACTTGCAATCTTGTTTGTTGACCGCTGCATTAATTTTCTCTATGCACGCGACTATGCGCAAAGATAATCGGACAGATATTATATTAATCCGCAAACGTTTGCACGAGTAAATGTCCTGCACCTGCTCTGACGTTCGTCATAAAGTATGCTCAAACGCGCGGTCAGTAGATACTTGTTAAATTTGCAGTAATTCAGAAACGCGCGTGTGTTTGTCGAAATACGTAAATGTCAGAGTGCTCGGTTATGTAAGATTATTATTAAATTAATATCCGAGAAGCTTTTGTGAAACAAGTCTTGGTACAATTTTTTACAAGCGCGCTCGATGTGTGTATATACAATATATATAAAACTCACACTTATACTCACTTTTCATAAAACTTGTAAATAAATATTTAACTCTTTATCGATATTTCACTTAGCATGTAATATCACCGCTTCTTTTACGTCACAAGACTTTTACGTCAAAAGATTTCCCTTCGGCTTTGAATTTGTTTCTATCTCGCAAGTTTTTTACATTACTACGGCAGTTGCAATTTAATCTCGATGTGAAGTTGCTTCTTTGGAAATGTACTCACATTTGATTGATTAATATTAAGAATTTTAAGATATATATATTCTTGTTATCATCATTATTTCAGTAATTCTCGTCACCTGAGAAACGTTCCCCCGTCGGTGTCATATATCTTTACTTTATATAACTCGTAAACAATCACGTTTTTTTATCTCGATGTCTCGAAAAATATCTGTAAATAACACTTTTCGAAAAATTCTTCTTCGTGTTTTCACATTTATTTACATACGTTTCTTCACGTCTCTCGATTTATTTTATCGATTCTAGGCTTTTNTTTCATTTTTATCTCACTTCTTTCTTTCTCTATCTCTTTCTCTTTTTCTCTTTCTTTCAATTTTTTTTTCAGGACTATCATTTACTAGAGAGACTGGAAGATACCAGGCATTATTATTCCATTGTCTGATGTACATTAATTTCTATTTTTTTCTCAGACCATGGCAGCGACGAAGAGGAACGCTGGTCTCACATCCGCCGTACCTCGAGCGACGCTGAACGACGAAGAGCTGGTAAGGACTTGTCCGTTACACTTCATCATCACCAGTTAATAAACCGAGAGAAACATGTTTGCTCTGAAAGAAAAGGGTTAGCCACCACCGCGTTATCCCGTTGATATTTAAGTCCTCTTTACTACAGTGGAATGACGACTAAGCTCTCTTCCAGTGGCTTTTTCAAGGTTGCCATTGCGTGGACGATGCGATATATCGCATTAATTAGTGCCACATAAAACACAAAGCTTAATTATTTTCTTTCTACGTGATATACTCCGTTCGGAAATCCTGAGAGAAAAGTTTTAAAAGCGAAAGCAGAGAAGGACGTTTAGCTTCTAAATGTGAGACAGAGGTACTAAGGTGAGAAGTAATATCCGAAGAAATACGGAGAAAGGTGTTAGGGAGGAATTAGATCGTATATTATTTAATTTTAAGTTTCAATACCGGTGAGAGACCGGCGCCGAAGGAGTTTGACTTAACCATTGGACTCTCTTTTCTTTTCATACGAAACGTGCTGCATTTTATCCTCCCATTTCCGCGCTATTTTCTTTCACGTAAGTGTGATCTAGCCTGTTTTTGTTTCTGAATCTCCTTACTTTCGATTCGCCCCTCTCCTCGCACCGTGTTACTTTGGAGCAACACGTAGCGACCTAGTGTAAAACACATTAGCGGCCGTGATACGCATCGCGTATGTACCGAAGAAATACATGCATATGTATGCATTAGGTGAGAAAATAGTGGTCGAACCACGCGTATATATACATATAGGACGTCCACAGAGGAGCCTACATAGTCTACATAGGGGTATCACGACGCGGGATACCGGATCAGAGAGAAATAGCTAGGCTAGCGCTAGGAGTTTCCGATTTCTGTGACGTTGGATGTTCCTCGTATATCGAATACCTAGGTGTCCTTTTCAGGTCACTTTGACACGCGCGCAATATTCGATAACGAGATATCGAAATCTTTCTCGGATATACGATTTATTAAAACATCCCGTGGAAAGTTACGGGTGTAACAAGCCGATAAGAATCGTGATTTAATTTATGTTTCGCACTAGACGTAAGATTTAGGTATTCGCAGACTTTGCTGGCAACGCTCAAGAATTCGTAGTGAAAAATGCTGATCGACATTGCTGATCGAAAGAATATCGAAGAAGTTAACACGGTGAAAGGTAATTCAGGTATTCGCTTACATTTACGTACATGTTCCTACGTCGGGATGAAGATATACGGATTTTGAAAAATTCATGTACCGGGGAACATCCCGAGTTCACATGTTAGTATAGTGCTTAGCGGATCGATACTTTTACACCCTCCCTCTCTCACTAGATAGTCTAACGACATCCAGAAAATGTCGCTCGCTCTAAAACTTCCCCCGCGTACAGGACTTTGCAAGGAAAAAAGGAAGATATTTTCGTAAAAGTCGCAAAATGAGATGACGCGCGAAAATTCTAGATGTCCGATATGAAACGTGATGATCTCTTTAGGATCGAGAAGCTCGTGTACGTGTGTTCGCGAAGTTCTCGTAGGTAATCCCATCCCACAAGCATGGAAAAAAGATACCCCGAAGAGAAAGAAAACCGATAGAGACGCTCTTGAAAATCTAAAGCCAGAACGGCGAGAGTCATTCTGTTTTCGAGAGGCACGAGCAAGTAGGAACAGTTTCTTAGCGTATCCAATTCGCTTTTACTGGAACCATACGTGGGCTTTCCTTTGTCTGCATATGGTTTTGCGTGCACATAATTACGTAACTAGAACCCACAAAGGCACTTCGGTTAATAACTGAATCTATGAGGGAGTTTTTGCGAAAGATTGGACGGACAGAAATGAAATGCTAATCCTTCGGTATATTCCGCTTAATAATTTGAAACGCAAATTTTACATTGAAGGAAATGTACTTTTAAAGATCGATAAGAGTAACGCGAAGTAAGTAATAAATTAAGAGAGCTGCTCTCTTAAAAGGTCATGATAAAACTGCCTCATTTCTTCAGTCAGAAATAACCTCGCTAATCTAATTCCTGATACAATCTAATATTGCCCAATTGTTCGATCGATTGTTCATATATGGGTAATAGAATTTTATATTATGTTAATGGAAACACGAATAGTCACTTCATCATACGCTATGAATTCGGGAATTCAAGATATTTCTTCGTAATTGTCCGCGACAAACGGAATATTCATAGAACAATATTTAAAATTTGATAAACGAAATAAAATATCGCTCAACACTTGAAATTTTGAAATGTCAAAAGGCTCCGACTCTTTAAAGGATCAATAATTTACGATCCACGTCCAACGAATCGTTTAAATCCCTCAAAAGTAATTTTTACGAGTGAAGAACCAAAGTAGAAAAACGAATATTTGCATAAAATGTCCATCTTTCTCCTTTCCGATTTCCCTTTCTCTTTCTCTCTTTCTCTTTCTTAATGTAACGGCGACGCAATCGCACAATGAAACACCCGCAGAAGATGCACGTGTACAAGAAAACTCTGCAAGCGATGATCTATCCGATATCGTCGACCACTCCTCACAATTTCGTCACCTGGACGGCTACGTCACCGACGTACTGCTACGAGTGCGAGGGTCTTCTCTGGGGCATCGCTCGACAAGGAGTGCGATGTATGGAGTGCGGTGTCAAGTGTCACGAAAAGTGCAAGGACCTCCTGAACGCCGATTGCTTGCAGAGTGAGTAACGTAACGTCAATCTATATTTTGGTCTCCGAGCGCAATTTCCATGTTTACGAAATATATGTATGTAGTTATCACGAAAGACAATATTTAGTCAGTCGTTTATTTCGGTTAATTGACATTATTAAGTAAAGGGTCTCGAACGAAATTGATAATCATAATTACATATATATATATAAGTGGATTTGTCGAGGAAAACTATAAATGTATTTTAAAGATTTGGAAATGCCAAGGTCACACAAATTTCCTCATTTTTCAGGCACGTAATTAAAAACTTTGTACTTATTTATTAACGGCCGGGCAGTAGTAAAATCGATTGTCCCTCGCGGAATAATATTAAGAATTAAGCGAAATCAAGAAAAGTTTCGCGATTCGTTAAACAGAGATTAGAGCGAATAAATAGGTCTGAGCAGACATGCGTTTAAATAACTATTTTCTATCTTTGCTGTCGCTACTTACGCGAATTAATTTAATATTAATTTGCTTTGTAAGACACTTTGACCTCCGTCCGTTGCTTCTTGCAGTGCTATTCCGTCGTCGGCCGGTGTCTTGTCGATAAACGGATATTATTTTCGTATTCCGTGTAAAATTGATCCGTAACAGTATAACTGAACGATTGTGTTAAATCGCGCAATTGAATTTCACGGATTAACCGTCTGGTGGAAAAATCATTTTTACGTAAGCGCGATACTGTTCGCGAGGCCGTTTTGGCCCCGATAAAGTGTCCTCAATGACGCGACGGATTTTATAAACCAATCCCCCGATGTTCGGAAATCGGGAAGTAATGACACTTTTAACGTCGGCCCGTCCATCAGACTTTCAATTTGATTCCGGTGATCTTCGCGTTCACTATAGATGCCTCTTTCGTCTGGATACTATTCGCTATCGATTCGTACCAGCATTCCCAGACTAATGATTCCCAACCTTTTCCCCTCTGCCCTGACTCTGTCCCCGATAAAGTTTCTTTCCTTGATCGGACAGTCCACGATTAATTTACAGCCTCTCCGCCTCCGAATCGCCGCACGACGGTTTGCCTCGTAATTCCGTTCTCAATTAATTCTCCCTCATCCACTGCTGTCTGTTGTAATTTCAATGTACCGGGTGTTTCGCGTCATGCCCTAACCTATCGTTTACCCTTGCAGATTTCCCTTTGCTGTCCGTACAACCGCTATCCAATTGTACAATAGAGAGGATTTCCAGTAATAATTAAAACAACTGGTATCTTGATACAGAAAGCAGCTTTGACGCTGTACTATCCATAAAATTTGAAACGCGATCGACATCATGTATCGGATGGCATGCAAAATTTTCCTATCGCGCTATCATTCTTGCACATCTAACGTATCTAATATCGCAACAATTATATATAATCAAAATTGATGCGACTATTATGTAACGCGCAGAACGTGATCATCTATCATGATCTGTACGCGATGTGTCATATTTTCCAGTTTGTATGTAATTTTACGCAACGCAATACTGGCCGTTATACGGTGATGTTATTAGCCTCGTGTTCACGCGAAGAACGAAAAAATCCATGTTGTTGAATCGCCGCCGATGATACGAATCATGATTTTCACGATATATAGAATTCTGCCTCGGGAAAAATCGCGATTTTTTTTGTCAGCGTTTTATCAGTTGATGCATTGAAAACAAACAGCGTGGCATGCGCGGCGAATCGCGTAATAAATCTTCTTTACGTGTAAAACATTCTTTCTCTCTCTTTCTCGCTTTCTCCCTGCCGGAAATAAAACGTTTTATCGGGGCCGGCATGACATCGAGAAGATTGATAATTAATCTGTGAACGAATAATCGGCTTTAAGCGTTTGACCGAAAATTTGTCCGATAATGTATCTCTAGTGACCCGGCTAAAATAACCATATGCAAAATATATGCGAATCTCGAATATACTTATATTTCATTTCTCTCTATCCGTTCTCATAGGGGCGGCTGAAAAGAGCTCAAAGCACGGCGCCGAGGATAAGGCGATTAGCATAATCACGGCGATGAAGGAGAGAATGAAGCAGAGGGAACGGGAGAAACCGGAGATCTTCGAACTCATCCGGTGAGTATCCGCTTACTGTGCTCGCTTCTTTTTCTTTTCTTCTTTTCCTCGCAGAAGCAGAAGTCAATCCAACGACAATCGTACTGTCAATCAGTGACAATTCGGTTCGAGGAGGAATAGCCGATCGACGTATCCCGATACAATTTAGCGATCATCTGTCACCACTGCTCGCTAGTTTAGGTTCAGCAGGTTCGCTGTCAATTTCAATGACAAGAGCGCTCGTCGTAAAAAAGTTTCGTAAAAAAAATATGTTTATTTATTTTTATGTCGCCTGTGATCGCGGCAATGGCGTACCTTTTCTTTTGATGGCGCATAAAAAGCCGTTCTCGGCCGTGGATTAATTAGTCGTCGCAACAATCTATTCGAATTCTATCCGAGACTGATTTCCGCTTTGCTCGAACGAATTGTGTAAAGCGTTCGGCGAATAAATCGCCACAGCCAAGCCAGCTCTATTTCACGACCTCAAACATAGGAAATCGTTAAAGGCCGTATAAACATCGTTTCGACAAATATTAATGCGTCACGACACACCCCTAGGGTAGCATACTGTGTGAATGTTCGTGAATAATGCCTTACGATAAGCGCGGCAAACGCGGTTCACGTTTCAGACTTCTAAGTTATCTTCTTGTTATCTTGGTGAATTTGTGTGTATTTATTTTACATCGTATTGTGTATTCCGTTTCCACAAGCATATACAACAGACACATAATCGATATTCTCTTCAATTTTTCTGTCTAAAATTAGCGAAGAAATATTTATAGATAATTTATAAATTATACGCAATATATGTGCTTATAATTTGTATATTTGTTTAAAAATATATCGGGAAAAAGAAGTAAAAACTACAGAGGAAAATTCAAAATTTTTAAGCAACATTGCAGGTGTAACGATTCTAGTACAATAATATAATATTCTGCAGCCATAATAATTTCCACAATAATATCGATTTAATGGGAAGGCAAAATCCGCTTCATTCAATAAACGTGTTATTTCCATGTAATCAAATAAGCTGTCAGAATTAAATAATCTCACAAATTAATATTGTCCGCTCAATAATCGGCACTAACACACACATACACACCGGCACACCTTCGTGACGTTATTTTAGTTTAAACTCTCTCTGGATTATACTTGTGTCCGAGAGACCGCGCACCAAAAATCTTTTGTTACGTTATTCCAAATTTACGTATAATCTAATATTGCTAATTAAATATAAATGCTTGTTTAAATAAATTCTGATTTATTTATGAAAATATAACGAGGTCGTGGCGTCGAGCGATCATTTTCAAATACCAAAATCAACCTATTTGTGGTGAATGATAAATGGATAACGCACGCGGCTTAAGCACGTCAGCATCGTCATAATAACCGTCTAATCGCATTTGCGCACCTTGCGTCAATCTGTCGCATATCTGCCATAATTAATTAAGCGTCGAGCTATTCGAGATATCTCTGCTACCCGCGCTGCATTTCAATCTTATTACCCTAGTATCGGCTTGTTATCGCGGCAAATTATAAATATCGACAGACATAGAGTACGGTTTCGTAAAAGCTATCGTGATAAAAGCTAGCTCGGCAGGCAGTTGGCTAATGAAAATCAACGTTAATTAATATCGCTTGCGCGATCTGCATTGCGAAAGACCCAATAATCGCGCCGATAAACCGGTCGATCGATATTTGTTCAATTAGTTGTGTAATTATATTACAGAAATTTTTTAGACGTAAACTATATTTATACAATTCGTAATTGAGTAGTGAGTTNTCTTAGGAAGGAATATATATATATTTTTTAAATTATTTGTAACTCAGGTTTGGTGTTAAACTTATAGCAAAGCATTATAGCATTATAAATTGATTAATAAACATAGGAATTAATCAGTGCGGACATTTTTCTCATTTTTGCCGAGCATTAATAATTTAACTTGTCGGTAATTAGCACGAGCGAAATTAGTGGAACAGCTGCAGCGATCGTTATTCCGTGTCGTGAAAAGCGCCGGGTCCGGTCGCTTCTGCAAGAAATACTGCAACGCAGAATGTTGTGCCCGCAATGATTATATGTATTACTGAAAATTAATTTAATATCCCAGGCGACGATAATTAGTTGTCAATTAAGAATGCTTGTACCCAGCGGCAATAGACTAGGATTAATCCATAATTAAATGAAACGGGCGATGCAGTGGCGACAGCAGTAGGCAGGGCAAATTGTAAGGGAGAACGAGCGAAGCTAAAGTGAAATTTTCATCGTCACAAGGTCTGATCTCGTCTTCTCTGAAGGATATACGTTAACCGCGACGTAGCGTAGCGTAGATATGACCAGCACCGATACCAAGCAATCAACGTTTTTGTCAACGATTTGATCGATGACCAGTCGCTTTAGAAGATCATTTTGTTCGGCATGCATACTAAAAATTTCCGTTGCCGAAACGCTCGATTATCGCCGTTTCACCTTTATTCGGGATATTGGAAAAATTTAGCAAGAAATAACGCCATCTGAATGAATAGTTGATCCCACAAAGAGAATTCTCAAGCTGTCACGTAGAGATTCGTTGATAACAGTTCTGCGACGTGTTCGGTTTCACGGAACGCTAACTGTAAAAGCGAGCGCAGTTTCCACCGGATTGCAAAAGAATTCGCCAAATTTGCGCGCCGGTTGAAATTCCGTCTGCATCGCGGTCTTTTTTTTCCCCCCTTCGTTTTCTGAATTCCATTTTGAATACAGATCGACAGTATTTCGCGAACGAAATAATCTTCCGTTGAGAATTCAAATGGCGAAAGAGAGCTATTTCACGGAAAGATAATCTCGGAACAAAGATATATTTCATATATACATATATATGAGAGAAGCAGATAAGACGAGATCGCGGCCGTTGGCACAGCTTATGTGAAAGAGAGTCTCGTCGGAGTTTAGGTCAGTCTTCGGAGTCGACGAAAAGGCGCACGCGGGTCACATGATGTCGGTGGAGCAGTCGGTTTTGGACGGTACCAGCAAGTGGTCGGCGAAGATCGCTATTACAGGTTTGTGGCCAGCTCGTGCTCGCCGATTTCTAAACTGGTCTTGTGCACTCTCCGTATCCCATGCGACGAGCGTGTCATCAGTATGGTGTTCGTTCCCGATACACGATACATGTGTGTGCTGCGTATGCCTATATATATTTGGATCTGTACAGTGCGAGTGGTCGTTGTCTCCGTATACCCGTTTACATTTACATAACGCACAAGATTATCTTGATTACTTATTATTATTGCCGTTACACCTAGATCTGATGGTAATAACTGGCTCTTGGTAGCTGCCGCGCGTTGCGTGTGGCTGTGTTGTATTATTGTGCCATGAACGATATTGAGTAATAATTACCGTCCTGTAATATGTAATTCCATTCCCGTATAATTCCGGAAATCTGTTCGACCATTGTGCGATAATGCGGATGATAAACCGTCTGAGTAATTGTCTCACGTTGGAGCTATAAATTGCGATTTAAAACTTAGCCTCATCTTTAATTCTTGTTTCTTCTTTAAGCTGATTGTGAGTGTATTTTATATCCGACCGTCGGTTGCGTCGTGAGCGTACTCTCTCACGATGGACGAACTATCCATCCACCGTCTCCTTAGAAACACCTTGACTTATATACTCCCGCAACTATTTCCACCCACACTACTGTATGTGTGCGCGCGTGTTCGCTATGCTGCTGTTTTACGTGTATGTGCTGGCGTTTTCTTTTTTTTATGATCTTACATTTGTCCGCTGGATGTAACGATGCCGCGCGCTGACTCGTTAATGTACAAAACCCGATTTAATTGGACATTACCCGACATTCGTCCCATTATCAGGTTTTCTTTTTTTTAGCTCCCAAAGGTATTTTCCACCTCTCCAATTTCACGCCAATCCCCGCTGCCGCTCTGGCAACCGGTCCACTTCAACGAGATCGACGAAATCGAGTTTGCAGACAGTTCTCTCCTCATTCGCGCGCTCAACGCGCTATTTGCAATAGCCTCTTTTCCAGGGAACGAGTGGGAGTTTCGCCGTGTTCCGCCGACGAAATGAAATCCCTCGCAATCTGCCCGAGCGAAATTCTCCAGAAACAACACCTCAATTACCATCATTCGGTGAAGTATTTCCAGAAATCCTCGAAACGCATCTCGGACCGCCCGTTACTTCTCGTTAACGAAATCACATTAACGAGATCAACGTTGCACCCTTCCGAATGCGAGTCCGCGTTCGTGTTTTGCTCGCTGTTTACGCATCGATATGAGGATATTGTTCTCCACAATGAACTTGTGTGTACTTGTATATGTGCATACTCTCCCCCGCACGTCGTGCGATCGTACCGATCAGGCATCACGCGATGCTCCTCTCCTCCGAGGGAATTCAATCGAAAGTCCATTAAGGTCACGTGGCAACTTGTGGCGGCAAGTATGTGCCGTTGCCATTGTCTAAGGTAAACCCGGCCCGGCTATAGCCATCGAGCTTCCATGAACGCGAGTCCCTGACCGATAGGCCAATACCACAGCGACGTCTATCGAAAGCAATCTACCGACCACCTGTAATCTTCAGTATATCGAGGGCACGTTCTCTTTCCACGTTGCGTTTCACTGCGAGATGAGAGTCGAACGCCACGGGGCATCGATCATCGCTTCGATCGAAGAGCCAGCACGGCTCTTAGTTCGAAACTTGTGGCAGAAATAGGTCTCGCATATCGAAGATACGGAAAATGAATTCGTCTCGATGGATGTTGGATCAGTTTAACAGCTTTGCATTTTATCACGAAGACACGGGTGTTGAAAGGATAGATAAATGTATTTGTCCTTCCTCTGTCGTATATACTTTATACTCAAGAAATAGATTATAAATTATAGATAGTGTTTGACGATGTTTAACAAAGTTTGTCAGATAGACAGGAAGAATGAGACAATATGTCACATGAAACATTTTCTTTGTTTGAAAGTAGTCTTGTAAAATTACGTTGCTATTAAAGAAACCCTCAAGTTAGTTTGCGTCGTTTATTTACTTCTCGTAAACGAACCGCACATGTCGTGGTACATGTCGTGCGTATCGATTTCCTTCCCACGGATTATTTCCGTGCGAGATATGTTGCTGGAAACACGTGCGGAAGAAATACTCGCTCGCGGAAAAATTACCTCGACCGAAATATTTCGCGTGCGCATTCCGCCGTTTTTGTACTCGCCGTCTTCATTTCGTGACGCCTTTTGTGGCTCCGATTCAAAGAGAAGATGAAACCTTTCTTCTCCCAATCATTGTCTCACCGTGTTGTTGATGGTAGAAATTTAAAAATGTACTGTCACCGCGTCATACTTAGTACACTTTACCGCAGAATAATTCAGCGGCGTTGATCGTTGGCCATAATTTACAAGAGAGTTTCGGAGTTTCATCATTCTTTTTTCCTTACACTCAAAAAAATTAAGAATTACCTCAAGCTATCTTTTCTAAATCATTTATATAACATGACTGCAAACCTACGTTTCAATTTTTAAAAAATTTTTAAAAAACTCGATATAGACATCAAATTTTTCATCACGAATGGATATCTCTATGTAAATTATTCCTCAACCAAGAAAGAAAAAAATTAGATTTTCTTGAGGTAATAGAAATTTTTGTAATCGATCGATGTGTTTTTAAAGCTATTCATATCATTGATCGTCTTCGCGAAATGATTATTATCATAACTGAGAGATCAATGGAAGTTTCGTGTTGGCGGTGGGCCATGCAAACATCGAGCAACAAGTTTCTTATTCTAGGCTGGTAGATATGTACATGAAATTATCAACGCCATTTTATTAAAAAAAAAATTAAAGAAATTGTACTGTGTAGTGCTAAGTTTGTGCTGCATTGTGCCGCAAAAGTTAATCGCATATCTCAAAAGATAATAAAATCAGTTTTTTACTTGACGCTTTGTCTTCTGAGATATGTGATTAATTTTTATAGCACAATGTAGCACAAACTGAGCACAACACAATAAAATTTTGTTTTTTTTTTCAAAATTTAATTAATTAATATTTTATTTTTTTAAATAAAATAACGGTGCGAACTTCATGTATATATTGATGCGACAATGTAAAAAGTAACTCACCGGCCATCATTGTTGCTTTATTTCTCCTCGCTTCTAGGTATTCTTTTCCCTTCCTTGCATCCTCACTTTACACAATCATACTATTATTATCGCTATAACTTGAATGATCCTATTATACACTTGCACTATCAATATCACTCGAGCGGCATACACCGTAAGCCGCGGCATACAAGGTAAGCAACCGTACGAATTAAATTATCACGATGATGATTTTCGAAAATAAGATCGCGCGGATTAGCAAACGCGCCGGACGATCGCCTGTTGTTTGATTCGACACTCCCGCTTGATACTTGTTTGTCCAAGATATTCACTTTCAACAAGTCAAACGAGAGTTTATGAAGAATAACTAATTCGATCTCACTCTTCTCAGCGAGATTTATTAAGATACAAGTGCACTTTTCGAGGAGACTAATCGAAATGTAAACGCGAACTCTAGTTGTCACTTTTGAAATCTCAAAATAAATTTTTACATCGACAAAACAAAGAAGATTTGGCAAGCATTAGATGCGAATTGAACCGCGACGCGCTTGGAGATATCGAATGTTTCGCGCACTTTGCATATTTCTCATAATCATTTGTTTAAAATATCACTATCACAGGCGATCGTCCGGCGCATTTGCGCGCGATCGTCTTATTTTCGAAAATCACATCGTGATAATCTAATTTAATTCGTTCGCTTACTTTTGGTATATGACGCTCGAGTGATAGTGACAGTGCAAGTGTATAAGGTCATTCAAGTGATAGCGATAATAACAGTATGATTGTGTGAAGTGAGGATGCAAGGAATTATAGAAGGGTGGAAAAGGATACTCGGAAACAGAGAGAAATAAGGCAACAGCGATGGCTGGTGAGTTATTTGTTGCATTGATGTACATGAAGTTAGCATCGACATTTTATAAAAAGAAATTAAAATTGTGCTGCGTTGTGTTGTGCTGCATTGTAAAAAAATTGTAAAAATTAATCACATCTCAGAAGACAAAACGTGAAATAAAGAAAATAATTTTACGCGAAGTGCAATTTTATATACATTTGATAGTAATGTACGCGCCTTCACGGAAAAACAGTTTCCTGCATAAAACAGCGTTAATTCTACGGCGAGAGATTAACAGGTGGCATGCGCTCGTTATCATAGCGCAACGCGCGGGTGATCGATTGGTCTCTCTTGCACATACTTCCATGTACTTGGAACGAAACTCCGATGGAACTTGGATAGCACGGCATTCCGTTGTACGCATCGTGATTGACTCTACTTTCACTCTCTTCGACTTCATCCAATCTATTATTCCTCCGCATCGAAGCGTCAATCTCGTCGTTCCTTTTTTATGTAAATAAATTCAATCGCGTTGCTTTCAGTCGAGCTGTAATTCGAGGATTCGAGTAATCTTGCCTGGCCGATTGGCATCCATCATCCATATTCATCCGTCAAATTCCGTGTGCTCGACTCGCGCAAAATTCGCAAAAGGCACAGAGGATCACAGAGGAGAAACTCGGACTCACACGGAGCGGACAGATTTAATCCATCCTGTATTGAGACGCAGGTTTAAAACACACGCTTTGCTTTCACACGAGACACACATATACATACATACACAAAATACCAAGATACAGACCAGACTAATCCCGGAAAAATACCTTAGCATTCTGGCTACGCGAATGTATTCCTGCTAGCATAGCTGAGCTGCTGAATACGCTGCCATCGCTGCTATTGCTGTTGGATAATTACGGACGATTTTCCGCCTCGCGATGATCGCTCCGCGTCCTTCGGTGGCCTCCGTAAGACGTACACTTCCTGGTCGCCTCGAAGCTGCCGTGTCTCGAGAGCATCCTCTTCTCTGAGGAATCTCTAAAGAGTGTGAAATGAGAGAAGTGACGATGAAAGAGGAAAAGGGTACGAGAGGTTGTCGAAGGACGATCCGATGACGACGACATTGTCTTCTTTTCAGCACGACGTTTTCAGTCGACCCGGATACGCACATAGACAGTCTCGAGCAGGCCGAACAGATCGTCCTTGAGGGTACCAGCAAGTGGTCCTGCAAGATCGCCATCACAGGTGACACGATACTGATACCTTTAGAAAGCGTTTTAACGATCCTTCACCACAATCGGTAATGAGCCACCACTTCTGTAACTACGTACACACACGCTTGAGATACACGATTACACGAAAACTTCTTAAGAAAAACTCTGTGCGATTAGAGATCACCATCTTACTTTTTTTCCTTCGTCAAACAAATACTATTTTCTCTCACCGAATCACGAGAGCAAAGTTTCGAAATCACCGCGATACAGGACGCATCACGGGAGGTCGACGTAATTTCTGTCGCTTACAGATTCTCAATGAGTTTGGAACTTTGCCTCGCGCGCGGAAACAGACAGGCAACGAATTCATCCGACAATCCGTAATCAAGAACAGAAGCGACGTATTATGCATCCCGTGCACGCGCCCTTCGATAAGCACAGTCTCTGTCTCTCTCTCTCTCTCTCTTTCACACCCACGTACACTGACACGCAGTCCCTTGATTTTTCAATCGCCTCGATTTTTATTCGCGCGCGCGCACGATTCTCGTTTCAAAGCAAACACGAAAAGATCTATATCACAGAGCACCATCGGGTTGATAAGCAACGGCGCGTGATATATGAGGTACACTTTGCGTTGTGCCGCGTACTCCGCAGTCGAGTTCTCGCATTCCAATTGCACCACCGGGTCATGCACATTGTGCGATCGATGCACTTCGTCCGGCACGAAGTCAAACCCCGAGGATCGATCGAGCGGCGTACCTGAATCTCCGACGTTACTGTTCATTCTTGCGTAAAGTTCCGAAATATATTAAACTTAAACGATATATATATATATATTGCTGCTCTCGTTTCGCATTCCTGTTGTTGCAATGAAAACTAAAGCAATTTGTAAAGTTCCGTTGGTTGGTCGACTGAAAAGCGTAACACGCGCTACGACGTTGTTGTTCCGACGAAGCGATTTTCGTGTCCGGATCCGTTGGCTACGTCGAGGCTTGCGAGGTAACATGTCGAATCGGTAAATATAATCGACGGTGAATTTATACGCCGTTCGGGAATAGTCAAAACCCTCTCGACTACGCAACCGTTCAGGTGATTTTTATTTTTCTCGATTTTTATCAATTCGGCGCTGCGCTGTAACGCCCAGATGCCAATAAAAATGATAAGCGTCCGGGGTATATAACTTTACACGGCGTTACAAGTAACGTATGTTGTAGAAAATTATAGTTCGCTGATCGGAAATGCAATCGTAGTGCCACTGCCACGAACGACGTAGCAGACGGGAGTGGTGCAAGCTGCATACGTATGCGCTTCTCCTCACGAAGATCGATAGTTCAACGTACAGACAAGCGTAATAGCTATGCTCAGCATCCGCGGCCCATTCACGTCATGTATGAATAGCTATATTTCTTATCTACTTGGAAATTGCATAAAGGAAAACAACTCAACGAGCGTATCCCAATAATCGGGAGTCGGTTCGAAATTCCCGTCGCTTTGTCTCAAGAATTCTGCCAATTCGATTCTCAGCACGTCTCTTTAATATTTTAAAGCATGTCGAAATATAAGGCGCGGAAGGCAGGAGAAAGAGTACCAACGTGCTCCGATCAATGTGTGGACCGTAGCCAGTAATGAGAAACAGTTGAAATTGGGAACGTCACGTCGGAAGCACGCCAAGAACGCGGCGACAATGCGAGGTGCTAAGAAAACTCGCCGGAGTGAAATCCATTGGGATTCGATTTGTCTTCTTTCATCGCTACTAAGGCCACTACTACCGATAGTGAAATCTGCAAATGGAAGAACCGCCCCGAGATACGCCCGCAGCAGTTCTCCACTGCAGGGATTCGCGCACTCCCCCGGAGAATCTTATACATGCGGAGAAATTTCCCCGGCAGTTCTCGGTCGTCTTAAATAACCGAAGCTCGCCGGGGCTCCCCAAGGAGGCCTTAGCGTTTCGCTTGAGTTCGCCCAGGAGCGTTTCATATATCTCCTCGTCGTATATCGAACACTTCAATAATGGTACGATAACAATCCGTAACGTATCGTTCTGTCCTACATTAATCCGCTCGTGAATTCTTGGAACAAAAAGTCCTGCGGACGAAGAACGCGGACGAATCTTAAATGACTTGCGCGAAATTTAACGTAAACTACATTTGGTGTACTTAACGTAATGCAAGAGACGGAGGAACACTAAGAGGTACTTTATTATTTACGATCAGCTGGAAAGATAAAGGAGGATGAACGGTATTTGCACCGTGGAACGTGTTCCGGCGAGGAAAAGTCGATAAGCAGAGAGCACTGCGAGTTTCAGCGAAACTTTTTTGTCTTTCAAAAGCTGCCGACGTATCCAGGAGCGCTATCCTAGTCGGCCGCTAACAGCGGAAGTAGCGAGAGAAAAAGCGAGGACGGCGGTATGAAAAAGGGAGGGTTACGGTTATCCCGTTGAAAACGAGAGATAAGTAAATAGGACGCAGGATAAAAAAGAAAGAAAGCTGAATAAAATTGGCGAAATAGTCTGTTTTAGACAGCGCATCTCCTTTCTTTTTATATTCTCCATCATGAGCGCGTTTATGTACTCTCGGTGCGGAAAACGAGTTCGAATAATCAAAAAAAGGAGCAGAGGAGAATTGAGACAATTTTTCTGGGTGAAGTTACTTCGCCAAGAAACTGCCGGCCGCGCAGTTGTCAACTGCGTACTGGCTGGTTGGTTCGCTGGCTTGACCATTGCTGTTCGTGACTTTCGTCCTGATAAAGAATTACATCGCGGGAAAAGAAGCGACGTAGTATCGACCTACACAACGAAACGCACATATAAATCTGCGAGAGAATTCAACCGTTATTTTTAATTAACTAAAATTAAATTAAAAATACTTGACTCTTTTATTAACTAATGTACAAGTAAAAATCGATAGTTCTTAAATTAAATTTAGAGCCAGAGCTTGGGTTTTGTCTGGTCAAAATTATTATAACTAAATATACATAAATTTACACACGTTAATTTTTAATTATTGATATAAATAAGGATCAAAGTTCCCCCTCTAAAATAATTCGAAACAGGGTCGAGATTTAATATTTCTCGGCTTAATAAGTTTCAGTTTGAATGCTTCGATGTTTCCCCACGTGCTTTCTGTAATCTAATTTTGATCGTGCGCTCTCAACGGGTTAACCGCCACGAAATAAGGGAGGAGATTCAAGGAAATAAGGGGCCAAGAGGGAGTGCGAATTGGCGAACGAGGTGGTAACAGTCGGCGCCGCTTCCTCTTCCTCTTCCGTCCCAGTAATCAAATCTCCCGACTCACTGGGCGCAAATTAAAATGACTGCGATCCAACGAGATACCGCTGCAGATTGCGCCGGAGAATCGGGCGTCGAAGAGAGACATAGAACGGATCGCATTATTCCCGCAGGATTCCATCACGGGGGAGATAATAAAAAGAAATCAAATGTAGTATACACCGCGCATAATCGCCGCAGTGTACATACGCATCGCCGCTGTATGATCAATTAAAAATGAATGAGGCTCGCGGCCGACACGTTAAATTAGCTTGTGAGTTGTGTTCGATCTGCGAGATTGGATCTGCGTATGGAGTACGCGGCTTAACACGTAGACCCGATATATGATATTGATAACGATCAACCTCGTAACGCACACGCAAACGATGAATTATACGTTCGATACCGATGATAATTGCAATATTTATGTTGCATCGCGGTCAATCGATCCGACGTTTTTCTCTTTTCGAAATCCATGCCGCGGACGCGATGTATCAACGAGGCGTTATATCCCGGGTAATTTTTGGTATTTAGAAATTAAATTCGCGCGAAATGTCGAGCTCTGTATAACGAGTCACGTAGAACGCGTAAAACGTGCGTAGCGTATTCACCATGTTCATTTAATGCATATACCGTTTCGTTTAACAACGAGAATTTTTCGACGTTCGACAGATGTGCCTTATATCGTAATGGATTTATGCGCGATGAAGTGCTCAATTTAAATCTTCGCGTGCTTCCACTGCCGGGCGCTGTGTGCGTGGCACCTCTTTCCGATCTTGAATGCCTCGCGCATAAGATCCAATAAAGCGCAATAAAGCGATGTGCTACAAAGTCACGAATCCGACTCAATCATTATCCGCATATAACGATAATATTCCCGCATCGGATTAATTATCAAATTAATGAAGCGGAACGCTCATTTATATATAGAGTACAGACGTACGTTGTACGACGTTGTAAAACGCAGACTGCTGCGCAAATTAACACACACACACACACACCCGCCTACAGACACGTGCATACACAGATACAACACACGGAGGCGCCTGTACGCGCCGAGACTCTTGACATCTCTCTCACCAAGTGGATTGTGGCGATGACTTGATGATTAATGAGATTAGGTGTGAAATCGACATTCATCGAGGGCAGGAAGCATCGACGATCGTCCCCACTGCAATCGGCGGTGCGAATCGAAAAGAGTTAGTAGCATGGGCATGTGTGTCTGTCCGTCGATCCAAACCGAAGCACGTTATCTGATATATGATACCACACATGCACACAGACACACACATACACATGTACACATATATATATATATATATATTTTTATATGTTTTTAAATATTTCCTTTATGCTGTCACATATATGCCTATATGTAATGTGTGTACGTATACGTATGTATCCCCATATACGTACGTTTTTATATGATATATGTACATGAACCGAGCCAAGCTTTTGCACGCTTTTACGATGGCTGCCTACAATGGGTATCGAGTGTCCAAATCGGATGGATGTTGAGCCTCTGCATGCATCTTCTCACACACACGACGTATATAATTATTTGTAACTGTGAAGTGGCTAGGATAAAGAGAGAATATCTCACGTCGTTTTGCGATAAATGCCAGCCGAGAATTGACTCGTCTACGTTTATAGTTTTCCTGTTAAAAAATTGAAATACGCCGCAAGTCGCACGCACCCTCAGGGAATGAAGTTGATTATTTTAAATCTGAAGAGTATTGCAAAAAGCATCGGGCGATTTAATAATGGAAAATATACAATAGGGAAGCATCAGATTGTCTCAATTCCTCGAATATTTCCAGATAAAAGCCCTGCGGGACTCACTACTTGTTTTCAAACTACCTGTTTTTAATTAAATTCTCACATAAAGCAGAGTCATATTTATTCATTCGACTGACGCGCACGTGCGAATAGATGAATATGAAATAGCGCAAAAAAATTTTCTTCCAAATAGTCTGCTGTCTATTAAAGTAAGCGCCGAAAGGATCAAATTGACAATAGCGATAAAATAAAAGAAATTCATACACGTGTGTAATTGTGTTCAGGAAAATGTGAGTTTCCGCTTTTCTTCGTAAGTATCGAAAAATCGGAAGGGCCCTTCCGATATTTTGTCAATCGATGATCAACATAAATAGATTGACAAAATATAATTTTTACTTTGCCTTATTATCACCATATTATCAAAATAGAGTAGTTTCCAATGACACGACGCGGTTTATATTTATCTTAAGTAACAAACGTGAAACTCGTCGCGCCGTGGAATAAATGCGGGCCAACGTCAACGGAGGATGTGTATAAAATACGCATACGTCGCCAAATCAGAATCGGGACGGGACAGTAAAATTTTATCGCTTCGGGGGCGCAGTGATAAACGCGCAACCTCGCTCTCGAAAGCCGTAACCATGCGTTTGTGAGCGATCGTCTAGCCATCGGTTCGAGTCGAAACGACAATCCGCCGAACGATGTACGACGGGCCCGCATGATAAATTATAATCTCGGCTTATCGGCGAGACGATATTATTTAAGTGCGTCGGTCCTTTCCGCACGGATTTCTCGAACCCTGCGTTGAGTCGCGAATTCGAGATCGACATGCGATGCCTTTTATCGCCCTTCCGATTTATTCGCCGCTACGCGAGGAAGAAACGTGATAAGGACACGCGAGAATTGTTCGACATATGCCGTCTCGTTGCGACGCATTCGTGCGGTTTAAAAATGGGATTCACGGCAAATTTCTTTTTTTTTTTCGCCGGGCGCGATACGAACACATGTTCCGACGGATATCCGGTTCTGTTAGCTTTATTGGATTAACCCTCGCAGCCGCGTTCTTGGATACTGGCCAGTTGGCAAACTTCGGTAATGTTTTCATTCGGCGGTATTGTCCCGTGGTAATCGAATTACCGTAGACCGCAGGATTAGAAATTTACGCTCCCGGGAATTAAATTCTTCGCGCACAGTCCGCTTCTATCGCGAATTCCAGGCATTTCGGCCTGACGGACGGTCTTCTAATTGTATTCTTCTATCACCCTTAGTGATCAGCGCTCAGGGATTAATTGCCAAAGATAAGAGCGGCACCTCCGATCCCTACGTGACAGTCCAAGTTGGTAAAGTAAAGAAACGCACGAGGACCATGCCGCGAGAACTAAATCCAGTATGGCACGAGAAGTTCTACTTGTAAGTAATTTCGACAAGTTTCCCTGCCACGCCAGCGGAATGCGTAATTCCGTTCTCAATCTTGCTGACTAGGAATTCTCCTTTTCACGAGCGATGACGTCAATTGTTGCGTTTGCTCGCACGTATTTACATTTATATGTACATATTTACTCATCCGTTGCATTGAAATTGCTATTACGCGCATATTTTCGTTGATAAATTATTTATCAGTCGTCTAAAGTTGGGAGAAGAAATTCAATCTAGTCTCGAGAAGAGAGATTTGCGATTTAAGGGGCATTACGATAGGCATTGTAAAAAGGTACAAACTCTTGTGAGCGCAGTGAGTGCCACAATTCGTCCGATCGGATCAAGGTTCGAGTGTGGGACGAGGACAATGATCTGAAGTCGAAGCTGAGGCAAAAACTGACGAGGGAGAGCGACGACTTTCTTGGGCAGACCATCATCGAGGTCCGGACTCTCAGCGGCGAGATGGACGTCTGGTACAACTTGGAGAAGAGGACGGACAAGAGCGCAGTGTCGGGCGCTATTCGGCTGCACATTAGCGTCGAGATCAAGGGCGAAGAGAAGGTGGCACCTTACCACGTGCAGTACACCTGCCTGCACGAGAATCTCTTCCATAGTCTGTGCGAGGAGAATGCCGGCATGGTGATACTGCCCCGCGCGGCGGGCGAAGAAGGCTGGAAAGTCTACTTTGATCCACCCGGCGCGGAGCTCGTTGACGAATTCGCCATGCGTTACGGCATCGAGAGCATCTACCAGGCGATGACGTGAGTGTCGTCAAAGGGCCGCGTATTCGCAATTGGCCGTTAATCTATAAACTACTACTAATTTTGTTATTACAAAACAATGCATTCTTAAGAAAGACGTGTTAAATCGATGCTCAAAAGTCTCGAAGTATCGTTGCCTCTTTTCCGCGATGCTGATTGGTTTTCTCGCTTGGCTCACTTTGTATTGCGAGAGTAACCAACAAGACGTGAAAATTATTTGCTAATTTTTTGCTTCTAAAATTAATTTTTTTGCTTTTAGTTTTTGAAAAGTTACTTAATATTGAGTTATCGAAGCTCTCGCAATTTAAGCGCGCGTCCACAACCACTAGTATTTATTAAAATTGCGGAATCAAAGGCGGAATAAAAGTTAAGATTACTTATAGCGTATTTAAGATTAAAATAATAGATTGCGACAAGTGATCTAAAACGGTAGAAAGAATCAAGACAAATAGCTTTTCGATACGATCGTGATTTCGTATTTTCCAGGCACTTCCACTGCCTCTCAACCAAGTACCTGTGTCCAGGCGTGCCGGCCGTTATGTCGACCCTCCTGGCAAACATAAATGCGTACTACGCCCACACGACCGCTACTCCGTCCGTGTCGGCCAGTGATAGATTTGCCGCCAGTAACTTCGGGGTAAGTGCCGGATGTTGAAGATTGCGCCGTGGTATATCCACCGCGCGCAGTACGGCAAACGTAGAAGAGTGAGGGATGGTGAATCCCTGGAACCCGGCGAGAGAAGCGAGAAATACTCGTGCAATTTCCTGGCAACCAGCTAACGCTATCCGTTATGCCGAACTACTTCTCATATCCTAGACGGTCACGCGTTGACTTGCCCAAGGACGCACCTTTCGCCTTCTCCCTCTATCAACTCCGTTCTCATCAGGTCACCAAGAGTAAAGGGATCAACGGATATATATAACGATGGTTAAATAATTACTTCACAAACTTTCGAGAGGGATTAAAGACAAAGTCTCCATCGGCATCGAGGTGCTCCGAATAAAGCCTGAATCTTGGCAAATTGTTCATTTAGCGGATTAAAACAGATTTCTTCCAAGAATCGATAACTTGATTTTTCGCCGTATTGACTTTAAGGAACAATAAAATCTGAACGAGAAACGCTTGCATTCGGTTCCAAAATTCGTCGAGTCACGAAATCCATGCCGGCACTAAAGAGTGGCAAGGTCGCGCCATGTTTATCATTGCATATTTTATTCCTTTTTTTAAGTATGGCTTTTCTTAAACGAAAAAGAAAAAAATAGCGAAAAGACCGTATATACACGCTACTTAATTAAGATTTTAATTAAGATTCTCTTCGACCGCGTTCTTTTTCCACCATTTGTAGTCTAACTGACAGCCAAGGCCAGGCGAATAGATTTTTCCTACCGCGCAGAGAATATGGAAATTCTTTTCGCATACCTCCATGCGAATCGACGTTCTTGCAGCCACCATAAAACAGCGAACGATATTTGAATCGAAATTTAAATTCGTAAATCTCTTAATTCCGAAAGAGAACTGCTGTATATGAGAGCGTATGTTTCTCATATTCTTGAATTATGCATGATGTTCTCCTTCAAAAATATCACGCGAAACTTTCCGAGCACGAAAAAATTCGGTATGACTGAAATCGATAGAGAAAAAAAAAATTCGAGAAAGTCTCTCAACGTATGGATATTACGGTCGGTAAAAAATTTTCGCGATAAAATGAAAATTCAACGTATATATCGTAGCGTATTTGCTCAAAAAGAAAACCTTACCGCAGCTACCATCATTGACAAAAAAAATTACATGGATAATTTTCGTTGCAGAAAGAAAAATTCGTCAAGCTACTGGATCAGCTGCACAACTCTCTCAGGATCGACCTGTCGATGTACAGGAACAATTTTCCGGCCTCGACCCAGGAGAAGCTGATGGACCTGAAGAGCACCGTGGACCTGCTGACGAGCATTACGTTCTTCCGTATGAAGGTCCAGGAACTGTCAAGCCCGCCACGGGCCAGCACCGTCGTCAAGGACTGCGTGAAGGCGTGCCTGCGATCGACCTACCAGTTCCTCTTCGAGAACTGTTACGATTTGTACAGTCGAGAGTTCCAGGCGGATCCGAACGAGGCGAAACGGGATTCGGACGATCATGGGCCCCGGCTCGACTCGCTTGACTTCTGGCACAAGCTGATCGCCCTTATAGTCTCGGTGATCGAGGAGGACAAGAACAGCTATGCGCCCGTGATGAATCAATTCCCCCAGGAGTTTAACATCGGTCAACTGTCGGCGGCCACGATGTGGTCCTTGTTCGCGGTGGACATGAAGTACGCCCTGGAGGAGCACGAGCAGCATAGACTGTGCAAGTCCTCGGCCTATATGAATCTGCACTTCAAAGTCAAGTGGCTGCACGCCAACTACGTCACGGATGTGCCGCCGTATAAGGGCGCCGTGCCAGAATACCCGGCCTGGTTCGAACCCTTCGTCATGCAGTGGCTTAATGAGAACGATGACGTCTCATTAGAATATCTCCACGGTGCCTTTAGTAGAGATAAAAAGGAAGGCGTAAGTGATATGACATGATTTTATCCACATGATTCTGGATACGATGATGCAACATTGTTCTCTAATGGTTCTTCAATCTCTTCTTACAGTTCCAGAAGAGCAGCGAACATGTGCTCTTCAGCGTCTCCGTCGTCGATGTTTTCACACAGCTGACGCAGTGCTTCGACGTAGTGTCGAAGTTGGAATGTCCGGATCCGGAGATCTGGAAAAGATATATGAAGAGATTCGCGAAGACCATCGTGAAAGTTTTGGTAGCTTACGCGGATATAGTGAAGAAGGAATTCCCCAGCCATCTGAAAGAGGAACGAATTGTATGTGCAAAATTTACAAGAATTCAAGCAAAGTTACTTTTACAGATTTTATTGCAACATTGTTTTATTCCACAGGCGTGCATTTTAATGAACAATATTCAACAACTTCGGGTACAATTAGAAAAGATGTTCGAATCGATGGGCGGCGACAAGCTCGAGGAGGACGCAGCGAATATATTGAAGGAGCTGCAACAACAGCTAAACGGCGCTCTAGACGATTTGGCTATACTATTCGCGAACAGTCTGGAACCGCGAATAACAGTTTCCGTGAGGGAGCTAGGAGATCTTTTGTTGGCTATCAAAGGCGGAGGACAGGTAACTCTGTCGCAGCCGGCGCAAAGAAACAACGTAACCGCAGAAGCTGACGACGTTTTGAGGCCGCTCATGGTTCTGCTCGACGGTAGCCTATCTCTGTACGCCGAATCATGCGAGAAAACGGTATTGAAGAGATTACTGAAAGAATTGTGGAAGATTGTCATGAGAATTCTAGAAAAGACCGTCGTTTTGCCACCGATGTCGGATAAGAGTGTACGTATTTTAAATTTCTTTGACAAAAAAAAACTAATAGAACATTATTAGCGACACATGTTACAATTGATACTTGTTTCTTGTAGATGATGTTCAAGAATCTAACAGATAACGCTAAGAACCTCGCTGCAAACGCCAAGATAGAAGACATGTCGAAGCTATTTAAGAACCACATGGCCGGGAAACCCGATGTCAAGAACGCCCTCAGCGGAGTTATGGTAATAGAAACAAATTATTTAAGTCGTAAAAGTGATTTGAATTTATTGAATTATCTAAATTCATAAAGATTCGCTCCGAGGCTGTTGTTAAGCATTCTTATCCACTTAGGATATTTCCAAGGAAGTGGAGAAGAATCTTTCACCGAAGCAGTGCGCAGTTCTCGAAGTCGCTCTGGACACAATCAAACAGTACTTCCACGCCGGCGGTAACGGCTTGAAGAAGACGTTCCTGGAGAAATCACCAGAACTGCAGAGCCTTCGTTATGCATTGAGCTTGTACACGCAGACTACGGACACCCTCATCAAGACTTTCGTCACTTCGCAAGTCAACCAAGGTATGTCGCTCTAAATTTATTATGCACATTACAAATTAATAAACTGTAATAACTATTATTTTTTATATGTGTTTCTTGTGCTACGTAAATGTGAAAAGAAATCGCGATAAAAGCGAAACTAATCAGGAACACACACGAATTAGTTAGACACAAATATATTCTAACGACACATTACACATTCCGTCGCGCAATTATCGCGCGAGAAGTCGGTTTATTTCGGCGTGTGCGTGTTTACATTACGACGTAATGAAAATTGTCGGGACAGTGCCGCTGAACGATGCGTCAACGCTACGTCAGCGTCAGCGTTCGATGAGCAGCGAGAGAGGTGACGAAGGGGAAGGAGCCGAGGGTATGGAAAGCCTCGAGGAACCCCTTCGCCAGAGCAAGCCCTCTCTTCGTCGAGAGAGCCGACAAGGTACCACCAGAGCAGACCTTAGAAGGTCGCTGGAAGTGTCGGAGAGACTTTTAGGCCGTAGTGAACTATGATCGTTTCGTCGAGACGTCTTTCGATGCGATTAATTTTCCTCTTCACTTCTCCACAATATAGTTAATTTTAAAATATCCGTTTAATAAATAAGAGATAAATAGTGGCCAGATGTCCTCGTATTCATGTTAATTTTTTTATATTCCTAAAGAAGGAAAATATTCCAAAAACGTCTCGACAACGATAGCTATCTTAGGAAGCTGTGCTGTTTTCACTGCTGCTACTGCCGCCACTCTTGCTGCTACTACTGAGAACTTTACCGACCAGCAAAATGCCTCTTTCGGCCTCATATTTTCTCAATACAACGCTTTTGACACGTACACATATGTCAAGAGAACTTTGTCATTGAATCACCAAGTCACCATACACGATCTTTTTTACAAGCGCGTGACATACTTGTTTGTCTAGCGCGCCACATTGTTTCTTCGAAAATTTGAAGCAACAAACAGCCAAAGGAAAGATTCACAGATTGATTGATCAATCGATCGATCTGCACCATAAACACTTGTATTATACGCACTGAATCTTCGGAGATTGTCGCTAGAATTCTCCGAATACAAAGAAAAATACTTTTGATGCAATTTTCTCAATGCAAAACCGATAAAACACTAGAAAATTTATAATTCTTGACACACACCATGTGACCACATTGTCGAAACTTTGTGGAGGCTGACTTCGTCTTCTCTGATAACTACGCTGACAACAACCTGACCTGCCTATTATCAGAGCATGTAATCTGCTCTAGAAATAGAAATCGAAAACTAGGCTCTCTTAGCTTTAGTCTCAGATCATAGCATCAGATAGAATCAGACGAAGTCCGCATAGTGTCTAGATGCCATTCTAGCTTCACGACCACCGTCCTTGTGCGTAAATTCTGACTGCGAATTCTTGAAGTTCCAGATACCACCGGTACAGACGAGGGTTCGGTGGGCGAGGTGAGCATCCAGGTGGATCTCTTTACACATCCGGGAACGGGAGAGCAGAAAGTCACCGTCAAAGGTATGATTACAATCTCGTCAAATTTGTAAAACCAATTATGCAACTTTAACAATTAATAATAGTACTAGTTGATAAATACTTAATAATTTTACTTTTTTTTTTAATCTTTCATTTTTAGTTGTGGCCGCGAACGATTTGAAGTGGCAATTGGCAACGGGCATGTTCAGGCCGTACGTTGAGGTGAATCTAATTGGACCACATCTAACTAGCAAGAAAAGGAAGCAATCGACGAAATCAAAGAGCAATAACTGGTCGCCGCAATTTAATGAGAGCTTTGACTTGTAAGTTTCCACGCAAAGTTTAATATATTTATAATCAACATTTACACAGATACAAAGTTTCTCTAACTTTTGCTTTGTCTTTGTTCTTAGCATGATTGGTAACGAGCAACAACAGCTAGATTTCTATGAATTGCACATCTGCGTGAAAGATTATTGCTTCGCAAGGGAGGACAGGCTCGTGGGAGTCGCGGTGATGCAACTTAAGGACATCGTCGAGGAGGGCTCGTGCGCGTGCTGGCTATCGCTCGGCAAGCGTATCCAGATGGACGAGACCGGCTGGACGATCCTGCGCATTCTCTCACAGCGCAACAACGACGAGATTGCCAAGGAGTTCGTGAAGCTGAAGAGCGACATCAGGCAGGAGACACCGCTGCCGAATCCTACTTGAGGAGACACGACGTTGCGTTAATAAGCCGATAGCGAAGCGACTCGAGTACTTCGAGCTTGGAAAGAGCCCGAAGAGGAGAAGAAAGAGCAGGAAGAGAAGGAGAAAGCGAAGCAGGAGGCCGTCCAAAGGGGATCCAAAGCATTTGATGCCTTCGGTGCCACAAGCGAACGAAATCTTTCACGAGAGAGATGTAATTCGCGCTATTCACCCGGCGAAAACGATCGCCCCCGAACCCTTCCGCCCTTCTTCGCCAAGAGGCATACGACCCAAGGAGGGACAATCCTAGCAACGGGATTCGATTTACCGCGGAGCTTCTTCTCTCCAGCTTCCCTCGCGCTGTGGAGTTCAATCGAGCGTAATTCCTCTCCTTTTTTTACGAGACACACACACATACACACAGAGCTTCAGAACCCCCGTCCCTGGACAGCGACGATGCACCGGGAACCACCATCTTCCACAGATCTCGAGATAGGACGACGAGCTAGGTCAACCCCGCGTGGCTCGGCGTTCGTCCTGCGTACTACTACAATAATGAAAGAAAAAGGGGCGATTCCTCCCGCCTGCGTTTGTAAAGAGTTAAAATAATAATTGAGGAAAATCGGAGCTCGCGACAACAACAACGACGACGACGAGCGACGGCTCCAGTTATTTCATGAGACAAGAGATACATCGGACTCTTCTTCGTGCGGGTGTCGCAGGCGAGACGCAGAGGTAGATACGGAGATACGAAGGAGAGAGTGTTCGCTAGACAAAAAAAACGCGAAACGTGAAAACAGTGCTGCCAGTACGCAATATATTTGGTAATATTCGTAACGTAAGATAGGACGAGAGATTAAACACCGCGAAGAACTCAAAGTACGGTGCTTCGCGCAAAAGGCGACAGAAACTCTCTCGATCGGACGCGCCGCCGTTCGCCGAAAGACTGACTACGAAATGGAAGAGGACGAAAAAGCGAGTCCATGTACAGTGGGTCCTTGATCGCGACGCGGCCGCACGTGCTATATAAAACAGAGGGCGAGATCGACTACACACACGGATTCGTATACATAAAGTTTACATACCACGCGCACACATACACTCACACGTACGATTACGACCGCGTCGTTTCGAGGCCGTTTGTTTCGGGAGGACGAGTTTACTGTAGATACGTGAAAACGTTGTTGAGACGAAGAAGTTTTTTCTAAATATACAGTTTAAATGTAGCATTGCGTACGACCAAATAGGCACGTCCTGTGACGTCACGTAGCGACGTGCCATTAGTAATAAAAAAAAAAACAGAAAAAAGTTAGTAAGGCATTGTAATTGTAAAGTACGTTCTTACTCGTAAGATTATATCAGACATGATCGTAAGATCGTAAGAGTCTGACTGTCATTGCTACTACTCCTGTTGCGAATGATGCCGTGATCCGCCCGAAAGCTTCGAAAGCTACTGCGAAAGCAGCGTACCGATTCCGTTACCGTTGCGAGTGGAAAGTGTACGCGCGTTGATCCCGAAACACACCCGACACGCTGCGAACGCGAATCCTCGTTCTACGAACCGGCGAGCGAACGAGCTTACAAAATTGAACCTTACATCCCTGTAATTAGTGCTGTCAGTACTCGGATATCTGGGTATCTCGGGTATTATCTGAGTGTGATCGATTACCTTGGGATATTGCCAAAATTTCGTGTTAGGTAATACCCGTGCTATTCGAGTAATATCCGTGAACTTTGGCAGCTACTTGTAATCTTGTAGCGCGCGCAAGTAATTATATCATAGCTCTTGATTCTCTCTCTTTAGCTGTCGCTGTTTTTTACACCTATTTCGGAATGTGACACGACTACGACGTTAAGCTATTGTTATTAGTACGACTATCGCTACCGTCTATTAGCTTCATTCGTATACGTCTTACCTTGTGTGCATAGCGGACGTTCGCCCGTCCGTAGAAACGCATTTAGCATGGGTTTTCGTTGATCTCTTTTATCAAGAACTTGTTGTCGGGCCGACGGCAAAAAGGTGGGAAGAGAATTCGCTCGGACCCTCTCCCCCCCCCCCCCTTCGCTACATCTGCGCTACGATCGCACGAAGCTTCGGTCGGATCCCTCCGTGAGAGAAACTCGAAGGCACACGACCTCGTATCCGATGAATCCAGTCATCGTCCAGCCCAGGGCTGCAGAGTCGGGCGGGGCAAGTACAACTAACACAACTCCGGAGATTATGCTATATTCAAAAGTTTCTACTACGTAGTACGTCTAGATTATACTTACGTATTGTGTATAGTGTCTAAAACTGCTGATGTAGCTGCGAGCGCGGGATTTTCGATCGGCAGATAGAGAAAGAAAGACGAGAGTCATCTAAGAAACAAAATGTCTGATTATCTCAGCTGCGGGTGCTTATCAAATTTGAGTATATGTCGAAACATCAGACCATAAGTCGAAAGATTCTACGTGATAATTGAACCCAACTCTTCAAGAATCCAAAATAATCTTAATATTAAAAAAAATAACATTCGACTGTAAATTAATTTGTATTAGCTAAGTTTAGATTAATTTATTTAAGTCAATTTTCAGTAAATTAATTTGTATTAGCTAAGTTTATTAATTTATTTAAGTTTTCAAAAGTAAAACACAAATTGTTGTCGAATCCTTCAAAATATCTTTCGCCAGTGATGTAGGAGATTGGAAATTACATTAGAATTCTGTTAGGAACTTTTGTAACTTCAACTTGGCGATTGATTTACGAAGCACCTGCATCTGTCGTTGACGGTGTCGGAAAAATTCAAGCTGGTAGGAAAGAAAAACACGGGTCCGCGATCTCGCCACCATCTTCATTTGTAAAAGTGTCTATTTTCTCCGCTGCCTAACACTAAGTACATTACTTAATACGAAAGGGCTGGCGAATTCGGCACTCAGATCGGCCTCGTCGACGGGCATACCCAGACGATTACCTCGATACTCTTTCTCCCCCCTCCCCCCCCCCGGTCGCAGATCCACCGCAATCATCGCGACCGTCGACGGGGTCGGCCGCCAATTTTTCCTCCTACTCTCCGCTTCGATTAATATCTTGTAAGCTTAATGAAAATATCTCGTGTATTCTGTGATAATTACCCCTTAAAGAGGACACTGACACGCTACACCTTACACGCACAAGAAACATATACACGTACACGTATGAAGGAAGACCCGCAGACAGAGTCCGCGCACGCGGATAATGGAAATTGTACAGGAACCGGAAACAGATAACAAAGATTAATGCGACTACAACATTACACCGATCCTAAACATAGCAACAGTATTTTTCTTCTTTAAATACATTCCCATATTTCTATTCTCTGTAAACGTCCGAGGAGTCTCGTCGCGATAATGGAAGTAAAAGAAAGAGAGAGAGAGAGAGAGATATATATATATATAAATATATACATATATATTACATATATACAGAGTGATTCAGGTTCGCCTCCACTTCCCTTCGCCTATCGATTCTGTGATTAATTCGCAATTGATTTCTCCTTAACGCGAAAGTTTTATCCTTTTTCACAACTTTCTAATGTTAAATACGTCTAAGCCTGAAATAAAAATGCTGTGAAAGTAAAATTTACTCCGAAATAAAGAAGGCTCCGTCATCGCTATTGCTCGTTGAAATTCTTAGACTTTTTATCACCTTACAGTTTAAAACTTGTCGCTGCCTTGACACTTTTCATTAAGGAAAAATATTCGAAATTGATCGGAGAGTCTGTAGATGGGCGAGAACCTGAAACATTGTGTATAGCGCATCGACAAATCGTAACACTTACCGCGATATTACCAGCCGCAAGGAGACATAGGCGCGAAGAAATACAGGACGCAAAAGTGTAGCGCATAATGATAAGAATGCTTTTAGTTTTAAAAATTCAGCGATTACATATGATATGATAATTAATAAAAAAAGAATCTACTCGAAAATTTGAACGAGCAAAGCTCTGAAAAAAATTACATAATTCTCGTTTAAATCATATGTTTAGCATATAATTTTATAGTTTTTAGCCCTTTCTTGAAATACATTTTTTCACAGTTTTACATCATTCTCAGTCCTCCAAGTGAATACAATTTTAAACAAAATTACAAATACAATTACGATTTCAAATAAATAAGTTTTCATAACTTTTTTTTTTTGGAATGATTCTGAATCGTGCTGAAAGATAAATTATGAGAGTGGCGGATCGATCCGTCATTGCTTTTCGGTTTTTTCGAGGGTAAAAAAAATCTTCAAAGAAAAATTTTTCAAATACCTCTCGTTTATATCGAAGGGAAATCCCCAAGGAATCGTCGCAAACTTTTGCGTCCGGTCGCCGATGAAAGTGTAAAGAATCATCAGAAATTCAAGGCAGATTCCAGATCGCTAAGTAAGCAAGATATACATTTTTTAGCAGGAAGAAGAGAGAGAGATCACGTAACAAAGGAAAACTAAGGAGAGAAAAAAAAAAGATATACACAACTGTTGACAATACTATGCTTGAGAATCGTATTGACACATATGTAATGTACCTAATAAATATATAAAACAAGACGGGATGTTTGTGTTTCGTAAGTAAAAAGCGTACTAAGAGTAAACTCGTAATAGAGAGCGCGAGGAGGCACGATGAACCCTCGCGCGAAACGCGGAGCGCGTAACTTTTGCGCGTAATCACCAGCGTGATTTATTAGGTAATTACGATTAACGAGCGAAGAGAAGAAGCAAGCTTCATCGTCCCACGGAAAGCGCCGTTAATTGTCGAGAAATTTTTTCGAGCAAACGGGGAATGAAGCGAAGGAGAAGTGACGGAGAGGGAGAAAGATTTCGATGACACGTCGCCGCTGTGCAGGCGCCGCGAGCGTGCCAGATGACCCAAAGCAATTGTATCCGAGTATGAAACACGCACATTCAACACGAAGAATATCTGCGTAGAGAAACCAGAGTACCGAATCTCTTCATAAACGTTTCGTTTGTTTCACTCACGTCAACGCGTTGTTCTCCAGCGAACTGGATGCACATATATGTATATAATGCCACACGCGCAACAGACAAAATCTCTACACACGTCACGGAACACACAGAAAAGACAACACAACATTCATACACACATATATCCATGCGGAATAGCGCTTGTGTGACTCCACATTCACACTCCGATCCAACTCCGAAACGCACGCGCCGTCGTTACGCTTTTCATCCTCCGCGAGAAACGGATATCATTGTCATTATTACCATCATCATCGTCGCGGACGACGATCGCCCAGGTGAATATTAACCAGTATTGTCCCACAATCGATCGCGTCGCTCGATTCGACGAGACCGCCGTCGCGTCGGACGGCGATTGTGCGGTTCGGGCAAGCGCGTTGCCTCTCGAAATCCTGACAATCCTGGTGACATCAATGCATAGTGAGACGCGATTCACGGAGGATGTCGGCTCGCATCAGTCGCACCGTTCAACTAGAATATAGAGATCCATATATACAGGACGACTTGCCTCGTTTTAAGGAATATATCGCGCATCATTCATTAAATATCGTGCCGCACGTAGTTAGCGAATATAAAAGTTAAAAAGACGTAAATCTCTTCCTTGGGTTATAAGAAATTCTATTTCGTATACGTTGAGGAGCTATATACGTTTAGCATCAACACGAAACGGTCAGCGAATCGATTCGTTGGCCGTTTCGTGTTGATGCTAAACGCGAGATCTAGCTGTCGTATGGCCAATATCGAGATCCGTACTCTCCGACGGCGTATTTAGCGTAAAATACGATTGTCCGGCTCACGCGTCACGTTGACGTTAAAAAGGCGACCTTCCTCTCTATTAGACAAATAAAATTTTAACTCGGCCGATCGTATTTCCAAGCGCTAATTGTGCCGCGAGAACACAAAGTGTCCCGCCTATTTATTATTTATATTTATATATATATTCAATGAGTTCGCGTATACATATATGTAGAAAATAATCGAGTGTATACGGATGGATTTCAGAGAGAGAGAGAGAGAGAGAGAAAGAGAGAGAGAGAAGTGTGGTACATGCAGTATAAAAGCGAAAGAAACAGGGGACTAAAGCCCAAACGATTAGTTAGATAATTACGGGGAGACATTGTAACGACGAGAGAGAAGAAGGAAAGAGACGAACGCGAGAGAGGGACCTATTAGAGTTATATCATCGTTGAATCATCGCACATGCATACACACATACACACACCACGTGCCATATCATCGCATTATATATCAGAGAGAGACAGAGTTTAAATACTATTAATTTTAAGTAAGTTTAAGTTTAAGTAAGTAGGTAGATATACAGTTGTATACATATGCGTATACATATACGGCGTGACGGAATTACACGGGTGGAAATCCGGCACGTGTACAGCATTCGTTTGACTAACTGTGATTCGTTGCTGGTCTTTATTCGAGTAATACGACATTGATGCACGATATAATATATATGATACATATACGGGGCGACGAAGGGGCGAGTAAATAGAGATGTACGGGGAAAAAAAAACAAAAATTGGTCACGAAACATTTGCATAATAAAACATCCGAAAATGTTCGTCTAGTGAACGACAATTAAAAATTGTCTCGGAAGAGTATAAACGCCCGCGTGCCTTCCTATTCATTCGCCTCTTAAAATGCTCCCACGTAAACGAATATGATGGAATGGAATTCTTGCTGTTACTCGAATATCGACCGACACTGTTTTACTCGCAATCACAATTATTTCGGCTCGGTCGAAGACTCGGAGGGTTTCCGAGTCAGCGGAAAACGAGGGAAAATATGTCAGTGCGAACCTTGTCCATTCAATCGTCATCGTCATCGTCATGATAAAGCGAGTCACACTCGCGTCGTCACGTCGACGCCGCGCGAAGCGTCTGTTCGCCGTTGCCCAACCGAAAATACCCTCTGTAATTTTTCTTTTCTTTTCGCATCGACAGTACACACGCACGTGTAAGATATTATCGCATCTCGATCGTGTAATCACAGAATATATTGCACATACGATTGCACATATTATATACATATTTACAAGTGTGTATATACGTTATATATACATATACATATACATGATCATGATCGCGATCCGTGTTGCTGTCTCACACCCGCTCGATCGAAATAATTCTGAATATTATCACTTTCACTTTATCTTTCCTCGAGCGATTTAAGAGTCTATTCTAAAACATATCTAAAACTCAGAGAAAACGTACTTTTCCGCCCATTTTCACCACGCAAATGATATTTTAAGATTGTCATATTATACAGAATGTCCCCTCATGCTAAGCGCGCTTCCTTAAACTGCAAATTTCTCAAGCAATCCGAAGTTGATTTTTTGTCTTTACCAAAAACATTTAAATTCTTACAAGGAATTGAAAATCGCAGAGATAACATCTTTTATGTTCGTCACATCATATTCTTCAGTTAATTTCAAATAAACTTCGCTTGAATAAGATTTTAATTTGAAACTTGCGAAAATATATAACGTTACGTGTATCGAAGGGTTACGATATAAAAAAACGACACAAGTATTTGCTGAAGAAAATCAGGATTAATAGAGAGGAAATTAAGTAAGAGGGCAAAGAGCATGCAGTTCGGAGGAATTATGCTTATGGAAAGATACCTTGTGCAAATATATAGAGACTGTTTATTGTTGTATCATAAATTGTCTATATCAGCTTTGCTATAAATACTATTTCGCCGAACACCTAGACGGAGACGTGGGAAATATCTCAAGAAGAAATCCCGAGACAGCCACGGAGCGGTGATTTTTCAAAAATGTCCATCATCCCATCAAAAATTATCCCCGCCCCCTATAAAAAATTTCAATGTACCGTAAATATTTGCCTTTATGTGTAACATGTGTTACGCTGCGCGCCGTGTTCTTTCCGATCTATTAGTCTCCTCTTTTGTCTCGCGCAGATGTATGGCTCGAAGAGCTAAAGCGGATGAGAATGCTTTCATAACCCAACCTTTTTCAGAAAAAAATTTTGCGTGAGAAAGTACTTTCTTCAAAAAGGGACGGAACGTCTTTTACTTTCCATTTTTACACTCCTGTTGCAGCGTCGCGACAAAGGTGGAACAGAAAAATGAAAATAGAAAATAGAGAAGTATTCCGATCTTCTTGGGATAATTGTACATAAAAAAGAAAAATATTGCTATGAAGTATTTCAATATACCTTGTGTTTCCGTTGAGTTAATATATTAAAAATTACAGATAAAGACAGAGAAAGACACCCGCTGATTTTACAATCACTTGATTGCGTTGCATCATCGTATATACTTCCACATTGTAAATGTTTTTATAAAAAAAGAAATCACGTTATTTATGGTAAAGTTGTTCGCATCGCGAGGAGGAATCGTAGCGGTTGCATCTCGCTCGACAGTCGAAGATTCTCGAGAAATTCTTGTCGATTTTTCAGAGACGATTCTATCAACGTTATTCAATTCTCTGTAATAGCAAGTAATTGTTTTGTTTTAGATAATAGTGTAATGTGTAGAATAATATGCATAGTAATGGACGTAATTTAATTAATTATAAGTCTGTTAAAAATCAGGTTGGTAGAATCGATCCAGAAATGCGTAGAATGAGTTTACATAAACGCTCGGGCGATCAGGCAGCCGCTATCGTGCCTCTAGCGAAATCTGTAAAAAAAAAATCTGTTTCACGCAGACGTCCTAAGAGCAAAGTAAACGAGTCACGTTCGATATGAATTTTCAATTTCGCATTTTCCCCATCCGTGTTCCGTTCGTGCACTTCTCTCATTCCTCGTTTTGCGATCAACGTACCATATCCGAAGGGTGCTCTTAAAATAGAATAGCGAAAGGGAAAGTGAAAGTGAAATTTGGCAATGTATTAAGTGCGTACCGTTGAATGAGGGGTTAAAAGGATGGCTTTCTTATTGGGATAAGCTGCCTCAGGGGAAGGTAATCCAGGGACTCTAATAAACTTATCCGAAACTACTTGCCTCTGAAATTATTCCATCTGTCGCCGGGGCTGTGTCCATGACCCTCCTTTATTCCATCCTTTGTAATATTTTTCAAAGTATTATGTAAAGTGACCAGATTATTAAATTAAAATTCGCAAGATGAAATATTTTAGAATACCACAATTCTATCCCCCCCCCCCCTCCACTTCTCTTACATCAAAGCATCAAGATACATACAGATACTTTTGTGCATACAACATTAGAGAATAGTTTCTTTAGAAATAAAGTTATTTTTCGATTTTTTATCATTCTCAAATAATGGAAATTTAAACTAATAACTGATATTTCTCAAAAAGAACATTAAAGTATAGAAAAACCTGCCTCGATAAAATTGTGCTATTTCAAATCACAGGAAATTGATCTATTAAGGCAACAATATTGCGACATCGAGTAAACAGGGTTTTATGATTGCAAAGTATTTATGATTTTTTAAAATATCTAATATTAAAACACATAAGTAACATTATTATAAATTAGTATGTTTATTTATCACTGTATTTTCCTATGGAAAAGACGCATACACATTCACTGTACAATTAAAACTAACAAGGTTCTGTTAATGCAGAAAGACTGGTTTAGGCGGTGTGAAATATTTCTTGGCTTCTTCTGCGAATTCAATTTCTCTCTGTAATAACAAACAACAATCGTGACTTGGTCGCTAATGTTGGAAGCACCTAAATGCTTAATAAGACAATATCTAATCTACCAATGTCAATCGATTTCAATTTCGACTGTAATGATCCTGAAGTTGGAATTAAATCGATTAACACTGGCAAAGACTGCTCATTCAGAAACTTTAGGATCATAACAATGCAAAAGGTTACCTTCACCAAGTTTTTGTCCGGTATTCTGGGATATGGACCAAACGGATCTCTCTCCCCCCACCACCAATCGGTGGCGAGAAACACATTAAGTTGTATCATCATTAATGTATATACAACACCGCCCAATACTCGCAACATTTTCGAGCAGGTTTCGAAAAATCTCGCATCAACCAATTTACTTTGCTCGATCAGAACGTAACGAGAGAGCAAGGCTCTTACGTCAAGGGACGTAACAGGGACGCCAACGCGACAGTGGTTCGTTCGAAAAATTCCTAGCTACGAAATATTTTACGAATTTCATGTAATTTGCTAAAAATCATCGATTACGAAAAATTATTTTCATCTTCGTCACGTAAACGAAAATCGATTTCGCTGGCATTTTCATAATTCTAATATCGAAGTATCAGTGGCCAACTTCGTGCTCTTCATTCGCAAAAGTAGCCGGCCACGCGTGGCAACTAAACTCGGCGGTTACGTGTGTACGTGCGCATTTGTTTCGTCTCTGCTATGAAATCTTATAAACGCAGCGTCTCACTGTGCAGTGAAACAGCCTGGCAAATAGGTATTATTACGCGATTATCCGTTATCGCGCGAAGAAGAACTTTCCGATCGTCTTGTGGAGAGAGAGAGACGCGCCGTGCGAACGCGCCGTTACGCGGGAAAGGAAAGTTAGATCGGCGGTGGGCCGACAGGTGGCGGCAACGGTACGCGGCTTGGAACGGGAAAAGCCGGCAGGCAGTCGATCGTTGGCCGTCACCGCGCGAGGACGGCGAGGTCGTCCTTGGTTGGACTGTCGGGTTTATCCGGTTGCGCGCGACGCGATTGGTCGACGGCTCTTCCGTAAGCCCCGCCTACCAGGTGGCCGTTCGAAAGTGTGCAGTCGTGTTACCTTACGCCGAAACGACGACGGGCGCTGCTTTCCTCCATCCATCGGGGACTTGGGGTTCCGTTCAGTCGTCGCGGAGGAAAAATTTTGAAACGAGTCGCGTCGGCGCGGTAATATGCGACGGTTGCGAGGGATCGGAGCAGGTGGGAAATCGCGAGCGCACTCGAGGGTGATTAGCCGTTAAACCGCGTCATCGCGGGGTGCTACGTGCCGCGGCATCGTGTCCAGGGGGGGGGGGAAACGAAATCTCAGTTCCGATCGCGAGTATAGTGTGTCGACAGTCGTGAGATAGAGAAAAAGAAGGAGCGAGGGAGCTTACGCGGCAAACTGTGCGGGAGAGGAGGAGGAGGAGGAGGCGGCGGTGGCGGCGCGACAACGACGACGACAACGACGACGGCGGAGGTGGAGGTGAAGGAGGTGGTGCGAGAGCGTGGCGAGAAGGAAAAACACGTTTCGCGAGGGAACGTCTCGTCCCACGTCGGGAGTTCCGGTTGAAGATATCCGTCGTCGGTGTCGTCGGCGGTGTCCGCTCCGTGCTGCGCCGTACGGCGCCAAGTTCGCGCCGCGCGCAAACTCGCGTGCGCCTCGACGGCGGTGAGAAGAGAGGCGCGGAAAAAAAAAAGGAGGCTGGAACAGAAACGCGCGAGTGCCGACAAGGAGAGATAGAGTGAGAGAGAGAGAGAGAAGTGCGTTGTCGTCTCGCGCGCGCGCTGCTTCACGGCGTTGGCCGACGAGCGGACAGACGAGCGGAGGACGTCAGCTGTGTTCTGCGCCAAGGGGACGTGAGTCGTGCGCGGGTAGGAGCGAGACGGGCGCGGGCGAGCGAGTGAGACGGTGAGAAGCCGCACACACGGCGAAATGGGAGACGAAGAAATGGCGCTGGTGCCAGATGTCCAGTATGGTTTGTCGTCGCACGGCAATTTCGACGAGCGCAAGTCCCTGATATTCGTCAAGCTCACCGACTCGGCGCAACGTGCCATCAAGGAGTACCTCAAGAATAAGGTGAGTGCCTCTCGCGGCGCCCTTCTTCCTCCCTTTTTTTTTTCTTTTTACGTTAGGGAGGCTAGGATCGCCGCGCGCGCGCGAGAGCTCGTCGCAGCGTGCGTGTGCGTGTGTATGTACGTACGTGCGGTCAGGCGTATGTACCGCCACCGTGGCGGTGTGGAAGCGCGCGTACGTGTGTCGTAATATCGTGCCAAGGAAAGAGAATAAGAGAGTCGGCGAGACACCCGATCATCGTGTCGCTCGCTCACTCGCCATATTTCGTGCGAAATTTTGTCGCGGCGACGGCGAGATGTCTCGCCGTCGCCGACGCCTGAGAAGTTTGACGGGCTAGGTCCTCTTCCCCCTCTCCGTCTTGCCCTCTCTCTAATTAATACTCCACTCCCTCCGTCTCTCTCTCTCTCTCTCTCTCTTATCTCTGTCTCTTCTCGCACGCCGTTCTCCTCGAAGATTACGTTCGAGAGAGGAGGGCCATTTGATTCTTTACCGAACAGCTGCTCTCTCTTTTTCCTTCTGTCTCACTCTTTTTCGTCCGCTCCGAGCGGACTTTTCTCGAAGGCCGATAAACTCGAAAATTCGACACGCTCCCCTCCGTCTCGGTATGCGGTCTCCCTTTTTGCGGCTTTCGTGCCGACGGCGAGCGGGCGAGTGAGTCGCGGCGATGTCGACACGTCTGCTGCCTTTGACAACGGCAATTACGTAATGCACGAGAGCGCGAGAACGAGAGCCCGAGAGCCCGACAAGTCGAAAAGTCACCCCGACGCCGCGCGTACGTACGTAATACGCGATTCGACGGGCATCCGGGAGCCCTTGCCGTGCGAAGACGTAATCGCGAGGAGGATCCTGCGCGAGAATGCGAAAAAAAATAGATGAATCATGTTGTCGCGTCACAGATGGCAAAGATTTCTGCAAGCTTCCCCTGGAAGCTTATACTGGCGCCCGCTCGCAAATTTTCCCATCTTTTTTCTTTTATCCCCTCGTAACTCTCGATGACTGTTGAACCGACGTGTTCGGCGATTCAGGCCGACCGGATCACCTGGGAGCCATAAAAGTTATAACGCGTGTTTTCCTCTCTCTCTCTCTCTCTTTCTCTCTGTGCCCTTTTTATTTTTACAACCTACCCGGCGCTTTTCTGGCTGCGCGCGTTTTAAACCGAGGTATATACGCGAGCACGAAGCGTTATAAAGCGGTTGCGAATTCTTATATCAGCTGATTCTAACCTCCCGGACGAGATTCGAAAGTAGAAGAGTCGAGGGCACACGGTGGGGCGTGCCTTCGTCAAAATATCGCCGTTGAGTGTGCGAGTGTGCGGCCTTTATCCCCCGAGACCGCCGAGATAGCGAGAAATTTCGTATGCAGCCGCGTTGCGCGTGCCTCGCGCTTCGGCACCGTCGATAATCTCGCCTTTTTGTTTTACTTTTATTACGTGACTTGTAACTCGCCATTCGCGGCTCGAATTGCGCTTTATACTTTATACGTCGCGGCGACGTGCCGTAAAACGGCCGGGAAATAACCACGATAAAACAATGTCGGTATTTTCGAATCACCTGTCGTTCGGCGTTTAGCGAGATTGAGAGGCTTCGGCTTTTCGCATTATCGCGATGATACTTATTTACGCGCTGATCACGGAAAGTTCCGTCGACGAGAGGTTTTAGATAGTTTTATATTTAGGACTTTGTACATTTGCCTCAGTCTCACTCAAGTAAATGAGACTGTGAACGTTTCCTCAGCTTCGTTTCGCATTATTGGATCATACGTATGACTTCTGATAAATCAATGATAACAGATGACGTCATATCTTAATAGATAACGTAGATAGATTTTAGCATTTTATCGGCATCTAGTTATCTGAATTAATAGAAAATATCTATGCTAACAGATAAACGAAAACTTGCAGGCACATTTATATCGAATCATTCTTTTCTCCAACTGACGACATTGAGAATTACCTGCTTAATATACAGTGGTAAATAAATTATTCTATCGTGATGTAATTAAAGTTAATCGTACGAAAAAAAAGAACCGTGTAATGTAGTGCCTTCCTACGAATAGAAATTTTCTTACGATACGAATAGTAATACTCCTTGTGGAACAAAATGTAGAATTTTCTTTCCGGTACGACACTCTGCCAATGGTAGCCAAACATTTAAATCCTAACGATTCTGGTTCCTACGAAGAATCCAAGAGTGCAACAAACGAGAGACAGCGAAAGGAAGAGAGAGAGAGAGAGAGAGAAACGAAGGACAGAGGTCGTTTAAAAAAGCGCAGCAAGGTTCGAATCCCTTAGCCTCCCAAGGGCCGGTTCGGCTTGCTGCTGTGTCGGCTGTATCCCGTAAGAAAAGGGGCGTTCCCCTTTGAGAAGTACAGCTGTTCCTCGAAACTTGAATAACCCGAAACCGAACCCGAAAGAACGGGTATAACGATCACTTGTATGTTTTATGAACAGAAAATCCATCTGTCTATATTACTTTCTTTTATTACCCGTCTTGTTAATCTGAGGACTAAACGGATTGATATCAGCTGTATTTAGATCGAAAAAGATAGAATGTTAAATATTGAATGAGTGATTAATCCGTACTGCAAATAGAATTTTCTCCATTCAACATTTGTTTAATTAGCTAAAGAGAATTCTTACGGAAATACATCGAATTCTTTAAAATTTTTATATCAAGTTTTCAGGTCTTTATGAGTCACTTAAATATTTTAATTATCTCTTAAGATAATTTTTTAAAATAATTTATAGAAAATTTTATGATTTGAACTTGCTAGGGACAGTTTCATTTTTATCCGAAGAAAAATGTTCCTTGAGGAAATTGCTTAGTGTTCTTAGCCACCATGAATCGTATTCTATTTGAAAGTTATTTCTAATAAGAAGAATAGCTGAATTTGTGTGGATCATTATAACGATTCGTTTGTTTCGTCTTCATTTTTCTTTTTCTTTTGTTCTTTTGTTACTCTCCTCACTTTCACCCATATATACCTAAGAGTCTAGATATTTATCAAATAAAGCTTTCTATTATCAACACATATACATGTCCGAGTATTGATACTTTTCTAGCTGTTAAGTAAACTATATTTAGTAACAGCTGAAAAATACTAAAAAAATGTTTGAATTTTTCTAAAAATGTTGCACACTATACAATTTTTCTAATTATTCTTTTTCTCTTAGTTTACATTTTTTTTATAACTAAACTATTTTCATAACAGCCATGTTATGTTGTGTCAACATGTTATCACCGTGCAATGACAAGAAAATGACCAAATTTTAGGCAAGACAGAACGCTCGAATAACCGCGGTCATAGTAGTCGGGTTATCGCGAAACTTTAAGGCTCATGTAAATGTTTCGAACGACACGCAAATTTATTATGAAAATAAATCTCGACTTAAATATTCGCGCGCGCCAAAATTATTCGGGAATTTCCAATCTGCGTTTTTTTCTTTCTTTCTCGCGCGCGCGCAAAAATAACTCGACACTATCGAGAGACATAGAACGTGGCGAATGGAAAGTCGAATGATATTAACGCGCGAGATGCATTCCTCGCGCGTGGCATGAGGTACACATCGGCGTCGTTAAAGTAGTCTCAGTAGAAAGAGGAAAAAAGAAGAGTGTCTCACCTCGTAATCGCGCTATTAAATTGGCGACTTACATACGCCAAATGCCTCCAATTTACGCTTGGTATAGAATAAATTATGCGAGGTGAAAGTGAATGCCGGCTACGCGAAGTCGTAGCTGCGAGGTTTTCGACGAGAGAGGGGATGGCACGCTTCAAAAAGCAAAGCCGATCGTTGAAAACCTTGAAAGTGTCCAACTGGTATCGTAATCTCAGTCATTAGAATTTGCTTGCTGTATAACATATAAAATATACTTATAAAAACAGGTGATTGCGTGTCGTAAACATTTTTTCAGACCACACAGATTCACGTAATCCGGAGGAGAATAGGCGTGCCTTTATAAATATCACTCCCGTTTATTTCGCGATGTTCTTTTCCGTGAAACAAGCAAAACAGCAAGTAAGCATATTCCAGTATATTTACGAATTATGAAATGTCTCGCATTTAGAGAAATTGAAAAGGAATTGCAAGAAGATTTTTGCAAGAGAACTGCCTATCGACAATCTAGATATACATATATATTGTCATTAAGTTTTGTATATTATTTTTTTATGTAATGGATATTAATACTGAAAACCATCGTAAGAGATAAATATCGATTATCACGTTTGTTTATGTCAATTTCCCCAGAATGTGGAAACTAATCTGTGTTTAGTTGCCGTTGAATAAACAATATATTTCATTAGTAGCTGCCGAATTCAGCGAAAGAGCTTTCGCGATTACCGTATATCTGAGTTTTATTGAGATCGTATTATTTTATCGATTGATAGACACTTTTATCTTTCGGCAATAACGCGCTCAAATTACGCCCGCACTAATACAACTGGTCCCTCACAGCAAAGTGCGATCGCATTTATTTTTTCGTTCGCAAGGCTGCGCATCGCGCATCGGTCGTCTAATGAATTTACAAAGAAAAAGGTTTCAATGGGCGAACCACGAGCGTAATTCATTCACATGTCGATTAGCAATGATGATTAACGCCACAACAACTGTGCGATAGTGTCACATAAATGCCATTGTGTGTACACCTTCCGAGCGGAAACGCACGTACGCATACTGACGGCGTTTAATAACATATTTTAATGACAATAAGATACATTACAAACATTAGCTATCGTCGGACGCGCGCGAGTGGGAATTAATTAAGCGAGGAGAAAAGAATATTTGCTCGCGATCTCTTACGTAAGAGAAATTATTCTTCTTGGCGGTACTGATCGTAATATCGTATCGTATATATATTAGATAATAATAAGAGTAAAATAACGGCGATATCTTTTTACACGGCTGGATTTATCTCGATCGCGATGCGAGTGTACCCTTTCCGAGAAAAAGTGCGTGCGGTTTCTGGCTAATTCTCTAACGGTTTTACGATCTCGACGCGGTAACGTTATCCGAACGTCGAATGGATACACCTCCCGGAAACGTTCCCGATCGAGAGCGTGGCTGCGCTTTCGATCCGAGGCGCGATCGCGAGTATACCCGGGGTATCCTTTTCACCGGCGACGAATTTCGATGAGAACGCTGGAGAAATCGCGACGGGGCCGTTTCGCCGTCACGAGAGCGATATTCGTGCGGCTCGAAGCGATTCGTTATTGGAACGATGCGGAATGATCCCCGCAACGGTCGATGATGAGTCCGCCTCATAAAACCGTCGTTATGAGCGTGAATTGATTTGTAAAGGCTCCCGGAGAACGGTCATTACGAATTCATGTATCGAGTATAGACTTCGCCGGGAGTCATGGCAACGCGGAATTATCTCGGCAACATTACGGCACTAGGTTTACGCGTAAATCGTCGTAGCATTGTGTCAGTCCGAGACTTCGAAACGATAAAACTGCGTAAAAGCATCGTAAAAAGATGCAACCGTTACGACAGTGGCTCTTACAAACTTAAGCGTGCAGTTGTATCCGCAGTGTACTTTACTTGCAGAAAATCTTGGCGTTTTGATCTTTTGCGAACATAAAGATTCTCACAAATACAAAAGCGAAGGTTATCCCTTTCGACGGAATGACTAATGATATGACTAACCAGTCTTTTAGAATTAGTTACGGTCTGACCGTAATTTAAAATTCGGACGGCGCTTGTCTTATCGCGGCAACGTGAATTCCCCGATGTTGGATTAATAAATAATACGAATTTCGTGAAGATATAAGTAGAAATTATTCCTCACCGTCATATTTCTCGCGATTAGATCGCCATAGACGTCGGACTAAAGTTCGGAAATTCCCACGACGGTGATTAGAGCGATAATTCTTCTCGGCGAGAAGCGTCTCTATTAATATTAATAACCGTGCTTCTTTGCATCGGTCCGAGGAATTCATTCGCACGCTGATGATTCATGGAGCAGGAGAGAGATCTAGCCGGGATAGACGTTTACGATTGTGACGAGGCTGTCCTCTTCACCCCCGTTATCTCGCCATTACATCCGACTCTTCGACTTATTCCAAGAGCCCGTCCCCGTCGTCGACAGCCTCTTCCGCTTTTCCTTTTCGTCGCGCTATACACGACGCAATATACGAAAGCGGCGCAACGATTCCAGGCCAATAATTACCGTGCACGCTCGGGTGGGCTCCACGACTCTCAGCGATCCGCGGATATGACACATAAAAGCGGCCGATCGTGCTCCCCGTATAACGTTCCACCCTCGCATCGTCCGTCTATCCCTTTCATCATCAAGTGCGTACTACACGTGCTTTGTAAAAGCACGTATAATCTCACCGCAACATATTTCAAGTGAAATCCAAAGTTCGCTGTGCCACGAATTACACGACTTCTCCAAGACGGGATACTGGTATGCGTTCGAAAAAAGCAGACGCTGAGAGTTCTCAAATTCCGCGAATATTGAAAATTGTTATTTATTCGAAGAGAAACGGGATACCTATTTAAAACGAT
>JAJVSH010000160.1:117916-176790 GCA_021460005.1 Tetramorium alpestre | reverse complement strand
GTCACTTGACAACATGTCCGGTTACTATCAGGAGTAACTCGTCTCAGGTGTCTCTCGCCGATCTGTAGAAACTACCAAGTCTCCGAAACCTCCGAGTTTCTGCGAATCTATAACGTGTTTCTCTTCTATCATCTGTCATCTCGTCATTCTCATAAAATATTTGGATGGAATTTTGCTGTCGAATTATTTGCATGTTAGCAGAATTTAAGGAGGTTCGGTAGTAAAAAATGAGAGAATGTTATAAAATTGTGAAATATGATTTTTAATAGCGTTATAAAGCTCCATGAATTTTTTCAATTTTTTTTTACCGTCATAAAAGTTTATACTTATTTGCGATAGAAAAGTGAACATTTCTCTTTGAAATTATCGGTAATGTAGTACCATTCAATATATGAAATAATATGACGGTAAAAAAATTGAAAAAATTCATGGAGCTTTATAATGTTATTTATAATGTTATTAAAAATCATATTCCAAAATTTTATAACATTCTCATTTTTTTTTGTAATACTACCGAATCTCCTTAAAAAAAATTGTGTAATCGTGTATCGTGTCAGTAATTCACTGCGAGTTTTATTAATCAACGAATTAACGTGTGGATTCGCAAAAAAGGATTTACCAGACGAGAGCCGGCTCTCGGCCGTCTGGAAAGTTTAGTAAAATCGGGGGCACGCGGGACATCGCAGCGTGTTTGCGGAATAAAGAAATTATTTTGTTTTGAGGCGAAAGTTAGTTTCGTAGTGCAAGTTGACGTTGAATTAATTAGTCCGCCCGATGTTGCTCGAGACGGGCGAAATATCGCGAATTATCCGACGAGAATATTGCAAGATCTAACCGGATAACCGTTTTGTATGCACATACACACATAATATTCTGTACTCAAAATATGATAAACGACGAAAAACAAACCGCAACTTCGCGCGAGGCGGCGTCCGGCATGCTCGTTCATGTTCCACAAACGACGACACATCCAGGACGCGTCGAGCTTAATGACATTATCGTTTTATATTCCACGCATCATTACTCGGCCACTATTTAAGCGTGTTCTCTCTTTCAAAATAAACGTTCGAGAATGAGCAATTATCGCGGACGCGCCGCGGCGTTTCCCGATTCCATGGCAGCTGGAAAGTCCTGCGGTTAAGTTGGGCGGGATATTTAATTCCAGAACTTCTAAATTAAAATACTTTCGGCCAAAAACGCTGTTCGTTTGTCCGGATTAATACTTTGCTATTTTATTCTCGACTAGACGATTAGCGCAGTCTCTCTCTAGCCAAGGTGGCCATTTTCTATTTCTATTACAAAATAATGTCGTTATTACGTCCCGAGTCTTTCCCTAGTCACGAGAATGCGTTTCGCCGTTGCACAAAGATAGAACCCGAGGCTGTGAGGGACCCTCTGCGCGTGACGTTTGTAGAGAGGTTTCCGAGTGCGGCGGCACCCCCTCATATGAATCGTCGGGTTCAATGCGGCATAATATACGCCCCTATAGGGCAGGTGGTACTCGGCGCGGCACAAACGCGAGTATACAGATGCGCAGGTAGACGTCGATGTGACACGGCGGCTGACAGTGTTGTCGTGGTGCTCGCGAAGGGCCCTGCGTCTGCTTTACGATTTAACGCAGTCGACAAGAACTCTTCGTCGAACGATTCGGAATCCTCAACTCGAGAAAAACGGAGAGACGTTGGTCGGTTCTCGTTGTAGCACCCGGTTTTCCCGTCCCTTTCTCCTCCCCCTTCCCTCCCAGTTGTCTATTTGCCTTTAAGAAGGTAACGCACGAATAATGGTTCCCGCTTGTCCGGTCTTTTTCGTATTGCTTCTCTCGTTTTTCCCCTCGGGACTCCGCGCGTGTCCCTCCCCCACCTACGCGCCTTTGTCCTCCGTTCCATTCTCCGCTCCGAGACGCTTTTTCGCCGACTGCGGGAAAAAAAACAAGTAAAATAGGGCGTCGTCCCAAGCGCGGCGGCCAGGGGTCTATTGTATCTTGGGCTAACTGAGTTTGGTCTTGTTGATAATTCGATTGTCGTGGCCGCGCGACTGGTAATTTAAATCCGCCCGTTCTGTACGGCGGGACTCGCCGTTATTAACTATAGCGAATTACGTCGCATTGTGTGCTCCTCGTAGATATTCACGGGGAAACGATCGCGTAAAGTACGCGCGAATTACACGATTTATTTATCGTATCGCGCCGCGTACAGGTGATAAATCCATTTTATCTCTAATTTTGCTCACGCGGTTCGCGATGATTTAAAACAGTAAAAAAATCCAATGCAAGCGTATATCGTATCTTTTTATAAAGAATTAAAGAATTATTACTTATTTGTCTCTGTTAGCGTCCAATTTTTTAAATTTCGATATGATTAATAATCTAGGATTTTTTAAAAATGCAATTTAATAAAATTATACATAATTTATACACATTTTATTACCTTGGATTAAGTTTCTGTTAAGATAAATTGTTTGGGAATGAATTAAAATTTACGAACTTTATATTAGCGTATCAGTATGGAAATTTGATTTGTTTTGCATAAATTAAAGGAAGAATGTATAAATAAATTTTGTTTTGATACCGTGATTAATCGAGACTGTCCCAAAGAAAGAAACAAGCTTTTTAGTTCCTGTCGTGTTCTGCATCGGTTTTGCCGGTTTTCAGGATCGATGCTTATACTTGCCATTTTCCTTTTTTATCCCTGTCCTCATTTCCGACGAATCTTATTCTATACTATTGTGTACCGAAAGAAACGAAAGATTTTATTTAATCGAACAATGGAAAAAAAAATAAAAATAAAGATAAAAGTTTGCGAGAAAAACATTCCTTTGCAAAGTTTCCTTTACTAAATAAGAAAACATTAATGACACGCTTTGAATGCTGGTTTATCCGCAACGTGATGGTGTATAAATTTTCAGCCGTTTACATTTCCCGCAAATTAATTGTTACGACTTTTGTGCGCGAAGCGAGTTAAAAGAAAAAGGATCTCGTGGTCAATTTTAACTCTTGTGATTTATTCGATCTCGGCAATCGATTGGTAACGATTGGCCAAGCAATTTCTTCTTTTCCTAAAGGTGCGCAAAACCCGTTTGACATTTACAGACATATGCAGTCGTCCCGTTTTCGATCTATGGCTGCTCATTGTGCGAGGTCGAGCCGACGACGATGACGTTTCGACTACGGCGCCGTCATGGAAATATTAATTCTCGGCGTAACGCATGATTTATTGAGGATGGTACTGACGCAAGACCGTTCCTCTAACACCCCATAATTATGACCGATAGCCTTCACGTGCTTACTATTTTGCCTTCGTGTCGTTTGCGTAACTGAGCACTGTATGCTGAGGCTTCCGGTATCTTCACTCGCGCAATGTCGTTGTGTTATATGACTTTACGGGGACCATAATTTTCTTAATCTTCGACTGTAATAATTAAAGTAGCGTGCTCGTTGGAATTCTCTCGTAACTCTTGATCCTAATTATATTTTATTACATACCCTCTCTCGTATGGCAAGTTTCCGAAAAATGATTAATGTGAAAGTTATCCTCTGCCCCGTATAATATTGGACGGAGTAATGCTTAACGAATGCCACCATAAAATGCGTGTAATTTTTTTTTCTGCCGTCTCTGACAGACGCGAGGGAAAATAAACGGCAGATATCGATGATGCAGACAGATCGGGAATAGAAGCTACGAGAAAGTAGCAGCTTGTACGAATGCATTTCGAAAGGCATACCGTTCGAAAGTGACGACAGGCCGTCGAGAGGCCTAGAAACAATGTACGGTGCACGTTCAAACGGGCGACGAACGAACAAGCAGTACTGCACGCGCTTATCGCGGCCACACCTAATCGCTCTGATTACGGCGATCGTTGTCTCGCGCCCGGATCTTTAAAACCCGGTTCGCCGCGCGCGCGCACGTCCTTTGTGTGCACGCTCTGCGAAATCCCGTGTAACGCTTATTAACGAGAGTTCATTCGCAGATTGATGATAATCGCAGCCGCGAGCGAATCTCCCGGTCGCGGTAGTCGAAGGAATCTCCGATCTAACGAACGCCTCTTAATCCCGATAGCAACGTAATAGTTGCGCTATGACGCAACACATGTAGATCGAATTATTATCCGTAAATCCAGTTATTCGACAAGAAATGCGTTTACATAATACTCGNGTGGTGCGTGCGTGCTTGCTTGAAGAAATGTGTGTTTATCTTTGGAAAGTATTTCTTACAAAATAAAAAAAAACTATTTCTCTAAATTCTGATAACAATTCGACAGTACTTTCGTGACAATAGAGATATCATGGCATTTCTCAAAGTTTAAAGATATAAAATATGGAGATAATTGAGCATTTCGTAAAATGTTGATGCCGGGGTTAAGGTCTTGCATCGAGCTGAAATACCCGGATCTACGATCGCCAATGTCTATGAAGTCGCGGTTTCAAAGTCGATCGTTACGCGCGCGCGCGCGTACACACATATGCACACGCGTGCACGTGTTGTTCGCGTGCACCAACCGTACACGTACGTGCACGAGGGGAGGCAGAATGAACAGCCTGGAGTTCGCCGCCCGAGAGAAAGTGAACCAGTTGGCGGTGTTGGCGAATTTCTCGTCGCGGCGAAGCGAATAAGCGCACGGTGTGTGCCTTGCCTGCCTACCTGTTGCGAACCGGCAACCGTGCCTCGTCGCACGCTGATTATGCTCGCGCGCCGTGCGATTAATTGTGAGCCGACCGGCGAACGATTTTTGGGGAACCGCCTTCCTTTTCCGCGCCGGCGAGCATCGTGCCGGACGCGCCCCGGCGTTCTTGTTAAACGCGGAAAGCGAACGTCTGGTTATGGACGACGGCGGTCTGCCATTCCGCTGTCGTGTACTACTTCTCTAAGTTCTACTTACCTGCATAAGCATGAACTATAGCCTTCCCCAAAACGTTCGATCGCCAAAAGGCTAAAAACACATACATCGATTCATAAAGCACGCAATATTGTCTCACAGATTGGCTTTTTTATTATTATTATTTTTTTTTTAAATCGATCTCGCGGATGTTTAACGTCAACGGTGATACAATTGTAATATTCAACGATCGTTTATATCCCAACGTGTCCCAGGTGTGCCACATTAATATGGCAACAAATAGTTCTACGAGCTAATCAAAGTTCGCGCGCTGCCACGGATAATGGTTTACGTGTAAATCTCTCGTGACGCATATAGCTGTGCATTTAATTACTTAATTAAATAGATTTTTTGCTACAGTGCCGTATGTTATTATTGCAGTCGCGCGAATTGCAACCACCGTGGCGCGTGTCAACTTAGTAGCAGCGGTAGCGGCAACAGCAGCAGCCACACAGCAGCTGGTTTGTTACGTGCATTCAGGGTTAACGAACCGAAAATACGTTCCTATTTTCCTGCATCGCGATTGCAAAATGGTTGCAAAACAGCGCGCCCCAGTGCGCCCGCACCCGTGGAATCGCGCGCGATAACTGCCGCCAAAAATTGGATCAGAAGTCAAAGTGGCGCACTGCACGCTTTCGCCCTTATTTGCCGTAGTAAACGGTCGAGAGAAGCTTGAATAAACATACCTATTGCCGGAAATTGAAGTCACTTTTGTAAGGAGTTCTGCGGGGGATCGTTACGAAAACGCGCATAAATGAAAAGACATGTTTTATTTATAATATTAATAATTTTATTGAATGTATGCACGCCGTAGGTGAGTCACAAATGTAGTGTATAATGATAAATACGAGCGATAATAATTAGGGAATGGCATAACTCGACCGCTTTTATTTATTGCGAATAAATTTTACCTTTATGTTTATTCATATCGTGAAATGCATAATACTTCTCCTTTCTCGCCAATGAGTTATATTTCTGGCATTTTAGTACACGCATTTATTATTTGGCAATAATTTATAATTACCACGAAATTACAATATTTATATAAGACCGGACGTAAGACCGGATATAATTTGTTCGAATGTTGGTTTGGAAAAAAGCGTTTCTCTCGCCAGTTTCAATTCGATGAAAGCACTTTTTTTTCAGATATCCTCAAAATATCGTAAAATAGAGGTCGGAATGCGATGTAAAATACGTGTGCTTGCACTCATATATTGTATGCACGCACGCACGCATGACATATCGCAACAATGATTTTTTTTTGCTTTTTCATTCGTTCCTGATCGCGTGCGAGGCAAAATGTTTCTAAACAGAGTCGGCCAGCCGTCTATTTTTCCTGTTTGGACGAGCAACACTTGTCGGAATATCGCTCGGTTTCTCATAATAAGGTTGTTAGCGTCACATCGATGATGGTTCGCGATTAACTTGTTGTTTATAGAGAGTAATCATCGTCCTCGTCGAAATCGATGTGAATTATAGCATTATGACGATAAACGATTGATAACGCGGGCAGCTTGGCGAGTCGGAGGGAAACGTGCTGCGTGATTGCGATAAGGAAATTCCCGCAAACACGCTGTGTTAGCTTGTCATACCGTGATTAATTGGTAATCGAAATTCAGCAACATTTGCCGGTAGTTAGCGAATCGATCGTCGCGCGAGATGAACGCGAGACAAATAATTAATCGCGGGTAACTCGTGATAGACTGAGGACTAAGATGTATGGGCGGGCTATTGTTAACGCGATGGGCTCAGAAATCCAATTCTGGTAGAGAGCGGGATAAAGGGTCGCTGCCACCACCACCGTCGCCGTCGCCGCCGCCGTCGGGGGTGAGAACGCGATGCGTAAGGGACGAGGGGAATCAGGGGTTGTACTCAGGACGTAGAGTTATTGACCTGCCGGCGAGGAGGCTCTCTTGTTCGGGAGGAATGGCTGGCAAGAACCTTGCCGAGGTCGTTTGCGTGGCGCACGAGACGTCTCGTTGTCGTCGAGGCTGAACGTTGAAAAGAATCAGCCATTCGCCTTTCGGTCGAGAAAAATATAAGCTAGACACGTTCGATTTTGTATTTGCGATATTTGAATATATCCTTGAAGCGTTCTTACACGTTGTAACGATATAAGTGTGCAACTGTATTACACGTTTATGTTTGTCTTATTTTTCTGATAATCGTTAAAATCGCGTGTCAAGATCTGAAATTTTTGCCATCTGCCAGATCTGATGCGTCCGTCCTTCCTTCATTGCGTTTCCATAAATGAATGTAATTGTGGATAATACCCTGTCTCTTCAAGTGTTTTTCTGCCTTTTCTGCCTCTCGCATTTTCGACCAAGCTAACGACCCGCATCGACAGCGGCAATAAAATTTCACTTCGGAGGGAGAAAAATTCTTAGAAGGAAATACTTTGTCTTATTAACATTACGTGACAATGCACATACATTGGCGATTCTTGTTAATTCTAGAGTGTCCTTCGAGGGTTCCCCCGCTGAGTCGTTTTATGTCTCTTGTTGCTCCCCCGCTGACACAGTCCTTTCATCCTAAAAATTTTTTCTCGAAGAGAAAACGTTTGCGCATTGTTTCTTAATAGATTCGCTATATTAGTCCATTCTTATGCATTAATGCATAGAATGGAAATGCTCAGAAATGACAGTAGCAATTCAATGTGCACTTTCGAATAACAGAACGGCCAGTTATTAGAATAATTAAAACTGTAATGGATCCCTTTATTGAGTGAAAGCGACCGAGCGGGGCGACGCTTGATTATTTCGTCGCGTTTATGTAACACACCGTGGAAATATAATTGCCCGCCGTATTACGCCGTGGGTACCCCTGCCTCTACGTACACACATATACACATAGGGGATCTGCAACGACACTCTGTTTGTCATGCAAGCGTGACAGAGTGTCGGTCGTAAAATTTTCGCCGCGGCGTGACCGTAATGGACTTGGCGGTCGCCGTCTAATGCCACTGTCGCTTTTTCCGCGAGCCAAAATGTAACCAGTGTAACCGCGACACATCGTCGGTTCCTCGATGAAGAATTATTGCCGGATCAGTGAAAGCATATCATTCCAAGCACGTCGATATATAGATCTAGAACGTGAGAGAGAGAGAGAGAATTTTTCGTTATATTTTACCGTAAAATTTACTACAAATTTTAACATGTTTGGTGATAAGAGTGGGATAACTAGACAACTAAATAAAAATTAAAAAACCTACTAAATATTACCGAAAATGGTAGGAATTTGTGAAAATACAAAAGAAATTTTATAAACTACATAATAAAAATTACCAAGCAGATTGTAATGTTAATCAAACAGATTTTATATTTTATTGTGATAGATATGAATAAATCAGAGAGAATTTATAAAAATCTTGGAAATATTAATTATCCCATGATTACCATGATTTTTAGAGTAAATTTTAAGAGAAAATTCTCTCCGTGTACGTTAATTGTATGTAAATAGAGTTCATCTTACACACGCGCGATCTTTTCCGCAATTTAAACCGTTTTGTACGAATTTAAATGTCCGAACCTCCGCCATTTCGCGAAAGAAGGATTTCACTTTCAGTCGTTTGCATTAAGCGAAATTAGTCGTAAGTCTTTCTTTGCGGAATAACGCATGGCATCCAAGATCCCGCGATTTATCTTTCGAGGAAAATCGGGGAAAAGTTCGGTTTATACGCTGCTATTAGAGTGTTTTACACGCGCGCTGAAGGATTGGAAAGGAAAGTACGTGAAATCACAGGGCGATATTCCTTGCGCGATCGCCGCGGGAAAGAAGGAAATCATTTTTCACCTGCGAGCTCTCGGCACTCTCATAGCGCGCCGTTACTCGGGGGGTCAATCTTGGTCGACCCAGCGCGCCCGAGTAAACGCGATCTTCCGCGACGCGATTAATTTTCTCGCGTGCCCGCCGCATTCACGCGCGCGCATGTAGGTATATACGTCTACTCTGACACAAGCTTCAAGCGAGACGATGAGTTGAAACTACGTAAGTTTCGTATCGTACGTACAAATATCGTAAGCGCATCACATCACATGCGCGGACGATAGCATTAGCAAATCATAGACACGCGTCTAATGCGAGTCTAATGAGAAATCGAGGATCGGCGGATATGTAAAAGCGAAATGCCTCCTCTCCGCCTCGGTAATGTGAACAGACGATCGTTAGATTGGATGTATCGGCATATTGTGGCACTATTGTGAAAGAGGGATTGACGCTAAATTATCGAAAATCGATCTGTAATGAATGCGAGAAAGTTATCATTCTTTTGATTGATTTCTTTCTGTGCGTTCCGGTCAACGACAATGGTCCGTGGCGTCCTCGTCGCGTTTAGAACGAAGCTCTTGCCGGTGGTGGTTACTTTCCCTTTCCAAGAGCTATCGCCAAGAGACAGAGGCGCGTAAAAGTTACACGCAAAATCACCGTCCGCCCGCCCGCCTGCGTTGCGCTGAGCTGAGCTGCGATACACTGCAACTCGCCGCGCGGTTACGAGATCGTGCGCGCCGCAATTTCACGCGGTCGCAAAACACCACGTTTTACATTCGCCTCTATGCGGGCACGATCGCACGCGCTCGCTTAGCCAATTACTAGTCACTCGTTGACTGAGTTAGACTGGGTAACGATGGCCGAGTAATTACGCTAATCAATCCCACGTATTGGCTGTTGTAACGCTTCGCGTGATAAGCGACCGCGATTGGAATAAACGACGTTTCTCAGCCTTCGGCCGTATATCTTATCGTACCTGAGAATTTATTCACGTTAAAACAACGTTTGATATTCTTTCGCAATGTATCATTATAATTTTCTGTGTAATTTTTAAGAGTATTCCGCGTGACGAATGACACAAAAGATTAAAGAAAAATAAGTCCAACTGACAAAACTCGTCTACTCGATAATCTTTTAGCTTTCAAACTGGTTGATGCATATTTATGAAAAAAATAACCTTGATTTTTTTTCTGTTTCAGCATAAGATCGGCGAGAAACCTAATATACAGTTCCTAGGAAATGAAGGGGTGAGTAAAAGCATTTTTTTTTTATCTATCGCGCTATCAAACTCGTATGAGAATTACGACATTGAATCCGACACCTTATCGGTCGATCACGTGGAGAGATAAGAACAGATTAGAGATAAATAGGTCGGTCGCAAATCATAAACAGATACCGAGATTTTAAATTTTCCATTAAAAAGAAGAAAAAAAATTTTCTAGCTTACGGAAAAAATAGCATCTGTCTTCCTTCTTAGAACGTTTGCCGAAACTATTAACTGCGTTGCACGTAAGTCATCGTGTTTCCTTGAATCGCTATTTAGTGCCTATGACGTTAGTACACAATGATATGCCATCAACGATTTTTTTTTTCCGACTTCCGACGATCGCAAGACGGTAGAGACGAGTTAATCGTATGCACTCGTATCTTCATGAATCAATCTGTACATTCGTCCCAGAGATTTCTGCGATCGAAACGAATCGCGGTAAAAGGACCGTCGGATTTCGGTTACTTAAAATCTTGTGCTCCTGTCTGAGTGAGGGGGAGAGCGAAGGAGAGAAGAGCGGTGAAATTTTCTTTCGGCGAAAAAAAAAGTGAGAGTGAGAGGTGCGCGAGTGCTTCGTCGACACACGTCGGCGTTTTTCTCTTAATTTAACCAACACGAGCTCGCAGTCATTAAATTATTTAGCAATAATTTGCTTTAATGCTTACTTAGCTCTGACTGCAAATTGAAGAAAATTATTTTTTCCGTATTTTATGGATGTATCTTGTTATACTCGTATTATAAATTTTTATCCATTTATTTGAACACCTACTGTCATGATGGTAATCTTGCGGTACACGTGAAAAAGATCTCGCGACGGCAGCGCGACTCTACGCAGCCGACGTCAAGAGCTCGATCTCTCAGCCTGCTGAACGGTCGCAAGATCCATGTGTATGTGTGTACGTGTGTCGTCACGGCTCTACACACCGCAGGTTTCCTCGGTGAAGGCGATCGAGGTCGTCCGAGCAAGGTTATACACCATTTTCTCTCGCCGCCGCCGCCGTCGCCGCCGTCGCCGTAGATCGGTCTCTTAAACCTTCCTAAACTCTGCGAATATTCATATTTTTACCATATAAAAAAGATATTTTTAAAAATCTGCATTTAATAGTATATCTTATTTTGTACGTATCGTTTTACTTAGCTTAATTTCTTAGCAATTAAATTTTTAATTAATCATAGCATGTTAATAAGAATGCTCTTCAAAATTTAATTAGATTCGTTATGAAATGGAGAGAAAAGCTTTAAACACGTTAATTAGATACACGTTTTAGCTGATGTATGACATTAATATATTTCTTACAAGTAAATTATGTAAATATTCTATCTCTGCCACCTAAAATACTAATTAATTTGCTTAATTCATCGTGTCAGCGCACAGTTGGTGCTTAACTCAAATTAAACCAAGATTGCAGTTAATCGAAGTTAATGAAATCAATTCTTTTTATCCTTTTTTATAAAAACTTAACCGTCAGCGCCCATTACGATAGACTGTTTATGCTCGGAAAAAAACCGGCCTTCGGGCTGGGCGATACTTGAAAAGTAACTGCCATATGCCACTGACGTTCCTTAACGACAGCAGCGGCTGATTGTCGATACGAAATCTCTCTCGGTGATCTGGAGGTAATTGACCTGCTCTCCTCGTCCTTCATCGGCTTCCCCTTGCTGTCGGGTGTGGTCGTCGTTATATTGCTCGTCTGCATTACAACGTCTGAATTCAAATTCGAGAAGATGAATCTGTCATAAATTCCAACGAGACTGAGAAAACTGGATTTCATTAATCATAGATAAAAATGGTGATCAAGACACAGAGCGTTCCAGGTTGACTTTTCTTCATCGAAGATTCTACAACTGTGAATTGATTTCCTTCTGTAGATATTAATGTCGTGATTAATCTCGAATTGCGATATCATAATTAATCCTTGAGACTTGCATCAGTAGTAAGTGATTCTTGTTTCTACATTCAGAAGGATACCGGGGAAATACCAGAAAAATACAAAAAGGTACAGCATAAATGCTGCAATTGGAATTTTGAAATTTCTTGGGAATTTTTACATCATTCATTCTTGTTCGCGTTATTTTAAACTATTAGCAACTTCTTATTCATACATTCGCGTTTTCCAGATAATCAGCGAAAAGCCGTTATTTTCCTCTTCACTTCTCTATTCATACCATTCAGATGTAACATTCTCATTCTACATCTTCATTCTGACCTTTGACAATCTTCCACTGTTAAAGATCCTGAAGATCAATGCGTCACCGTTGACCTTTGTGCAAGTAGCTATGGTGAGATAATGCCTTAGGGTCCACATTCGACGTCATTGTCTGGAAATTTATTTCTTAAGGACGACTCGTCACGAATGTCATTTCGCGAATCCTCGGGAGACACAGTATAGGATACATATATCTGCAAATATTTACTGTGCAATAGCACAGTACAATATTTCAGTAATATAATTTATTACTTGTTTACTTTCCGATAATCTCTTATCATCCTATTTATTAATGAATCCTATTTTTTAATGAATTAATGAATAAAAATAGATTGGCTCTCTTATTATATTTGCAGATATTTGCAGTTTTTCCAGTAAGCTTGTATTGATCCTTGACTAATTGCAATACATATATGTATACACGTTTTATACACGAATAAAGGAAAATCTGCTCGGTATCGCTCCAAATTACGATCGCTCTACGAACCCCGATCGTCTTTTCCATCTTTCTTTATTTTCCGTTCCGGGGCCACGGATGCCAGGAACGCGGAGCGATTATTCCAGTATAATTCGCCGTTTAGCGGACGTCCTTGTCGCGACTGACGCACTCAGGGAGAACCGATCTCCGCTCGGGCCTTCTCTATACAACACCCGTCTGGATCGTGCAAGCAAGCAGGCCAGGCGTAGCGCGCGCAACGTGTGCACTTGTATTGTCTATGTGTATGTGTGTGTGTGTGCATACACAATGCGATTTCATGTATAGCAGCAATGCTCGGCACGATCGGGCACGATACGTGCGCGACAATCGACGATCGGGCCTCCCCGATATGCAGAAACATACGACTTTGACACGTATATATCGTGCCACGTCCGCCCTCTCCCTCCCCCCTTCCCTTCTCTCTTTCTCTCTTGATCGTGGATCTCGCCACTTGCCTGCTCGGGTAATTTTATCATGAACGCGGAGAGTCTCTGTATTTATACGAGACACGGTTTTGCGATAGCGGTGATCCTTTTTTTCCCCCCTCCGCAGATTCGTGTGCGTTCGATAGTTGCGCACGTGCTCAATCGTCCATTATGTGTATGTGTATACATGTGAACATTCGCCTTCACATTGTTGCCTTTCACTCGGTTTCATNGAGCACTCGCTTATATATATATTTTATATTTATATATATATTAATATGTATATATACATATATATATTTATGTAGATGTAGATTTTATCTAGGAACGACGCGTTATTGCCAGCATTATCTCCATGTTGGATCTTTGGAGAGTGCGGAAGAGCACATTTCGCGAATTCGTCAATCACGCGGACATGCATTGACAGCGACCCGGAAAACGCTTTTCTTCCGGTAATTCCGCACGAAAAAGCGTTATCGCGAACACTCCGATTTTCTTTTGAAGCATTCTCTGGCATTTAACAGGACGTTCAGCACTTTCAATTATTCTGCATTAAAAACGCACACGCGCTTATACGTTATTTTTATACTTACTCCGCAATAAGGTTATCATTTGCGATAATGAAGCTTTTTTAAGCCGTTGTTTGAGTTTCGAGAAATTTCTCCGATCCGTCACGATGTCCGATCGATCAGACATTCGATCCAATCATGGGTGATTTTGTAAACTTTGTTTTCACCGATTGCACAAGTGCGCAAGGCAATGGCGTGAGTCAACTCTCGTTACGTTATACGTGGCAAAAAAAAAAAACTTTTACAATATAGAATGCAGTTGTTTCTTTCCTACAATAATATTCCCGGGCGAATGGAATTGAATCGGATTAAAGCTGAAAATCTCCGGAAAGATACATAAGGCTCGAGCGTTAAAGTGACAATCATTTAAATACACAACGAGTGAAAAATGCGGAGCAATTGTGCTCGGGGACATTTCGTAATCCTTTAATTTATGTCAAAAAAAAAAATAGAGGACAGATGACGTTCGTCTTCAGGGACGACGTACGAGGCGGAAGTTCCGTCGCGCGTTTATTGTCTCCTCGTGCCTCCGTTTACGTATGTTCGCGCGCAACATGTAACACGCAAATACACGGTTTTCCGGCCTAAGGTGGTATTGCATCGCGCCGCGGTCAGTCGCGACTGACACGAAACGTCGCTGCCGTAACAGTTACTTTTACGCGTGACCCACTTGCCATTCCAGTAGTCGAATCTAAGTATCATAATGAGAAGTGGGACGTCCTGAAATCATCTGAGCGGACACCGCGACGCAACCCTAAAACGAAGGTCGTCCACTCGGCGCGGCATTCAGAAGGTCGAGTGTGTGATCTCGCACGGCCTAACGCGTAGAAATCACTCTTTCATGCGAGTCACGCATAGATGAAGCGATATCGTAGAAGAATAGATCATAATGCGCCTTTAATTAGCCTATAACGGCTTAATACTGTTCAGATAGACATCGCAGCGCTTTGATAATTACCGACGTACTTGTCATTATTTTTTATGAGCACGCTATAAATGCTTTAAATGCGAAAATGCGGGTTTTGCTGCTTTGCGATTAATCTGTATTCAGAATATGTCAACGTGGAATGCCAGAGATATCTGCGCAAAAGTTGGCGCGATTGTAGAATGTTGTTCGCGGATATCGTATTAAAAAATCGTTGGATCTAAGCGTTGAGCCTTGAGAGGCGGCGATTATCCTGGCGTACCGAATGCGCGCAGATCGCGTAACGGCGTTGATATTGAAGTACGGGACGAGGACGTGCAATTGCCTTCGCGGATAACCTTTACTCACCGATACGTTAGCTTCTACTTCGCCGATATGTGTCGCAACGGATGCGCAATGGACCGATTTTAAGAATTGTTGAAATCGAGTACGGGTCGCGGCGACGTTCCGAGACGAAGAAACGAGAGAAAAAACTACGGTCTGAAAAAGAAATCTTTTTTTTCCTCTCCGTTTAAATTCTCCTCGATTGCGTTTGTGTTCGAGGTAGAATGTTAAAAGGAGTCATAACGTTACATTTACATTCGATGTAGAATGTTAAAAACATCGGAGTGTCGCAAGAGCGGCGCGGTGGCCGTAAAAAACTCTTTGTCAGTAATGAAACGAAGATATGATAATGACGCGATATTCCAGTTATACTAAATTAATGAATGCGTTTTATTGTAATCATGTATTTCGGCGTTGCATCCAATTTAACATATTGAATACGTCATCAAGTATTATCATAATACAAATATCGCGAAAGATAAACTCTTTCGTATTCATTCTGCGTTTATAAATAGAACAGTAACAATCTTTTGATCTTTTCTTAATTAAAATACGGAGAATTCAACAGTTTAAACCGAGAGTGGCTCCAACTCCACTTTCGAGATTACACAACGTTAGCGTTAATATTTAATTTGATGTAGCCAGTGGGATAGCCACGAACATTGAATGTAGAACACGAGTGTTAGAATGTCCATTCTCGTCGTTTCCGAAATTTAATTACCATTTTATCTAACACAAGATTTAGGAATCGTTGTCGAGAGAAAATTGACTTGGAATTGACGCGCAAAAAAAAAATATGAAAGAAACGGAACGTTAGTTCTAGGACACGATGTAGGTACGTCTTTATCGTCGCGGCCTTGCGCGTATGTAGGCGACCGCACGCGGCGATATGCGGGTGTTACGCTCTTCAACATCTTTTTTTTATTTTCTCTCGTTTACGCCTTTCATTCACGTGGCTTGTTACGTCCGCGGCCATGTCGTGTTATGCGCATTTACGCGCATTTGCGCACTCGCCTCGCATGCGATTGCTCCAGAAAGACAAGAGCGATTTGTAATTCAGCTATGCAAACGCGGCGACTCTCGCGAGAGGATTGAATCAGGCGCGTTCTTGTCGCCGGCAGATAAAGAGCCGATTATCACTGCCCCCGCATTGCGGCGCGAGACAAGTGTCTGCGGATAACGCGCTGCAATCATTTGTTGCGCATTACCGATATTTATTGCAAATGATGCATCACTTATGACGGATGCCTTATTTCTGTTACCATGGTCCACATGGTCCAAATAAGAAAAAAATGACGCGAGAGAGAGAGAGAGAGAGAGAGAGAGAGAGAGAGAGATTGCTGGCTCAATTGGTCAACCGTCAAATAAAATTGTTCAACTCAGGCACACGCACACACTGCAAAGTACTCAGCAAAACTGGTTTCCGAAGACCTTTTTGCAAGGCTTGGCTTCCTTCTTACCTCGTCTCGATTCGTAGCCGATTGCCGCCGGCGTGAAATGCGTCTCGCAGCCTCCATTTCGAGGAAAAGAAAATCGAGTTTGCTAAAAAATTTTCTATTCGATGATAAATGATCCACCGAGCTGTCCGGATTACCCGGGTTTTAAGTTTATATATTCTGTCATCCTTCTGTAGAATATGTCCCGAGACACCGTGGTTTCGAATTGTAGACAAACAAGATATTGTTATTTTAGGTTTAGAATTTCTCTCTCGAGAAAAAGAAGAATTGCTAAGAGTGATGATGGCTGTTATATTGGCGTCTACAAAACAAAAAAAAAACAAATACACATTTTAGATTTAGATAAAGGAATATATCCTCACGATAATTTATCACATAGTAGTTTATCACATAGTAGTTCCTTCACTTTTATTCTTTCTATATCTTTCCATTTTGAATGTTGTATTTAATAGACTATATTTAAATGATTATATATGCGCATACGATTATGTATTGGGATTTTTAATTTTGGTATTCGCAGACTTTTTATATCTTTATATAAATTCGTCGATTCGCGCGATCTCGCACAATTTATATATAGGACTCCGGTCGCATGTGATGGGAGACGGTTACACGCGACGTGAAACCGAAGGATCTGAAACCTGCAAAACTGGATTCCCCTTCGTCCGTGTGATGTATACATCGAAAATTACCGACTCGCTTCTCGCATCGCAGCGGAGATATCATCGCAAGCTATAGCGTGCGAATTCGTGCGTTACTCGCGGTTTAACCGCCGTACGATTTCACTTCCACTTGTTCCTCTCGACCGTGCATATCGATCATCGTTTCTTTGTCGTCTACCGTATCTGAAAATTCTTTACACGATCACGGACACACAATCGGGTTACGATTTCATAAGCCGGTAATCTTATCGATCACAATTGATAACGGCACATTAGTGACTTCGTAGAATTTTAAAATTAATATCGATATCGCACGAGAAGCATTCATATCATATTTTATATCGGGCAGGAAGTATAAATAAATTTAGATGTCTAGACTCAAAGTAATATAAATTAATATCTTGCTTTTAGTTTCAAATTTCTGTTGTAATGATTTTATGATCCAATTTACACGTATATGTATGTATACGTGTACATAAAGATATAATATGTACGCGGAACAAAACGGCTTGGCAACAGCAGTTCACATAAATTAAAGGCGACTAAAGCCTTAAGGAATTATCACGCAACGAACTGACAATTATATAGGCACTATAATTAGATTTATACTCCGCATTTAGGTAGCTTGTGTAGAAAATGCTGTGCGTCTCACCTTGGAAAAGGAACGGCCACGACGTTGACTTGTATAACGGTACAATCTTATTCCGATGTTAAAAAATGTGCCTGCACTGCCACGATGGCAATATATTTCAAACCCCGTAACGCAACGTTGGATTAAAGAGCAAGCTCTCGGAGATTAAAAATGTCGAATGACGGTCGAGTCTGGCGGCAGGTAGCAAGTAGATCTTTTGTGAAAGTAGCAGGTATCGAACTTTGTTGACCAAAAAGAAAAAAAAAGTGCTTAAGTAAAAGTATCGACACACACAAAATTTTTCGCCAGATACTTTACGGCGAATTGGATTGAGAGCTCTTTCTCGATCTCGAACTTTTCAATTTGTCAACGTTACGTGCGTTCCTTCATTTTTATTTACTTTGCGATTTGCCGTAGAACGACGTTTCATCAAAGAGGAAAGCCCCGCAGCGAGTCTTTGTCACGAGGACGATTTCGCATGAAATATGCACCTGGCTCGGTATCTCCGTCGTGCATTTTCACCCCCTCGTATAAACTTCCCGTCTCTGTTTCCCATCTACCGCTTTCACCCCCCGATTAGAACTCCGTAGGGAACTCCAGCTGAACGCACGAGAGTATGAATACTTTACTTCTCCATCGTCTTTCGCGTCCCTCTTCATATCCGCGATACACGCCCGCTCGTTATACAGTTATTCTAAATTTATGGATAACGTTCAGCCAGAGAATTTAAATAATTCTAGTACCTCCCAAATTGATTCTAAATTGATGAAATGGATTTCGCGAAAAATGCGAATCATATCGTACAGCGTAGCTGCATGCAAAATTATTTCTGTGTAGAATCTGCGACGCATTAACGTTCAATAATAATAGCTGTTATCGGCGATAGGAGGATAAAGTCGAATTTATGTAACACGTGTAGCGACCGTGAAGGTTCATTATCGGTAAATGCGGACGATAACGAGCAGCCGAAAATATAAAATTGCTTCATAAAATTTTAAATTTTGTCGAAAGCCGGCTCGTGTGCTCTTGATTAATTAATGCTATACCGCACACCCGAATACCCGAGAGCGTTCTTCGGGAGTGTTCGTGGAGATCTACGCGAAACTCAGAAGACCGGCTGCGTTACGTCAGCCGATACCGTTGAACAAATTTTCGGATAATTAGTAGGCGCCAGTGCCGTTAGAATCAAATGTCTGATGAAAATGTAGCGGTACCTGTTTCAAAATCACGCGACATTTTCGGTTCTAACATCTCGTTGTGCAGACTTGAGGTTTATGAGGCAGGATGCAGTCGAGTGTTGTTCATACAACACATTTTTATACGCGTAAAAACTGACATTTCTAATGGAGGAAAGGTATCGATATCCCATTAAGTTCTAAGCCGTCTTGGTCCGGCAATTAAGCGCCGCTAAACCAATAACGAAGATTGCACGCGTTGTTCGCCGGCGAGCGAGACAAAATCATTAATCACGAGCCGGGTGTAATTAATTATACGGGGTTGCTCTCCTGCTTGCTCTCGCGGCGTTGCGGCAAACTCGGAAGGCGCCGTCCTCTCGAAAAAACGTGAGCATCCGTGGCGTCGCTACGGCCGCTCTCTCGCCACGGTAAACCGTGCTCACTACGGGGGCTGCGGACGTCGCGTAGCAGTTAATTATCGGAGACACGGGGACATAAAAGGGGAATAAATTACGCTTATCGATCGCGCTTCTCCATGCGAGACTCGAACACGCGTGTATGTATACAGAAGAGATCGTGTTGCACAGCTGCCTTTTCCTCCGCGCTCTCTTTCTCTCCCTTTGCCGCGCGATTATCAGCCGAATAATTTCGCAAAAATTTCTTCAATCTGCGCGAGCAACGTACAATCGTCACGCGAAATTTTGCCCGTCTCGGTATTTTTCTCTTTCTCTCCTGATTTCCCTAAATAATCGCAAACGCTGACAATCTGTGAAGTTATCGCTTTATAGACCAATGTGGTCTTGGAATATTTTTTTCTTCAATATGTACGTACATACATGTATATATTTACATTTTATACGTCTCTCTTCATATCTGTGCAACTCTTTAGGCAGAAATAATTAATTTATTACAACAATTTTAGCAAATGAACTTTTACTTAACTCGATACCGTATAGATATTGCGAGTGCTTTCGAAGATTCACGCTGACAATCTATTGCGGTAAGCGCGAGACACTTTGTACAGGCCTCTCGTATTTTTTTATTCAAGTCGATCGCGGTTTACGCGGATCGCTGAGCCGCGATCGTTAGGCTATCGCCTCGCTTCCACTCGTGGATCCGATATAGAGCCGCGTGTAACACATCCAGGTGTTCGACGTAAGTCGTGCACGCGAAGCTCAACGCAAACGGGTTCTAAGGGGAACGTAAGGACCGTGTAAAGGCCGGAAGTAGCATCACCGTGTGGTTTTGGATTCCCCGCTTCCTGCACGGCGACTGACGTTCCTTCGTACTATGTACAGCGCGGGCTGAATGGGAAAAGGCACACCGTACATGTGCGCACACGAATGCGAAAATATACACGTACCGGTTTCCAGCGAGCTTCTGCCTTGAAAATTACGTCCGCGCGGTTTTCTCCGCCTTTCGCGATGCTTTTACGCGAATTTTTTTCTCATACGTACCGTACACTGCGCACAAACTATAGGAAACAAATAGTTCCCATTGCAATGTCTCACTATCACGCAAGAGCATGCATATCCCAGAGAAGTTTGCGAGCTAATAATTTGAATAAAAGAGAAATGTTAACAGCCCTGAATATTAATGCGGTATAGTTCGAGAATATTGCGCTGTCATAAAAAAAAATTGAACAAAACGAGACTATAGATAGGTGGAAAGAAATTTAGAAGAATCATCAATGAAATAGATGCGATAGTTTCGACGTTGCGAGTTTATGACGATTTCACTTTATCAATGTTTGCGCGACTAGATAGTATAGTTTCAACAAATCGTACGACGAAGGTGTGGAAAAACTACACATAGGAGTTGAAGACATATAATTTATTTCGGCCTTGGACGTTCCCGTACGTTCCGTTACTTTAATTAAATCAGAAGATATGTAGTCCTCGTTCAAAGTCGCGATCTGTTTGCCAGGCGAAGAATCTCGTTACTTCCTGGCGCAATCATCGAGCTTCTAAATCGCCTTCGCGCACACATGTGCATACATAAATAAATACACATACTAAAAAAATCGACATTCCAGCTAAACCTAGATAAACATCCGTCTCTTTGCACCGATTATGTTTTCACAGAGTTCCTGTTTTATAAAAAAAATTAACTTAATCCATAATTGTTTATCTGTAACATCCGTTTGTAAAATATTACTTCAAGTTTATTGAAATTTAAGGAACAATAATACTAAATTCGTTAATAAAAGTCAAATAAAATTACGATCGCAGACAATTTTTATGAGTTTTATGAACGATGAAATACACATACACATCTCTTTGTTTTATTCTTTTTGGATGACGGCAGCGGAATCGCGTCTCGCTTTCGAAGTCCCCGAGTGAAATCCGTGCAAGGTCGCGCGAGCAAGCAAGCCGCGGCAGTGTGAACGATTTAGGACGGAAATTCCGGGCGCGATCGTGCGAGCGCAACAACGAACTGCTGCGATCGTTCGCATGCGCGCGTGCCTGTGCACTCTCCGCATAATGCTATTCTTTTTCTCTTTTTCCCCCGCACGTCGCGCCTCTCACGCTCCTTCTCGTTCTCTTTCTCGTGCTATTCTATTCAGTCCGTTCTCCGGGCCCTCTTTCTTCATCGATACGCGCTCAGATCGTAAGCGACGACGGTGTACTTACTGAAATTACGAATTCATTAGTGACGAATAACTTTCACTCTGCCATCGTCGGGACAGAGTTATTTCGCACGGACTATGGCCTGACGATCGCTATAATTCGCACACTATATCGATACACACGATATCTATCGATGTGTTTATTTATTGAAGGATGTGAACCGCTATTACAATTGCATAAACTGGTATAAACTGGCTATATGCGGTGTATTCTATATATTTGAATTAATTTACATCGATATCTATGCGAGCTCGATTTGGTTTTCAAACCGTCGTGTTGAGCTTTGTTCTGTTATAATTGACCAATTAATCAAACAATTAATTAACCAATTAATTAAATGAACGTTTCGACCAGTTAGGGGGTTCGACGACCGCGTTTTCGCAAACGAAATATCGGATACACGGTGCGCAGGTCAAGTTCCGGAACACACCGGAATACCGGTTGTCGCGCTCTGGATTCTTTTACTCCGCCGAAGAACGCGGCGTTATCGGCCGGAAAAATAAAAGTAACTTTATCCTTTGGTCAGTTTATCTTATCACTCTTGCGGAGAATGTGTGAGAGGATTTCCCCGTTTTGCATATCGATGCACGAAGAAACGACGACGCGCCTCTTATCCGTCTCGGTAGAAAATAGCCCATCGGTCTCTCGCCCCTCCCCTCAGATTTAATGCACGGAGTTTCTCCATTTACGACATAAGTGAGAATTGCAGAAATCATTCATTGCAGATACTGGGATAATAGTTTGCGTGTTTAAAAGTAGAGGAGATGCTTGATTTCAAAAACGATATCGATAATTTTATTCGTTCGATATCAAATGTGGAAATGTTAATGCTCGTTCTCTTTAGCTCTCGATTTAATACAACAAACGATTAAAAAGCACGGTGGACGAGATCAGTCATTCGTACATATTTATCTGTAACGAATATATATAACGCGCGTATTACGTACCTTTTTTTTTTTTTTTGTCAAAGATTATCCGTGACAAGGAGAATTAGCGCATGTGCCATTTAATTTGCGCAATGTTTGCAAAAACACGCGTAACCGTGTGCACGACCCGCGAATCGAGATATTACTGTTGCTTTATTTGCAATGTCCGTGTTATTGCGCTTTGAAGTCGGAGTCGCGTTACAGATTCGAAAAAATAAAGCGTCGAGACCCTCGAATCAAAAATATTCAATTAAAATTTTTATTCGATTTCAAATTTCCAATCTTGAATGCACACACAGGTCATTTTTAAGGACTTGTAGTGGATCGATTGTTCTTTTTTTTTTTTTTTAGTCAGCAATTTGATGTTACATCATACATCATTTTTGTCACGAGTTTTTACACTTACGAAAAATACTGTGTCACTGTTTTATTTATTGAATGCGTATCATATACATTTCTCATACATTAATTACGCAACGAGTTGCTGACGCGGCGACGTACGTGCCGCGAGCAACAACAATCGTCAATGGCGCGGCGTTAACGTCAAACAGTCGCGCGATTGTGCAAAATCGAATCAACGCTTCCATCATTTCGTACGATATAGTATCAATGTCACGTATAATTTTCGAAAATATCAGTTCGTATATCATATTGATAAATTCTACGAGATATATCGATGAGCATGAAACAGTGAATCACGGTCTCCCGAAGTTATTCTGACAAAGCACGAGCGAACGGCTCTTGCCACGGTCAGCCGGTCGATTAAATAATTGCAACGAAACAGTAAGAGAACGATTGACGGGTATTCGAGATAATTAAGAGAAGAGGAGCGAAGTCGGCGCAGCGCCGACAGATAATAACTAATTAAACGCGCGCCAATTGCTCTTGAAGGCGTATAATATTCACGATTTACTTAAGCCATTACCGCGAAACAGGATATCGCCTTTTACGTCTCAGTCTAATAACGCAATTTTTTGTCGTGCACTCGAGCGCACCTTTATTTATAAAATATAAATTTCGCGGAGATGAACAATTAATGATTTAACAATTAATATACATAATTAAGACCATCAACGGTAACGTGTCAATATTTTGATAATACGCGAATTAGAATTAATACATTGCCCTGCCGTTTTGTAAGAATATTTAATTATCACGACCTTTGTCATCGCCGACGACAAACCGAAGCGGCAACCGAAAAAGTTAATTTTTCCTCTGGCAACGAACAACAGACATGGCTTTCGTTTCGTGCCAGGGAATTCGTCTCACCTCGACCGTATTAACGCTGGCTAGACTCGATCCACCGTCGCTGCCGCCGCCGTCGTCACCTTTTTCTTTTAACTGGGCCTGACGTACTTCCTTACCAGTGTCTACAAGGCGCCCGACTTTTTACCGAGCACGCTGTGCTCCAGATAGACCGGCAGGCTAGCGTCGAAACCTCGTAGGAAAAGCTCGGTACGTCGACGGAAATAACTAGCTAACACGTGTGCGAAATTGTAGCATCATTGCAAATTAATAGGATATCTTTTCAATCTAAATTTCAGATATACATTAAGGAGCACGCGGAGATTTCTAGGATTTTTTATCCGATAGTATTTTACCAAGTATCGAGGATAATATCGTTACTAAATATAGACAATAATAACTTCAGTATTCTCGAGGGGCTGTAAACATTTTTAAACCTATCGCGCAATCTTGATCCAGGTAACTCTATTGTTTGCAGATTGATAATGGCTGTTTATATAATCGGATATCGGCTTATTTACAATGCGAGAATGTTATCGCTCTATTCTGGAAGACAAGCCGCTCTCTTATTTTCTTGAAAGAGAGGGTCACACCCCCCCCCCTCGATAAAACGCGTCGCGCTAAATGCTCCGATGAAAAATACTGCTCGAGAAATTGAAACGCATTTGTCGTTTATCGTCGCTGAGCGCGATCGATTCCCTACGTTCACCGGTATCGGCCGAAAAGTCGTCCGCTCGTTAACGTTGCCGAGCAAACATCAAGATAATTCCTGTTAATAAAGCCGGCTCTGGCTGCGCGCGCTCCGAAATGGTTAACGAAGGGCACAGAGTCGCAAACGAATCAATTGAGCGATGGTCGCGAGCGCTAGAAAGGGACATCCGATCTTATTTTCACGTGAGAAAAGAGCGACGCCGCGACGACGGCACAGGTGTTATCGCCGCCGGGCAACGCGCGATGTCGAAACACGCCGAAGAGATTTCTCGTTCCCGTCACGATCGAGACGAGATCGCGCGATTCGTCCGAGATACTCGGATTTCAGCAATGAGGGTCTGGAAAATATTTAATTACATGCTCGTCGGTATCTCTCACGCCATTGGGAATGCTTGCTAAAGTCGTCTTTTCAGCGTTCTCAATTCTCCTAGCGGAATTGTTAACAGAGAGCCTTGTTTATTAATAGAAAACTAAATTTCGTACAAATTAGTTTTATACGATAATTTGCCGACAGTTTTTCGAAAGTTCTCGGCTCGCGTTATTAACAGGAATTATCTCTATTTTACTTTACGTATCGGACCGTGTTCTGAATTTTTTTTTGTCGATGGATTAAAACGAGACACGACGGAAAATCTGCGAGGACAACCAGGCCGATCATTATAAACGGAGAAAGACGAGAGCCTCGTCCCAAGCTCCTTTATGTAAACCTTGAGGCGTAGATCCGGATTCTTCAAGAGCCAACAAGAGGGATAGAGAAGCAGAGGAACGAGCGCGGGAAAGAGAGAAAGAGAAAAAGAGAGAGAGGAGACTCTCGGTAGAAGGGGGCATAACTGCGTTCGGCTTCTCAGGTGTCTCCTCGGGAAGAAAACGGAGGGGAATCTCCACGCACTTTTAGATCGGCAGGAGGTAAAAGCAAGCACGTCGGCGAAAGTGTTCTTGTATAATGCGCTCGCCGGCGGTCCTTCGACCGCCAGAAACGAACGAATTTAACGATCGTCACCGTAAAAAAAAAAATCAAATCCTCGATCTCGCGGGCACTGCTCACCACGAGCGAGCCGGCGGTCTGTAACGATCTCTTTATCGGAGAGTTTCTCCGGATAAATTAATCCTCCCCTCCCCGACATTCTCTCCTTTCTACCAAAAAGAAAAAAAATCTTACGATTCGAGGACGCTTAACGAAAAAGTAATATGAGGCAAAATTGCAAGGCCAGTTTATTAATAAATGCGAATTGCAGGCTCATTTGATGGTTATTAAAGGCGAGTTTTGATATCTCGGCGTTTCGCCAGGAATGTTTCTCCCTTATTATCGCTGCTACATTTTGATATTATCAATTCCGTACTCGCGTATCTTACATGTGTATGTACGTGTGTCTATGTCGTACGGTGCACACATACTTGTTACGTTCCCCACAGGGAACTCGACGGCGGTTTCGATTCGCGGAGTACGCTCGCGCCAGACTACTAGCGAAGTAGCGAGCGTAGAAGCGGGCGAACAGAATTGCGTTTCTATCTGCTATCCGACGACGATCTTGTCCCTCTTCCTCTCGTCTCTCGCCCGCGGCTTTTCTCTTTCTCTTTCTCTCTCTGTTCGTCGAACCGCCGCGACGTCTTGTTCTGCCTTGCTACCTCCTTCTCCTACTTCATATCGAAGGTATGTAGGCTGTGCCACATCCTTGCCCGGAAACCGTTACCTCGCTTGGCTTTACACTGAATGGAGCTCGCTATACCGTTGTTCCTCATACACGAATTTCCTTCGGCCTCTCCCCCTTCTTGTCGCCGCCACCGCCGCCGCCGCCGCCGCCGTCGTCGTCGTCATCGTCGTCTCGTCGCTATCGAACGCAGCTTCTTACGCGAGTAAATGACTCTTTCTTGTGCCCCTTTTCGAATTAACGCTAATCCGAACGCATCGATCGGACGACGATTCGCTCGGATAATGATTCCGTACGTGTCCGTCAGTTTATACATCCGTCGCCGCGTGCTCGGCGCTGTAAGTGAAATTTATTTACGGCGATTCCGAATCGGAAAAATTAAGCTGCGCTTACGTGGAACGCATGCGAATGCGTGAGGCGAGAGTGCGATGCTCTCGCATTATCCTTCTCCACCTCTTTTCTCTCGCGTGCACCCCATCGTGTACAATCTCGCGCAGTCGTTTCTACGAATTAACGTTCTTTTGTTTTAATAAGTAAATATGGATTTTCCTTTAACTGCCATTGCTGGCAATAAGGGAATTAAGGCGCAATTTCACTGCGTTATTCATTGCTCCCCTCTTCCCATGTTGTGTCGCCGATTCGTTTGACATCGAGATGGTCGACTTTTATCGTAGCCGACTTTCCTCCCGATTTAATCCAGTCTCCGCCACCGCGAGGAATGCCAGGAAGATTTCAGCGTGATGCAAATGCCACTATCGTAAATAATGCAACACGCTCCTTCTATATAATAAATCGCGACGTCGCGGATCGCGCGTTATCGCCTCTCTATCTTGAGAAACCGATTGACAGATTGACCGCGAGAAACCGTGAGTAGCAACGGGACCGAGAATGTGCGTGAGGGAACGAAGGGAAAACCCGGAATATATTCACGACGGCGAATCTTGGGGGGAAAACGGCGATGCGAGCGCGATCGATCGCGCGGCGAAAGCAGGTTTACGGTTATTCTTTGCAAACGCAGGAATAATAATGTACGTTAGACGATTGACGTAATGCCGATGAAGTATAACATGCGTTTTATGCTCGTCGTAATTAACTGTCGATGCCGAGCCTCTCTCTTTCCATCCGTCTCTCCGTCTCTCTCTCTCTCTCTCAACTCTCTTCTCTTCCACTTGTGTCGTGATTGCATTCTTCCGCAAAATGCATTCTCGTTAACGATCAGAAATACACCGGCGATAACTTAATCGCGGCGCTTCGTGCCGATCGGCGATTTCACGAGCGATCGCAACCGAGAGCAATCGCCCGAGAAGGGAAAATTACGGCGGGGAAGAGATATCGGCGCGGGTTTCGGATCGGATCGTGCCTCGCCGTCTCTCGAGACGAAGTTTCGGCACCGAAGGAAATGAGAGTCGAAGTTTACTCCGCGCCGCATGCGGATTAACGCTGCGTGTCCGCCGTAGCAACGCCAATTACGAACTCGATACAATCTTCGGAGGGCGGGTTCTTTCTTTATCGTTCTTTCTTTCTCTCCGCGCGTTTTTTTCACGACAAAAGGGAAAGAAGCGGAGAGAATACAATTATTCTCGTGTATCCATTATTCCGCAAAGGGAAATTCTCCGGAGTAAACGCTCCACAATCGAGCTCCGACGGAGCATTAAATAACTCTCCCTCCTTCTCTTTCTCATTCTTCATTCTTTTCTTTTTTTTTTTGTCGAGACGCGACAATCACGACAATGGCGACGACATCGACGACGATAATCAGCTTCGCTAGCAGCGTACTTTGCGCGGTGCACCGCCGTGTAGAAGTGGGCCGAGATTATTTATACGTTGGTCGACACAGCTGATCGTCGCGGCCTCCTACCTTTTCTCTCTCGGTTGTATTTTTGTGCGTCAAACAAGCGCGATGGGAATGTGCGCGGGCGAAAGACAGAGAGAGAGAGAGAGAGAGAGAGAGAGAGAGAGAGAGAGAGAGAGAGAGTCCGTTCTTCGGGCCCGACGCACCGGAACGAAAAAGCATATTCGATCCGGCGCTGGTCCGAAATAGCGGCATGGCCGACGGAAATAAACGCCTGCTGTGAATCGACAAAGCGACACTTTTCCTTAACGATCCATTGCTGTGGCACTTTTAGTGCGGTAAGATAGTATCTCTCACCGTTAATTACCGATAGACGGATCCTAAAAACTTTGCGCTCTTTATGGCGAATCGTATACTTCACGTAATACTTTATGCAACTCGTAAATGGTGTCTCAGAATTTTATGGAGCCATCACATTCTATCACAATTTATCGGAGCCTAAACATTGTTACGAAATTTCGTGGAGATCGGCGGGGGGCCTCCTTATATAAGCTGGTTTGCAAATTTTAGAAATCGCATGTTCGAAATTTCCGACGTGCGGCGTTCCCGAAAAGGTAGAGAAAGCCGCCGGTCGCAACGTAACGTCGATGCTCCTCAATTATTGGCCCGCATCACGTTCGATTCGATTGGCCGATTACGAATTTCTCGCGTAACGGACGCGTTGAAAAATATTTTTCAGGACAACATTACAATCTCTCCTTACAAAAGGGTTTGCAGTATCGGCGATCACGACAACAATGACGGTGAATGTAATACAAACGATGTTCCATCTCGCGGCTTTCAACGCGAGACGCCCACGTATCGGTCATTCTCTTGACAGCTTCTTGAGGCGAATCAATGGATTCTCTCCGCTGTGCGCGGCCAAATTGTTTCCCCTCGCGAGAATTGTTTATTGTGATAGCCGGCGTTGACGTACGACTCGTTATAAATTCGACGATGAGGAGGAGTTTATCGCTTTAACCCTAAACTTGGCAGTGCACTCCGTAATATACGTCTCTTGCTAAATGCAGACGAAGGATGAGAGTAATGAGGAAATAATTCAGATATAAATTATTCGTTCAGCTTTCAAGTTTATTTGTCGGTCACGGCGCACGAAGAAATTGATATCGTGCGAATTGAAATATTCCCAGCTTCGATAGCAATTTATCTTCAATTAATCGTTCAGCTGGAGGAACACTTGTCAAGTCCGGCGCTACAATTAAACGAACATCGCAATGAGGGGTAATATTGTTGAGAGGACATCATTTAACATAGTCGCGCCATTACGTTCAGAGTGTTGTTTAAATCTGATAATTTTAAGAGCTCAAACGCAACAATGAGATTAATTGCATTTATTGGATGTTTAAAAATAAGGATGTTTAAAAAAAGTGAGATAAATGAATGACCTAATCCCGTGAATCTCTACGCGGCAGCGTATAAAGTATGTGCTTATCTCGATTATTTCACAGGTGCAATTTATAGTATAGACTCTAAGACCAATAGACGATAAGACCAACGATAAGGTGTAGCTACCTCGCGATGCATATTTTCGACAAGGTGGTCAAAGAGCGTTGCTCCCGGTATCATTAGACGATATCGCACGCTCTCCTTGTTCATTATCTCATTTAACATTATGAAAGATAAAGCGCGCATTTAAGGAAACGATGACATTTATTTAAACTTTGATCGTAGCTGCGAGCGAATCAAGTTCTCCTTTAAGAGCCTTAACGTAGGCAGTAACATTTCCAAGGTCTTCTTCGAGTTTCATGCTCATTCTAATTAAACTAAAGATGAAAATATCTACGGCTAACATGACTGTTATCGCTGCGCCCGCGGTGGAAGCACATGGAGAACGAACGACGACGCGACGGCGCGGCACGGCGGCGCACGGCTCTTTTCTCTCGTGAGCCATGCCTGTTACGAAAACGCGACTATCACGTCGGTCGCGCGCGTCGCAATAGGAAGAGAGCGAATCCGACGTTCCTACGGCGTAATCGCCGGCTACGGCGCACCGTCGTTTTATAACGCATAATGACGCGTTTCAAGACCAGTAGGTCGCGTCCACGATAGTCGAGAAACGCCCGCTTCTCCTTCTGGGCACGGTTCATCGAGCACGAGCGATGGTATAATCGTGTGAAGAGGAACGGGGGCGGCGGGGAGAGACGGAGGAAGAGCAGGAAGAGAAGCCACTTCGGTCACACATGGTCTATGAGGATCCCGTCCGCGCGTGTATTCATAACAGTAACTCCACCGCCGCGCCGTGGAGATCTAGCTGCGTTCGTCCTCGTCCTCGTCTTCTTTGCCTGCCGCCTTTCCTCGCAAACAAGTCTAAGCGGCTCTCGATGAGCCTGCTGCTGCTGCTGCTGCTGCTGTTGTCTGCCGCCGCCGCCGTCGCCGTTATGTAGGTTACTATCGCAACGGTCCGCGCCTCCTCGACCCGTCTTTAAGAAGGTCGTTTACGAAGTAACCCGAACCCACTTCACGTCTCGACGGCGAGCGCGCCTTTCGGCTCTCTTTTCACTTCGTCTTTTCTCTTAACCCTTTAAACCCCGTCAGTCGACGTTAATCGCAACTTCATCGTTATTCATTGATACTCGATTATTACCTTGATTACCGATTACGAACATGCTGTAATCAATGATTCTTTGTTACGACATTGATAGCGAATTATACTCGAACGCTCTTATAAGAGTATCTCTCTGTACAAGCGTTGATTTTTCCGGCGGGAGAACATCTGGTGTACGACGGTATGGTGACGACGATTTTTCGTGGGTCTAATTTAATAATAGAAACAACATCTTTGAGGAAGAATGTTGCGGGATATTGGTGAGAAGTCAAGCAGAGAGGAATTTGCGCGCGCTCCAAAAATGGTTACACGGCCAGTGGTTGGGATGGAACGGCGGTTACTTGGTGGGGATGGCATAACGAGAATGATACTTCGCGTCAATCGAAATCTCGGTTGAACATACAAACGTACCGAGGCGCGAGGAGTAGCCGATTCTGCTATTCGAAAGTAGAAGGAGAAACGCAAAACTCTCATCCTTGTATCTTTTCCGAGACTACGAACATTGGTCATTCTCCTCAGCTTTCGTCGCGTAGCTGCGGTCTCCCATGGTCTCTCGTTACGTTTTATATTCGCATACCGGCGTCGGTGGAGCATCGCGCACGCGGTCGCGTATCCATACCACTTTCGCGAATCACCGCGATTTACGAGGACTCGAAGAGATATGCGACGTCGCATTGTGTCCGCCTAATGTACTTCTCTAGCCACGCGCGCGCGCGCGCGCGCGCGGGGCCTGACCGCTTAGTTTTTGCGGCGTGTATGAAGGCTCGCGTTGCACGTGTGTGCGTGCACGCGCAAGCGCTCTTTAACCTCGACAAGGCGGCTTCTCCTCTACGGAGGGGCCTCATGTACGTGTACGACGACACAGCTACCGCTACGCGTCGAGCCTCCGAAGCGGTCGAGGAGCGTGCATGTATATAGCCGTGTGCCGCGGTAGCGCAAGGGGGTCGGTGGGGCACGCCGAGCACGGGCCACGTGATCGGGCCTCGCGGATATATAAGGTGGAGGCGACCTGCTAGAATCAGCCACTCGACGACTGGCTCCGGAGTGCGATGCGCTCCGCGCTCTTCTCGCCCGCTTTAGGGACACCGAGAAAGAGAGAGAGAGAGAGAGACGAATATATTATTACGTTGGCGATGCAAGACAACGAGAGGGAACAAAAGGTCTCAAAGTGAAAGAAAGAGAGATAAAAGGACGGAAGACGCGCATTGACCGCGCGCCAGGTCAGGTGCACGCAGTAAGAGAAGGAGAAAGCTCTCGTGCACGCGTGGCTAACGACTTTGGAAAAGTCTCGTGCGCCTAGGTTGCCCTAGGTTGGCGGAATTCGGCTGACGATGAAATGACGTAGTTCTCGCGGTAGAGAATAATCACTGCTGTCGTCATCATTGCCGTCATCATCGTCGTCATCACTCTCGTCTTCCTCCTTCTTTCCCTTCTCTTCGCGAAAAGGAGACTAGTCCGGGACATTGTCCTCTCGAGAGGCAAGAAAGGAAAAGCCACGTGCCTATGTACACGAATCATCTAATTCGCGTGACATCGCGGAAGCGCGTAACGCGAAACGTCGCGCAAGGCCTGCCTCCTCTTCGGTATCTCGAGGAGATGCCCGAAAGAGGCGAGAGAGCCTCGCGAAACATGTACCTCCGCAAACGGCAAGATCGCGACACTGATCTCATCCTACGCATGCAGATGCACACGAGTGTGTGTCACCCTACCACATCTACATCGGTCCTCTCAAGGCCTCTCTTCCGAATGACGGCTCCAAGTTGATCTTTTTTTTTCCTCCCCCCCGTTGTCTGATGCGTCGCGGGGAAGAGATATTTTTCGATCCGGTAACGTCAGCACGGAAAACGCGTGACGGCCCAGTGACCCGCGCATCTGGACTTCCAACGAATCGATCTGATCGACGTAACTCAGCCCATGATACCGCAAATTATCGGCTCGTTAACGAGACGTCGTTCCGATCCGCGTCCGCGTTCCGCGCCAAGGCGGTCATCGTTGCCAATAAACAAATAATAATTCGGGGTATATTTCGAGGAGCTCGCGCGCCTTTCCTGGATCGTCACTGACGCAGGGTGACTAGTAGGAAACTAACATAAGTAATTGGAGACATATATACATTAGCCGTCGTGCCGTTATGCAATAGCATGCGTCCGGGAAACGAACACCCGATAATGTTTTGCCGACGTTGACGTAAAAATGACACATTGTTCCGGCCGCTAATTGATCTGTCGACGACGGCGGTAATTGATAACTTTTTCCTTCTATATAAGCGAAAATATAGGAACGATAATGTCTCGCTTCGAAAGATAGATTTACATTGCTTTATCTCTCAACGACATTTTCAAGAAATCAGCGTCATTAAGAGTGTTTTGTTAAATTCTTCGAAACAATCTGCTATCTCCATTGGGTGACAAGAGCGTTTATTTTCGTTCACGCGCGCGCGCGCAAGCGATACAGCCGAAAACAACGTTTCGAGCGAGCAAACGATCGGGCGATTTCGCGATCGCCCCGGCGAGTAGTCGGCTAATAAAAGACGTTGCGCAACCGTTGTTGCGCGGTGGATAATAATAAGAACGAACACCGACGGAGTCGTCCGGGTGGAGGAAGGGGAGAAGGAAAGATGCGGGAGGAGAGTCGGGGGGGGAGGGGATATCGAAGGCAGGGTTGCGTACCGTCGACGGAGCTAACCGTACGCGGGCAATACGCGAACGTAATAATTCGCCGCGCATGAATCGCCGCGCGAGTCGCATTGCGTCGCGGCAGCGGCACGGGATGTGCAACGTTGAGAATCGCGGAGGAGAAACTCGGATCGATATGAAATAACTCGCGGCCGCGTCGCCCGGTAATCGCGACCTTACCTTCGGCGTTTAGGTAGGAGAGGCCGAGAATTCGCGAGATAATAAAAATAAGTAGTTGAATTCTCTCTCCGGCGTACAAATCGGGCATTAATTGACCAATGCAATCTCAGTCAGCAGTTTACTCGCCGCGTTTCCAAGCCCCGGGGTTTAAGAGGAAAATTACTCGGATTTACATGCGACGCAGCCGTGAGAATTAAAGAGATTTAAACTTGGAATCTCGCGGATGGTCGCATGCAGCTCGATGGAATCTTCTATTGACGACGTGCGGAATGAAACGCCGTCGTCGAGGAAGAAGAGGCGGCTGCATAAAGGATTCGAGATCCCTGGCGGTATATCGGAGATGGATCGGCTTCTGCCGGTGGTCGTTAGCCGTGATAGATGGCAACTTGTATCCACCGCCGGGGCTCTCCGCGTTCGCCAATGAGAAATCCGAGCGTAACTACTTCCGGCTCTCGGGCCGATGCCTTCCGTGGAACGCCGTGAAAACGGAAATTCACTTTCTTTACCTTGGCAGCGTATCGCGCGTGCGTCTCCGTCTTCTTTTCTTTTTTTTTTCCTCGTTCTCTCCTGAACATCTCTCTGCCTCTCTCTATGCGCGTTCACGTGTTTCCCCGTGACGCATCAAACTCACTTCGCAAAGCCATTCTCATAGTCTCCGATCTCTCTTTCTTTCTTTCTTTCTTTTCTTCGCATACGAGATACCTGTATTTCTTTTAGATTTTCGAAAGCGGCTATTTAATCATGTCCGCGTTTATTGTTATCTCCGCATGAATTATCAAGCTGTGCTCTGTTGTGATATCTCGCAATCAAACTTTTGTTGAGGAAACAAATGACATTCCTTTGCAATCGACGGACATCGGCGCACGTTTGTCTCATTCGGCGTTAAAAAACGCTGATACATATATATTCACGTTATCTTCATCGCGCGTGAACATTTTATTATTTCAGTGATTCATACACTTCCGCGATGCTGAGCCTATAAATTTATATCTACTCGTTTCGCATACAATACGTTTTTGTATTTAATTTTGCCCATTTGAAATTTTAGAAAATCTTTCGAGCGATTCTCGGCGATTAATGATGAATTCATGTAACGACCTGCGGTGCAAAATACGTCTCTCTCTCTCTCTCTCTCTCTCTCTCTCTCTCTCTCTCTCTCTCTCTCTCTCTCTCTCTCTGCCTTTCCTCCATGCATTTACTTCTTCCCTGTCAACGTTGCGCTCGGCTTGGCAAACGTTAGCGACAGGCAGGGGCCTCCGAAGGACGCGCGTGTACACTCGCGCGCTAATGCGCTCGCGCATACGGTCGATTTGCACTCATACACGCTCAAAAGAGCCGTCGAACGTGTATGTAGAGACTCCTTCGTCGAGAGTACGACGGTAACACACGATTCGATTCCGATTTATCCTCGTACGCGAATCTTATCTGTTTGCTCGAACGATTAATGTATTCTTCGATGCACATCGCAGTTGTTGTTTTCGCTGCTGTTTTCGCGAGAATCTTAGGCTTTTAATAAGTCACGAATTCTTAATTTCATTCCGCGCCATTGGCCAACACCGCAAATCGAATTTAATTCTTTTAACAAGTATATTAATACTTATATATTCGCAGTGATAACACAAAGTGACACTCAGAGCGCCACGTTCAGCGCTAAATGCGTAATGAGAATATGCAAGATTAGCATAACTTAACGGCATCGGGGGAGCGGCTCGGTTTCTGGTTTGTGACATTTAAAATGCTACTTTTTACCTCGCCTTTATTCATAACGAGCGAGCATAGCCTTGAGCTCTAAATCCAGCTGTAATTTTTTGACGACGTCTCTTCGTTGACACCCGTTATAAAACTGTGCACTAACGAATTTTAAAATCGGCTTACCGTCGCTTTGTGCGACAGCTGATAATCTCCAATTCGGAAAGGGTTTGTCGGTTGACTAATGACTTGCTTCATTTATCTCATTACAAGTATTTATCTGTGAAACGATCGGAAAGTTCCGACGTCGAGCTGAAATGGAAAGTCCATTCTAATCGAAACGCGGAGATTTCCGTGCCGTAATTGGAAAGGACCGCTATCGTTTTTCTGTTTTCGTTCGCGCTGAAGAGCATCAGTCATACCGTTTGTCGAATAGAACTCCAAGGCGTCGCCTTGAGAAAAAGTTTCCGAAAAAAGTGAAAAGGCGGCTCAATGCCGACACGACTTTGAAACAACAGATTCCGACGAGTCCCGCGTGCCCGCGTAACTCTCCTCGGAGACATCTCGAGGACAGCAGTCCGGAAAATACTGTTGTGCTAAACTTAGTTCCGAAGGAAAATATTTCGTCGGGAAAATATGTGTACCACGCTTTAGAGTATGCGTATATCATCGAGGCGAGTAAGCGGAGAACAAGGTGCTCGAGAAGTCGCCGTTGATTTAGAATTGTTCGCGAGAACGGAAAATGCGAACGCGCCTCCGCTGTTTTTCGAGTCCCGGCATTTTCCACTGGGTGTCTCGTCGGAAATCGTTTCAAAGCTCACGTTTGTAATACGCTCGATGTGGCAATTAAGGATACAAATTAAATTCGGCAGTTAAATTCGGCATGTAGAACAAATCGTGGGCTTTCGCACTCACTTCCTGTTCGGTAGTCATTGTATGAAGCTTACGTTTTATCGAAGATTAACAAGTACAATTTTGAACACAAATTAGAATATTACATATTACTTCGAGAGTACAATGTACAAGTATCGTCTCCACTATAAGGAAATCCTCCTATTGATTACGCGACGATCATTCATCGAGTGAACGTACGCTGGACGGAAAATCGAGAAGCGCCGTTATCAGCGGCGGTAACAATATCGTTAATCGGTCTTCCAGTGCTCGTCGCTAGGATTTCGTTGCAGCGGCCCCGATGCAGATGTAAACGGCGTTGAATATTATCAGCGGCGAGACTGAGACAGAAAGCGTGAGATAACTCGACTAGAAAGAGGAGGAGACAGCGGATCTCTCTCTCTCTCTTTCTCTTTCTCCCTATCGTTCTTCTTACAAAAACAACATATTTGGTCAAGATTCCGATAAGAGGGCATACCTTCTTGAATACATACACAGACATGCGCGGCTGTTCATGTATCCAACGTCACGAATCGTGCTATCATCTGCCTGCGTAGACTCCTTGGCAGAAGTGTGAGTTAATTTACATACACGATCATGGTGGAAGTGACATGTATACGTGTACAAATTGCCGAGTGACACACACACACACACACACACACACACACACATACACATGGATTTATCTGACGTTTTTACGCACACAATTTAAAATGGCGCGCGCGTGCGTATGTACATGCACGTACAATATATACCAGTCTAATCGATAAGCCTGAATTGGAAACAACATTTGACGTTACATCTTGGTCGAAAATAATTTGATCTCATACTCAAGCTTAACATATTGTTCGTTCTATGTCATCATGACTGTACTGTGATCATGACAGGTCCATCAGTTCATCATTATCAAACCGGATGAACGTTTCTCTTGAACTTCGTTGCACCTCGTTTCTCGGTCCTGCCCGTCTTTAAAAAGCTCGTTGATTAATTTTATTTACACGATTATAATTCTCTATCGTGGCCGTAAAGGTTATCTTATATTTTTGTACTTTGTCAGTTACATTCTTGCAACACGAACGTATTTTTTTTCTTTATCTTCCGATGCCTTATCTCGCCGATGACATTTGAAGCTTTACTTTCACGGGTATTCCTGACGGGTATTTTCTAATCGATTTTTATTCACTTTTTTCACTTTGTTTATTAAAATTAAATTTACTAACTTTCTGGATTTTCTCAATTAGTCAGTTGCATTATCTTCGAGCCGTCGCTTTTCAGTGGAAGATTCCGATTTCAAGTTTTCCGATGTCGGAGGAGGAAATCGATGGCATGCATCGCGTTGCAAGGCTGACAAAATAACAAAAGACTCGGCGTGATCGACGCGAATTGAATTGCAAAGTATCTTTCTTCCGACTGACGCGTCGAATCTTCTTAACCTCTTGAAAGGTCATCAAGATTTATATATATATATATGTGTATATATATATATATATATATATATATATAAAATATATGTATTTATAGATAATTTATTGAAAATTTATATATATAAAGTTTCTATATTACTTCTCGTGTCCTGCTTTATTGTGCGACTGTGGTAACGCAACTTATATCGGTCTTGAGAGTGAGAAGAAAAAAAAAAGAGGACACTTCCTGCACTAGTTTTCCCTTAATTAAGCGGCGCGTTTCTTTTCTACGTAATCGTCTTGTTTTATGTAATTATGTCGTATATTTAATTACATTTAAACTTAAGCGAGCGAGCGAGCAAGATAAGACATTTTCTCTCACAATTCACATGCGTATTTATGAATCTGTCAGTATAGGTTTGTCGGTGTATCAACTAGTTTGTTCTGTACTTGTAATATATTTTGTTAGCGTTTCAATTTGGATGCTCTTCTGTGCTTCCACATAACGCTTGCACATATTGTACACTTAATATAATACAATAGTTACCATGTCCGACGTGTTTCGACATCGAAGACAAAAGAAAAATGGTCCGATAAGATAGCCAGGCCGAAATAATTTTGGGCAATACCCGCCCCGTGATTTCCGGCTATTCGTCCAAACGTTGCCAATCTTATCGGTCCGTCGACGTTATCTTAGCGAACCGCTGAATCTCACCGGGTCAGTTTTATGCTGTTTATTAAGTTCAGACCAACAGGTAGCCAGCAGCGCGGGTATGTATTGTCCGATTCCGACAACGAGATTACTAAAATGCCTTATCGATAGACGATCAAGCTCACTCGAGTGATCGATAAGACTTTCGCTTAGAACAAAGGTGCCCTTTGCATAAAAGGAATCGTGTCATCGCGTTATATATGGATTATTCACGATGCTTAAAATATCGATAATGGATAAAATATCGATACTATGGTATTACACGATAAATGAAGATTATATCTCCTGAATAATCGATAATCCTGAAATTTTCTACGCATTGTGTGTAATTATGTGCACCTCGACTTTTACTATCATGCTTTTATTTTCAATTTAATGGTGAATAAAAATATTTGTAATATCCAATTTAATTCAAGCGGACTGACGTCTGGAAAAATTTGGTAACAAGAGGAGATAATGAAAGCAACTCACCCTCTTTCTCTCTCTCTCTCTCTCTCTCTCGTTCTCTCTTTTTCTGTCTGCTATTTGCATCAACATGAGCGATAAAAGTATTGTCGGCTCTCATTATTTCCATCTAACTGAACGATAATCTTGACATTTACATTTTGTTTTTTGTCTATCGGATCCCGGAGCTGACAGCGCTTTAATTCAAGTGAGTCACGTAACTACGGTAGTTCTTCGACATACGTCGTCTCGCCATTAACATACTCGCGCTCTTTTGTTTTATTCTTATCGTGATTTTAATTTAAATGGGCTACGACGGATAACACGCGTTGTTCACGTGTACACGATGTTCAATTACCTTTGTAGAGAGAGAGAGAGAGAGAGTAAATAATAGAAATAACCACCGTACATTTCTAAACTATTCTTTAAACAGTTCGGAAATCTTGCAAAGTATATAATTAATTAGACATGTACTCTTGGTGAAATATGCATAATATTATTAATAAATGTTATTAACATACTTGAAAATATAATTACACTTATGATATTTTTTAAAGATTTTAACAAATTTTTTAATTGAGCGGTTTTTTTAAGTTGCTCGAAAATAGATTGAAGATTTAATGTGAGATAAATCGAGACTAATGAATTTGTTAGACCAACGGTGAGAGAACGATAGTCGTGAACAAAATATAGTCTGTGAAATTGGCATCCTAAAATATGAATTTTTACAAAATTGACGTCCATTTCATTGACCACAATTTGTCTATAAATAATTGTTTTTCTCCATCTTGCAAAAAAATTAAAAATAAAAGAGACATTTCATTATAAGCATCCATTTGCATTTCTTTTAAATTATCTATAGATTTCGATTTATCCATAATTGTAAAAAAAAACGATTATTTATGGATAAATGTGGACATATGATGAACAATCGGAATTCATATATAATTTTAAAAAAAATGTATTTAGGAATGCTGATGAATTTTTAATTTTTTTTAATTTTTTAATTTTTAATTTTTTGTTTGCAAAGTGCACAAAAAACGATTATTTATGAATATAATATATGGACAAATTATGGATAATCAATTGTCATATCAGCCTTGTAAAAATTTACATTTCGTGGGGCTAACCTTGCAAATTTAATAAAATGCAAATTCTGAACGCCTCTTGCGGAATCTTGGCCACCGACGAACGCCAAATTTGGGCGGCTCGCAATTGGAATCGGCAACCTACTGACACACTAATCGGCAGTATCGTCGTCAGCCGCGTTGTCGCGTGAGCATTAATTAAGCCGATACGCGACACGTTACACCATTGTAACTTCGTAATACACAAAAATGATGAAAATTATGCAGACAATTATATACTCAATGAGAAAGAGATGAATTCACACGCGCGCGAAAGAATCATCGAAGAATCAACGATCGCTTCGCCGCGAGTCGCATTATCCCCAATTAACTACAATGCTTTGGGGTCAATGAGGTGAAGGAGGAAAAGACGAAAGCGGGAATACGACGACGAGGATGCGCGCGAGATTTCGCGTAACGACGCGACGCGTGATTCACCCCGCCTCTTCGCGGAGAACGAAGAAGTATGCCGCTATAAATATAATGCGTTTCTCTGAGTCATCGGCTCGTGCGAGGTGCCACCGGTGGTTGGCTCAATGGCATTTCAAGTCGCCGTTCGTTGACGCGTTTTCGCGTCGCGTCGCGTCGCGCCCGCGTCATAAAGACATGGATTCCAACGAACTGGAACCTCCCTCCTGGCTTTATAATCCGTTCCGTGCGAACGTGCTGGAAATCTGTACGCGATTTCGAATCGAGTAATCGACCGAACGTCGGTGCGCGTATCCTGAGTTTCTCTTTCAAACCAACTGAACCCCCGTCGATCGAGATCGCGTCTGCTTTTCCTCCAGATCGCTGCCTTCTGTCGCGAATGACATGCGAGTTCAAAGAACTGGAAAGTACATCAAGAGACGGAGAAGTTCAATGTAACGAGTAATTTAATCTATTCTCCTTTCAGAGAACTTGGAACTGATCCTAAAGTCCAAAGAATTGAGAAAAGTCAGGAAGCACGGAATTAGATCGTCTACGTCTCACTTCTTTAAGGATTTTAAAATTGATTGATAAAAATTTAATCTCTCTCCCGGTGATAAAATTAATTTTCTCCTAAGTGATCAAACTACTGTTGCGTTAAATCCATTAATCGTCTTTGGATTAGCGCCTACGACACAACGATAGATACGCAGTTGCGCTGATAGGAGAGGAAAGATCATGTGTTTCGGACTTTTCGCGGGATAATAATTCGCGAGAATGTCCCCGCGAGCGAATCTAGATAATAATTATCTTCGTACGTGCGCGATAAGACACATATAGGTGTCTAATACGTGCAAATTAAACGCTTCTTTACATCGCTTTCTGCGAATCGACTGGTAATCGCGTCTGCTATTGCTTATATTAGCGCGTAATTATCAAGATCGCTCGCTCGCACGCTTTATGATCGGCGACGTGCCAGCACGAGCAAGGGACACCGAACGTGGGCGACAAGCATATCTGATTAATTAGCACCCGGTATTACGACGAATCGCTCGCCTATATGCCACTAATCGTACTTAATTACATGTAACTCTGAAATAATTATCGATTTTTCGACTGTGGTCTTGTTGTAGCATTTTTTCATATTGTTGAGTATTGCAAGAGCGTTAGTATTAGAAAACTAAGTAATTGTTTCAGACGTGATTCTCTCGATTCATGAAAATTCAATGATTCCTTCGTCTTCTAATGGAGTAAAGCTTGCGCATAAATCTGAAAGCATGTAAGATGTTTCTCGGGAAAACTTTGGGTTTTAAAAAGCATCACAAACAACGGGAAAGATACGCTTGAACGACTCGCGGACGCCGGATTCGCTAAACATTTTCTACGCGCATTTTTAAGCGATGTAACCGATCGTTTTCACCCAAGACAAAGACGGAGACTGGCCGAAGGCTGTAAGGAACTTTCTAACCCAATTCCGCGCATTATTTGTGACGCTGTATTAGGCAATTGTCATCCGATACTGGGTCTAGGTCCTTCACGGACGAGGAATACTAAATCACCTCATGACAATCGTTGCAACAATTCATTATTCGCCATTTTGAAAAATACGAATCGAGGCGGTGAAATAGAAATTTAGAATTTTCGATTGCGAAAACCAAAGAATAAACTTAAAAATAAATCTAAGATATATATACAACTATTTTAGAGAACTCGCCATGTGTATCCTCTATCCTTCTCCGAACAGAGCTATTTTTATTTTCCGTTTGCAAAATAGAATCCGCGCAGAAAATGTTTTAACTTATTACACTTACACAAAATGAATTCTTTATCCATCTCTCGAGAATAACATAACAGTTTTCTATAAATGTCGAGTAATTAGAACTTTTTAAGAAATAATGATCATGTCAATCTAAAAATTTATTTTTTTTTGTTTGATTTATCGAACTCGAAATATTTTATCACGCATTAAACCAAAAGTCAGAAAAATTTTTAAAGATTTTTTTCTCACGCCGGGATACACTTATTGATGTGTTATTTTAGAAGCAATAGTACTGATCAATTTCATAATCAGTGGTCTTTAATTCACATGAAATTTGAAAGTTTTACATCATTTTCGAGTAAAAGATGTGAAGAAAAAACAGTTGTAAAACCATTAGCAATATAATATTGCCGTTATTGAATACTTTAGTAATTTGAAATTAGAAAATTGGAAAATAAACATTGGGGCACGCAGAGGAGAGGACTTCTTTCACAGTGCGATGTTACATTGTAACGAGACGCTAAATCTTTTCACCGAATCGCTATAATTTAACGTGCCACACTAGCATAACGAGGATCACCGACGCGTAACAAACAGCTCTTCGCGAAGGCCCGCTGAATAAACGCGCGTCGCGAAGCCAAGAAACTCGGGGGAAGAACTGTGGCTTAATTACGTAATTTTTCTAACGCTCGAGCGAAGCTTCTAAGTGATTTATCAATCATCGCGATAAACTCGTCGAGCATCAATCCGGAATCAGCTTTCCCACGGATATATCTGAGAAATCTATTATTCCTTTATTTTTTCGCGAGAAATCTGACGTAGTTCCTAGTTTAAAAATATCTAACGGTCAAGAATATTCAAACTAGATTTGCGACGTAATTTTGCAGAAGAGATTTGATTAGCGTAGGAGTATTTCCGAGCAAGGTCAACGTCTATGTATAGAGTTTTCATTGCAAATTCCAAGCGGGGAGTGTCCTCGGGTCTTTTACGCGCTCGCAACGAGCAATATATTCGCACACGTGGCGGATAGCGCCGTCGCGTCGTTTCGAGAAGTCATAGCGGCTGTAAAATCTCCACGGGAGGAGACATCGTCGGCGTTGAATAATTAAAGAGGCTAACAAGCTGTCTCTCTAACTCTCCGACGGAAACGGCTGCGGCATTATATCGGGGAGGGAGAAACCAGACTCGGAATCGGTTGTAACGGTTTAGCGATATGTCCCCTGGATTTGTCTCCGGAAGCCTTACCGGGGATTTGTTCTATCGTTTACATGAACTACGTGCAAGATGTATACGATGCGACGACAACTACAAACGGATTACTCTCGTCTTACTGCAGGCGAAAGCGTCCTTTCTATGGATGCGCTGAAAATTAACAATGAACTAGGAAGTAAATTTCGCAAATCTGATATTTGTGTCGATACAGTTCGATTTATAACGTTGTATTTAACCATTGACGTAAATGTGAAGAAGAGCTCCATTATTCATCGAATCGCGAGTCGAATCGGTATAATCTGCCTCCGACTGAGACAACGATGCGCATCTGCTGCGATATTTACGATACCACTCGGAGGCCCGTGGCTTCATAAAGGTCTGCGAAGACATTCAACAAAGTTATTATTCGCGATCCGTCGTTTTCTCCCCGGCTGAGAGAAGAAATTTATTCTTTTTAATGCGAAGTAAAGGCGTGCGCATAAGCGCATTCCTCGCGAATTAAGCAGTAGCCACTATTAGGCGACGTAACAATATAATTTGCTGCGAAAGAAACGGTACTTCGTTAAAGTCTATCTAGTCTTCACAATGAATTTTTTGCACGCTACCGGGTTTCGCAATCCGGCGCGGCTTTCACTTAACATAGCTTTAATTCGTGAACTTTCGAGACGCTATCATCCGTCGGCGGTACAATTTATCATGCGTAATCGCTGCCTTAAGAATGAAATTCCTGAATAATTATCGGAGTCTGCAACTGAAGCGAAGTGTCCGAATGAACGGGTAAAATAATATTTTATTCGCATGTCATGTAATTTCGAAAGAAAACAGGTTTTCGGTTCCTTTGGCATTATTTCAACGCCCACCCGTGCAATCTTGAGAATTGAGGCAGCTCGTAAAAAAAAATATATATATATATATCCAAATGTCTACGAAACAAACTTTACACACATATATCAGAAACAAATTACGGTAGCGTACATTCTTATTTTTTACACTTTTGTGCAAAAGTTTGTATAATTGTATATATAATTGTATAATTGTATATTGTATTTGTATAACTTTAATGTAAAGAGGATCATTCAAGTGAAAGATTTATTTTGACAATCCTGGTTTTTGCTTAATCTTGCCAATTATTCTAGGGATACGCTGAATTTCATCGATTCATCCGTTTCGAGCCTTGTTCGATTGTGTGCGACGCGAAATCGCGGCGGCGCGGCGTGCCGTTTCGCGACGATTCGTCGGCGCGAAACCGGCGCAATGTTACTTTCACTTAGCGCGATTTATTTTCTGCGCCGTCGATGCGCGTGCGAATCGAACGTGCCTACCGTTCGCGGTCGGCGGAGTTAGTTAATTAACGTCACTTGTACGTATGTGTTTGCACACGTATGCGTACGTACGTGTATCCGTGTTCGGAAGAACGACAGAACACAAGGTGGCGGCGCGAGAAGGAGGGATCGGCGGGAGAGAAAGGAGAAACAAAAATACGACGGTGAGGTCACCGATTGGTTCGGTTGTACCGAGGCACACGGTGCACGCGCGCATCTTTTTTTTTGTACTTTTATTTTTTCCCCCGCAGACGAAAGGGGCACCTATACGATGACGTTGATGACCTTGTGCCAGATGGAGCCGCATCCTGAGCCAGGGACAGTCGGTTTCTCGGATACGCCGCTTATCTTTCGTCTCATTTCTGTTTCACCATCGAGCACGTAGAGATACGGCTGCGAAAAAGCATCGGTGTGTTTTCTCACCTGACGCAACGATGAATTGTCTCAGGTTTTTGAAACGTTTCATCCTGGTAGAATCAAGCGATTTGTTGAAATTATTCTTCTCGTTAGTAAAGAAAAAGAAATGGTTATTTTAACATTTCATTTGTTTTTTTTCCCCCCCTAATAGGACAAATCTGAGTATTCCTAAGTGAACGAATAAAGATTGATTAGATAAAATGAAAATGATTAAATGCGAGGATTCACGATGAAGGTATAGTCGAGAGCTGAAGAAGTTTCCAGGAAGTTTCAGCCGTTAGATGAAATGCACCGAAATTGAAGCATTAAAATATCAAATATCTCTATGTGTGCGGATGTGCCGTGGATACGGTTTAAAATCGTGTAGCTGGCACTCCCACACACGTCTCGAACCTCGATCGTATGCGCGAGCGTCGCTCGTGCGTTTCCAAGGTGCGTGTCTAAGGTCGTCACGTGTGTTCGCCGTGATAAGCGTTAGCCTAGGTCGCCAACATGCACCCGCCGGCTCGTGCTTTTCCATTCGAATTTACGTGTGCGCATCCGCACTTGCATTGAACACGCACAGCCGCATGCATGTCTCTCACCCACGTACGCGTTTCCCTTTTTCCGTGATACCCGGTTGACACCGGTCGCCCAGTGAAAGTTGCCCTCCTGCGTTTGATCGAGGATCGATTACGCTGCGGGGCCGTTGCAATTGACCGGTTGTTCCTCGCTCGGAGCCAAGCTCAATATTCCAACGAAGAGATCTTAAGCGAAAGAAAATATTGCGAGAACTAATAAAGATATTTATATCATAAATTAAAAATAAATGATTAAGAAATGTGTTGTTAAATAATATATATTTACACAAACTTTTCCTAAAATATTAATGAAATTTTTACAATGTAACTTTTAGAGAGAGAAATATTTCCCTCTAAGTAGAAATATTCAATATTTTAGCTCCAATCACGGTGCATTCCGTTTATGGCTGAAAGTTGCTAGAAATCTAATTCTTATATCTGATTTTCGTCGCGATCTTTCTCATTCAATCATCTTTATTTTACCCAAATAATTTCTACTTTGCAGCTACTCATTTATTTGTTTAGGAAACTTTTTACTTGACGGAAAAGGATTTTCGATATCCTCAGTTTTGAACATTTTATCCTCAGCACATCTTCTCGGAAAATATCTTCCGACCGCATTTTCCGAGTAAAAACGCGCCGTTCCATCTTTCTCCGATGACGTATGCCGAGTTATTATTTACACGCGTGTCAGTCGTCGACTCCACGGTCTCCGCGATGCGTATGACGTGCACACTTATGTATCCGATTCTTCAAAGAACTCTGAACGGCATATATCACCGTTTCAGACATAACGTTCATGAAGAAATAAATAAGCCCCATTATTAATAACCGTCTTTTTACGATGGTTGGTCCCTTGAAAGCGATCCGCGTCGTACTTTTCTCCTCCACACGTACACCCCACCCAACACATTTACGTATTTGAGAGATCCATAAACAAGCTGTTGGAGCCACGCGAAAATATATCCTCCTGCTTTGGATGTTCTTCATAAATCACTGATTACGCGATCCCGATGATGGATGACGAATATAACGCGGTTAGGTTACGGCGAAAATAATAATAATAATAAATCGAGATTAGAACATTCCGCTCGGCGGCGTGTAAATTGAAGAGATAAGGCTAATTAGCAAATTCAATGTATTTCGCGTCAGTGCGACGTAGCCGACGATCGTAATTGCTCGTAATTTTTATCACGATGCGTCTATCGTCTCTCCCGTCGTTTCTTATTCATCGGAATCCTCGTATACGATAGGCGATACTGAGGCAGCGAATTATTCGCATACTCTCTTCGTAAACGATGATGATGTTTACGCGCGATTTGTAAAATTGCAGACATTTCATGCGAGATGAATCTCGTTAACCCTTCGGAATCTCGCCTGCGGTAGCCAATATCAAGTAGCGCAATTTTTGCATACTTTTATTTACAAACAAAATAGAATTTACATGAAGTTTACGCAGTTTGAATTCGCTACAAAATCGATGATTGTGCAAAAAATTCGTGAACCCAGCCGAAATTTATTAAGAAATTTATTAACGAAACGATGTAAATGAGTCTGAATAAAAAATACCAATAATTCTCAGATAATTGAACAGATGAAATCATGTAAACGAGTAGATCTTAAATAAATGTTAGATTATTCGATATTTTTTTCATATCTCATTCTTTACGCTTGTGGATACGATAACGAAGACGATAGGCGACGTGATATGACTCGGCGACTCCTGACACGCAGGAATGTGGCAAATGCAACGAGCGGCACTCGTTCGTTGCTCGCTCAGCTGTTGCTACGGCCTTAAGTACCGAAATAATCCCAACCTGGCGGCGCGAGTAGGTGGGCGATCTACTACTATCTGCACCACTCATACCGAAATAAATCCGTTGTTAAAATTATTCCTCTGCCGACTCTTACTTGATTTGCGAAAAATGCAATTCGATACCAAGAAAGAAAGAGGAGAGAGAGAGAGAGAGAGAGAGAGAGAGAGAATTTAAAAAAGAGGGAGAAGCAGAAGCCGTCAGCACATTGTCCGACTCGTCACACCTTACGTATGCGCGGCACAAATAAATGATTAATAGAGTACGATTGTTTCTCAATGTCCAATGACGTTATACAATAAAGAATACCAAGAAAGGCTGATAAACCAACTTTGATAGGTGGATTCTCTGATTAATTTGTGCGGTCCGAGTTTTCCTTAACAAAACTGATTACGTCTCGTTCCTCTTTTTTTAAACTTTATTGTTGGTCGAAATTAGATAATTTGCTGAATCCCCGATTGCAATTCCGTTAAAGCAAACGTCACACTCGAAGTGAGATAAGAACAAGATTGTATTATCTATTACAGCGTTGCAAATATGGAACTTTCCGACATGAATGTTACGAATTTAACAGCTCGAATAGATTCATCGAACATGTTTACGAATGAAGAGGCCGAAGATGATCGAGATGAATGTGTGAACCGCGATACAGTTAACACAGACAGTTGTCCTTTTACAAGACTTTATTCGGCACTATGTAAGCATACTGAACGAAGATGTATATTCTACGAGAAATGAATGAGAGAGAGAGAGAGAGAGAGAGAGAGAGAGAGAGAGAGAGAGAGAGAGAGAGAGAACTAACTCGCATAATTCGAGAGGATCTTCAGCTAAAAGAAGTAGGCGGAATTCGGTCGAGATGCCTACCAATAACATAACGTGTTTCAATAACGAAAATTATGATTGATTTCTCAAAAAGGAAAAGTGAGCACTAGTTTTTAAATGAAACGGACAGTAATAAAACCGAGTTACCCAGACGGTCTAGGATCAAGACAGAATAAGGATTAAGGCAGATATTTTGAATATTAAGATATTTGGAAGGATGCTTAGATATCGAAAATAGATTTTATGCTACTTAGATATGCGACGATATTTAGACGAATGACGGGACTAAGCGTCCTGAAGGTTTATGAGAGTAGCATTTTTCGTTCGTTTAGAATGTTTAAAAAGTTGATAAAAACTTGAGATTATCAGACACGTCAGTTGCAAACAGCACGCAACAGATATCGTCGCTGCTGAGATTGGCCTAAGGATGATAATTTTTTTTTAGTAACTCCCCTCGATCGAGGGGGATCTTCGTACGATCTTGTAACTCCCATACTTTCGAACGGCGTGAGAATCCGAACCGGCTGGCCGATGTTCCGACGATGATACTTTTGCGAGTCTCGCACAATGGACACTCGCGCGAATCTCATCCCGAGCGATATAGCGCTGTGACGAGACAGGACCAGTCGGGCAGACAAACCAGACAGACAAACCGGCCGTCCTTCCGTGCGCGCAGTGAAATTTAAATGAGCGCTCCCGGTTGCCCGCTCGCGCGCGCTGCTCCCTTCACAAAACTTTCATATCGCATTCTCGCGCGATTCGACCTTTCATTTAAGAGACGGGGCAAGAGACGACAACGACAACGGGGCATATCCATCCCGTCGGAGGGAACGGCGGGGGATCCGCTCGCGGAGCCCCTATGGCCTCGATACGCGAATGCCCGTGAGAGAAGTGCCCGTCTTCCCTCCTTCGCCGCTCCTCGAGTAGTATTACGCTGGCATCGCGTGTGTTGTCTCGTCATCATCATCATCATCATCATCATCATTATCAACATCGCCGTCGACGTCGTCGTCGTCCACGTTTCGCCCACGCTCGGCGGCCTTCTCGCCACGTGGGTCTTAGAACGCTATAGAACGTCGATTCGTCCTGTCATTTCGCTGCCGTTCCTCAAACCTGGATTACGATGGCATGCACTGGCAATTGTTGCGTTGCAATCGCTCGTAGGAACCATGAAGGAGGGGAAAAAAAGGAAAGGCTTACGTGTGCGTAATACGCGCGGAGAAAGGGAGGAGAATGACGCAGAGCGAGGGAGGAATGAGAAACGGCAGTCTGAGGGGCGGTATATACGCAAAGTTGCGAAACAGTCAGTCGCGCTCGATTGCCTTTCGCATGAAATTGATTCGCGAAAAAAGGTCGCGTAGTAGGTCTCGCTCGCATTTGCGTCAATCGCGGTCAATTCGACGGTCTTCGACAATGCTATGACGTTGAAACTTGAAATTTACATTTAGGCCGGTATTCATAGTCGGTTATTATTTTAAGACCGTCTTAAGTAATGTCTTAAGATGCTAATATGGCTTTGTGATTGGTTTAGAACCAAATAAGTCTGTACTTAAGATGATCTTAAATATAAGAACTGACTATGAATACTGGACTTAATTCGGTAAATAATCGATTTTTAGGAGGAGCACCTTTAAAATGCTAAATTGTCAGAAACCTGTATGGATTCTTTTCGCTCAATTGTATTATCGAGATAATGTTAACTCGTTTGCTGGCAAAGAAAGAATTATTTCCAGATCATTGCATATAAAAATGTGAAATTTATATATGAATATATATGTATATTTTTTATTATATATGTATTTATAATTATTACTATTAAATGCGCATATGTGTATATATTTGATATATAAAATTTTCTATCGTTTTCCTTTCTACAAAAATAATAATAATTTTATTGCGTACAAGATTGATTGATGAATAAATCCGATAATTACTGAAAGATAAAATGAAAAATATATTTGCAAAAAACTGAGCGCTAGTGCTGCTGTTATGATTCTATCTGTGATAAAAACAAAATGATTAGAGTACAAAGTACGATAAATTGTACAGCAAAAAACGTGGTGAACAGAATAAAACGCGAAACAGGAGTAAAACGTAAATAAAACCTAAATAAAAAAAATATATATATAATATTGGTTAAGTTTGTAAAAGCGATAATAATTATTATAATTATTAATATAATTATATAAGCGGTATAATAATTAAAGATTCGAAATGGATTAATATCACAATTGGGCTCTCCTATTACCGTGACTGAACCTGGCTTAAAAGTTGGACTCGTTACGTGCCCTTTTGCACGCGCGTTACGTCGCGATCCGAGATCGCTCGAATTCCTTCTAATCTGACGGCGTCATCGAAATGTCACCGTCGTGCTACCGGCGACAATCCGATTAGGATCTGTTTACTTCTGAGACGCGCTGCTCTCCGCTGGCCGGTATTATCCTCTTCGGTCTAATTCGACGTCGGCGATTGCTCGCCGTACGGTAATCGGTAGTCGCCGGGGACGGCCACTCGCGATTACGCGAATTACGCGCAAACGACGACACGCTTCGCGCTCCCATCGCCGCAACGTTCTCGTTTCGCAACGAGTCATTCGGGGATCGATTTCGTGCCCGATGCACATGCAGCGAGCGAGAGAGGAGTCGCAAACGAGTCGCAGGCTTGTCGCTCGACATAAGTGACGTTATCGCAAATATATTATACTCGACGAGAAACCGACACGTCGTCCATTCATGTAATTCAATATAAAACGCATAAATGTTCATCAGTTTACTTATACGGCAGTAAACAAACCGGACTGACTCTCGTCATTCTTACCGTTTGCTCGCATTAATATTTAAATGCTTACTGTGTTATTTATTTAAATTTACATTATAGCATTTGAGTATTGCGACATTAACGTATTTTAATATTCAAATACGTATGTTAAAATTAAGAAAATGCCAACGTCGATGTTTTATGCAATTAAACGATTAGAGTAGAATATTAAATTTAGAAATATACGCGCGTTGAAAAGCACGTTATTGTTTCGTGAAAAACTTTCTAGTTCTCTAGAGAGAGAGAGAGAGAGAGAGAGAGAGAGAAAGAGATAAAAAAGAGAGATAAGTGAAATTGACGATCGGTGAGACGGGCACTAAATAGATAGCTGGACAGATACAAGGGTGAACTTCGTGTATTATATATGGCGGTATATCCTCGCGGCTATAAAAGAGAAAAGAGGGAGAAAAAAAGAGAGATATACGGCAGGTCGTGCCAGAGACATACGTACAGATACGCCGTCGTTTCATAATTTAATACGATCTTATTAAGAGAACGACGACTAACCGGCGCACGCTCTGCGTTCTGATTTCAGCATCTCAGCATTCCATCCGTCGGCGGAGTGTCCAGATTCACCTTCAGCATCTCCAGCAGCCAGGACATGGAGGGTTCCCAGGGTAGCCTCGAGTGTGCTCAGCAGACCGGCCCTAAGTACGTATCGATTATTGCGGTATAACGAGAGCCTGCGGGGTAATTTATGCATTACGTTTCGTATTATACGTTCAGGGTATCGGGATATCGCTGTATTGTGCGCGAGAATCGAAACGGATAAGAGCTGCGGGCTAAATCACTTTGCGCCCCCATTATTTGTTAATCATGTGGTCGAATTTCTCGCTGTTGTTGTAGTTTTAGCGTTCGCAAAAGAAACAGAGAGAGAGAAAGAGATTTTATGTTTGTCACAGCGGCTATCAGATTCGCTATAACTGAGAAATAATGTCCCGGTGAATGGACTCGGTACGCGATACGGTAATTTCGAGTAATCTTCCGCCGTAAGCGCCGTAACGTAATCCGCAATCTAAATCGACGAGCGACGTAAAAACTTTGGAGCATCCTTGAGCAGGTGGTTTTATCGCGGCAACTTGACACACTAAAGCGCGCTGTTAGTGAGCTAGCAGGTGTTGACTACCGGCGACTATACTCGTCGTGAAACGGTTATGCTTGCGTCAGCAGAACCGATTCAGTAGCACCGCTGGCTGCCGGTGCTTGCCGCGTCCGGCGATACGATCCGGTGATTTGACGAATTGACGTTAAAAACGTAACAGCGCGCCGATGATAAATTGAGCTTCGATACGCTCGCCGACTCACTTCTGCTCGCTTTACTTTATTTTCCGAACAACAATGGGCACCCGGCATGTTCTACCTGTAGTTGGCGTATAAATATGACATAATGTGTGTATCAATGAATATAATATCTTTGGCGAAACATCAAATATCGCGTCTTAATGTCCATTTCTACCAGTTTAGATTAACTTTAATCCCGATTTGTTCCAAAACAAATGAGTTGCACGGATAACATAAGTCGCCGGCCGTTTGGCGTGCTTGGCGAGCGACGCCAGCTATTCAAATAATCAGCGCGTTTGAATTGTTCTCTGACTTTCCAGGAGATTCCGGGATCATAAAGCAAAGCTTGTTTTCGCTAAATGACCGAATCTTCTGGAAAGACCGATGGTATAAATGCTGCGCCCCGAGAACGCCGATCGCTTTTTTCGCGCGAGACCGACGTTTTAAGTGTAAACGGACTGTATTGGTTCGATGCCATGTAACTCGCGAACCTGTCACGTCTTGCATATGCATATTTATGTTACTCTGTATTATAATGTAAGGAAATAATATATTCTATACTTCGTCCAAGATTGTAGATAAGTTAAAAATAAATCACCGACGATACGGACGTATCGTTTTCGCGCGACAATTGACGTGCGGTTGAGCCTGAGCAGCAGCTTGTATTTTTCATTCGAGAAGCGTTAAATACAATAAATTGCACTTAACATTGAAACAAAGTCAAAGGCTGCGAGTCAAATTGCTTAAAGAATAGCCTCTTAGCTTGATTCTTATTGTCTTCTTATTACCTTCTTTTTATCTTCCTATTACCTTGTTGTTTTTCTTCTCGTAGAAGCCTCGAGAGCCTCGGCGCTATACCGTACAAGATGCGGATACAGGCAAACGATGACGTTTACGAGACCACCAGGCACAGAATGGCGGTTGCCGAGGAGAATAACAAGAACAAATGGTAAGGATACTCCCTTAAGCAGCGGGACACATGGCTGTCGGCGGCCGTTCGATCCTCACGGCGAAAGATCCTTCTTCTTTTTTTGGAGAGGGGGGGGAGGCAAGGCGCGACCGCGTTCCTTTTCTCCGTTTTCAGGACTTTCCTTCCGCGAGGCACCCACGGTCGCCGCGGAACCGTAAATAATCCTCCACACCTTGTGGTCTTACTCTTACAAACTTTCGCCCATAGATACGGTCTCCCAACGGATGTTCGCGCGATTCACGAAGGAATTTACGAGGAGTCTTGTTGTGCGCGTACACAGTTTACTCGCCGCGATGTCGAGAGAATTCGCAGAAAATCGCGCATCCGAAGAAGTACTTTCAGTTAACGAGCGTACCTTGGATAGCACTTCGTCGCACGTGGATACGGTTTGCATTACTTATAAATCAAACGAAAATATTCCGGGATTTTCGATGCTTTTATCGAAATTGTTTTATTAGTTATTAGTATAAACAGTTGTAATAATAAATAAGTATTAAAAAATTATTATTTATTAATGATTACAACTACTTGTCAGAAAATACGGACAACTGATTCTTTAAATTTTCGCAAATGGGCGGGATTGTACTTTGCGATTGTCAGCCGCGGTTCGAATATGCGTGAGGTTTTGCGCTCTCATCTGACGGATCTGCATCGTCGGCTAATTTGTTTAGTCGTCGTCACGGCCAAGGTTAAGAGCGCCTCACAAGTGCGATTTCGTCACGGCTAAACCCTTTTCCGCCTCTCTTCGCCGTTGCAACGCTTTATCGCGGCGTACGCTTACGCTCTACGTCAAAGAAAATTGCATAATCAACCAATCGATCGGACCCCTATGTCAGCGATGCTGCAAATTGCATTAATTGTATGGATATATGAGGCTTGTTGCGCGGAAATTGTTTCGTATAGAAATATATAACGAAAATAAAAAATTTTACTGTCTATAAATATAAATATATATTTACCATAATATGATGTGATGAAATAAATTATACTATGTTTCTTTTAAATTGACAAATAAATGTATTAGAAATATGTTTTAAATTTCAAATATTTTTAGATATTTTTAGAATAAGAACACAAATACTTCATTTTTTTAATTTCAATAGTTTTTCCAATATTTTAAAAATATTAATTAAGTAATTGGCACATTAGAATCTCTTACTTTTTCGTTTAGCTCAATAGAAATTCTCAATAGAAAATCTCGTTTTTTCAGCACGAGAGTGATCAAGGCGAACGGTCCAGATATCGGACGCAAAGTGAAAGTGAAAGGAACCGGAAGGACAATACCTCCTCCGTCATCGTATGTAAGGCATCGGGAATCTACGACGAGCATTCCAACTTCCGGCAATAGTCAGCCCAAAACTTCAACTAACAAGCCGATTGCTAATAGTAGTAATAGTAATAGTAGTAACCATCTAGCGACGGCTCGCAATCTGGAGAAAAAAATTTCCGACATTATGCGCAGGCCACTTAAGTAAGTGCATTGCTATAAGAGCACGAGAATAAGTCAAACTTCGATTTTAAAAAAATGAATAACAGAGAAATCTTTTCCGCTCTCGATCAATGAAACAAAAGACCAAAAAATGAAGTGAAATACGAATAGAATGAAAACTTATTAAAGGTTGATTTCTCTCGTTGTAGACAAATTTGAATATGTTTTGCATTTTATTCTATAGGGAAAGACTTATCCACGTCCTTGCTTTGAGGCCCTACAAGAAGCCCGAACTTTACGATCGCATCAATAAGGGTAAGATAGGTTTCAAGTGGTCTCTCATCTTCTCGGAATAATGAGTCAGTGATATTAATATGTCGACCAATTCCAGAGGGCTTGAGGGACCGAGAGCGACCCATCATGACGACGATCTTGAAGCAAGTGGCTTACATGCGTGACAACACGTATCATCTGCACAGGCACATGTGGAACGATGTGCAGGAGGATTGGCCTTTCTACACCGAGCAGGAAAGGACAATGCTGAGGAGGCGGAAACCTCAGAACCTCACGCCACCTGGCTCGAGTGACGGTGGTTCCAGTGGTACGTGTACCACTATCAACACGTCATTTACATACATGAATACGAAACTTTATTTTAAATAACATATCTTCTGCATATGTTTACATTCTTAGGCAGCGGTCAGTCGCCGAATTCCATTCATGCAGGCTCACCGCCAGCAATCACGGCACCCCCGCCCAATTTGGTTAGTAACAAGAGACCAGGCTACTACCAGGGTAACGACGGATTAACGACGAAGAAACAGCGCATATCGCACTACAGGAGACCCGAGCCCATCTCCTTCATCCCCGCCGGCGAAAAGATGTCTGGCAGCGGCAGTTATAGTAATAATAACAGTGGTGTTAGTGCAACCGCCGGTGGCGACCGTACCGTCGATCGTACCACCAGCGTTAATAGTGGTTGTGGTAGCAGCAATAGTGGTGGTGGTGGTGGTAGTAATAGTAACAACGGCGGTAGCGGTTTCGACGGTTGGGAATCGAGGCAACAATCGCAGCGTGAGCGCAGCAGCAGCAGCCGCGTTGATTACCGTGCCGAAAGGACAGCAAACAGTGACATACTGCGGGGTACTGGGAACGTCTACAGCGATGCCGCCGTCGCTGCCGCCGTCGCCGCGATTCCAAGCGGTCCAAGTCGATCATCGTGCTTGACACCGTTGTCACCTAGTGATAGTGAAAGGGGCAACCCCCACGGGCATGGACACGACGGTGGTATCGTTTTAGTCAATGGGATTACCGCGGGCAACGTGATCGACGTATACGCTGATAGGAGAGACAGGAGCGATAGGAGTCGAGGCATGAGGGAAGAGAGAAACAGAGAGAGGGAGTCTAGGAGTAGGAGTAGTACTGTGAATGATGCGGCTATCTACGGTGAAACCTCTAACAGCAGCGCTACTATCTATGCCGATAATGCCAATGATATCGCCATGATTTCGCTGCCGATTGATGGGTTTGAAAGGCTGGGAAGTACCGGACAATATAATGATTACCGCACGTGAGTACACGTTAGCTATGTTATTAATTATTATTAACGCGTGTTATATTATATAATTTCAAATGGTAATGAAAAATTAGACGTTTCATAGATTGTTACGAATTAATTTAATATAATTTGACAATTGATGCGATATTTATGTAAAATGATTTATTTAGGGAATATACAACAATAAGCAATCCGGAACAGAAAAAACGTTACAAAGAAGAGTTCTATGGAAATTACGACGCATACCGCAAGTTGCACTCCGAAGTACTCGTAATCGCGAACCGCTTCAGGCAATTGTATCAACTGTGGCAAAGTCAAAAAGAATCGGGCAATGTGATCGGGAGCGAGGTATCGTACAATTTCAATTGAATATCATAAGCGACAATATCATTGTCGAACAAATGGACAGGGACGCTTATACGATGGCATTTTTTTTTTCTTTCAGGAAACTAAAGCTCAGATATTTCGCGAGTACAAAGAGACTAAGCAAAATCGGGAGTATCAGAAGATGAAGGAACGGTTCGACTATCTGCACAATAAGCTGAGCCATATAAAACGACTGATCTTAGAATATGACAGTGAGAACGCCGTCGTGAGAACGTCGATGTCGGACATCATTGATAGTGATATAATTAACTCCACGAACTCCATGAGTAACGGCAGCAACAACACCGGAGGTATCGATAATCGGCATTACTGACATAAACTGAAAAGACCGCCTCTTATTCCTCCTCTCTTCCTCGGTAATGTCAACATTGCCGTAGAATCTGAATTTTCTCGGCAAGTTCTAAGGCTGATCTTTCGCGGTCCACATGGTTCCTGTGTTCCATCGCCGAAAAATCAAGTAACTCTAAATGGCTCGAGGTTGCGAGATCTCGTGTACGATATTTATCATAAAATATCTTGCAATGATAAATGTATTTCGTACGCGAAGTACCCTTCTTGCGAATCCTCCCCACGTCTCCGTTGCAAGAACCAACGATCGCGACAATTTCTACGACGGCGACGACCTCGCCGCTTCTCGTCATCACGGTAAGACTCGCGCGCCAACTTCGACCAATATTAATACTTGCGTGGCTGATGACAATCGAGTACATTCAAGAGATAAGTAAACGAGGGAAATACCTATGCGGAAATCCGTCGTAAAATGGAGATAAGGGCATTCTGACGATCAGCGAGTATAAAATTGTGCGGGAACGTACGGAGATTTAAAGCTGGTCCCGTGACGACTGAGGAAGACATTGTAGAAAATCGAAGAGAGAAGGCGCAACGGGGAAAAAAAAGTAGTTAAACTCTGTAATAAGTTACTTACCGTGCGCACGTCCAAGTGTGTCGTCCACTTTAAGAGTACGTAAAATAAAAGAAAAGAAACAAAAAAAAATGATATGATTGTGAGAAGAGGGTCCAAGAGATAATAAGGCTTACCGCGTGCCACACGTCCGGGTTTCTTTTTGTCCGCCGGAAGGAGAAAAGAAAACTGGCTCGCAAGACACCTATAACATATACATGCGTACATTTTATCCATGAGCTAGCACGAATCCTCTCGCGCGCGATTCGTGCGTTGCTCGTCGCAACTTGAAAATGGGCTTGAAAAGAAAAAAGATAAAAACGGGTTCCCTTCCTATATGTGAGAGAGAGATCGTAGTACTTCGTGACATTAAGATTCTCTGTTACTTCTTCGTTCTTATTTTCCTTCGCTAATACATTCTATATGATAACATATTGATTATCTGATAGATATGGTCGGTTGACAAGAAAAAAAAACGAGACGATAAACAGCCTTAAGAGAAAAGAAAAGAGAAGCAAAGGAAATTGTTCGATCACGCAAAATGACTCAAGTAGATGAAATTTTATCGTATATGATTTAAAGTCACGTAAATTCATTTTAGAAGCCAAATCATCTTAATCCCACAGTGATTTTGATTTTAAAAAGACGTGGCATGTATGCTATGCTAGTCTTTTTAAACTTTAAAATTATTGATAAGAAATGAAGCATTCAGCGCAGCGACAATGTTTTTTTCTCTAAAAAAAGAAAAATTAAAAAAGATTAATACGAAACATAGTTTTTGTAATAATTGTCAATCATTATTGATAATTACTGAACGACAATATCATATGTTCTGTACAGTTTCATAATAATTCTTAATATTAAAAAAATACCTTTGTTCAATTATTATAATTAATAATTATATTGTAATTTTTGCTATTAATATTATTCGTAATTATTATTATTACTATTGTTGTTACTATATTATTATTGAAACAGATTAAAAAATGCAAATATCTGCATACTCGAGTGCATTACTACAGGATTTCGAGTCGATCTTTTTGATTGAATTTGCACAGAAATCCACGGTGCCAAATTTTTTAACACTTTGACTAATTTGTCTTACTCAGGATCATTGAAAACTGTTCATTCGAATATTGTGCAAATAGATAACATATCCAATATATTATCTAACGAATTTGTTATAATTCACAATGTATGTATCGCAACAAACGATAAACTTTCAAAAGTTTTGCAACGCAAGTATTAGCATCTTTTCAAGATTTATCATTTTGTTATTCTTTATTTGCATTACTAAGAAAGTTAGCGCAATTCCGAAGTGACTAAATGTTTTATATGTGTTAAACGATTGACTCCGGTTAACGCGACGTTACTTTTCTCCGGACAATCCTAGTCTTTTTATTGCTCATTAACACATTTTTTACGACGGCGAATAATTTGCCCGAAGCCATCCATTGAGCCGTGAGTATAAAGAAAAGAGACGTTTGTCAGGTGCATAAAATAAAAAGTTTTATATATAAAAACGGTCTGCCGAATATGTTAATGACGAATTAATCATATTACACATGTTTCTTCCTCGCAGAAACTTTATTATTATCCGTATTTACAATCTTTTTTCCTCGTATTACGTTGTTCCTGAGCACATTCATAGAATTGTCGTGCGATATTATTAAATTTAAAAACGACTTATGGATCAGCAATAGGACAAATTAGAATATCGTTTAACAAGTTACATTCATTTCTTTCTCTCTCTCTTCCTCTCTTTTTGATGCATATATATA
>JAJVSH010000160.1:106359-117911 GCA_021460005.1 Tetramorium alpestre | reverse complement strand
TATATATATATATATATATATGTATATAGTTCAATGAAACATGCAATAATCGTATTACTATCCGATGCTGTTAGTTGATCATAGATCCGGGACAACTACTTGAATATTAAACGATTCCGGGTTGTTTATCGATTTCTCTTTGTTTTATAACATCTAGTTATTTATAATATATAGATATATATACACACACACACATATAAAATGAAAATGTTAAAAAATTCATTGTTATTGAATGAACTTTTTATTACAAAACAGCGATATTATAGAATTTCTCTTGTAGTTGTGCAATACGACAAATTGCGAAAGTCATTGTAGTCATAAATAATCTCACGTAATGTTACAATGCGCATTGCACCATGCGAGCTCTTTTTAAGAACGCGTAATATACGAGGTCAGATACATTAGGATAAGATATTTCGGTTAGAGTCTTTACGTGAAATGCTGATAATGTTGTATGGAAGAAGAGACTTTATTCCAATTGAACGTGGCACAGCGTTGAACAATGATGTTAACATATAAGCCGAATTAATAAAACGTATTTCCACATCTGAAATATGTAGATATACATTGCCAGTATTAATATACACGTGTGTATAAATAATCGATCGAATAATTCGAATTTTCATCAATCTTATTTAAAGATGCAGGAACCAGTTGGATCATTATATTCATATATATTACAGATATACATTTTTATTTTTCCACTTAAGTTCCTTTGCATTAAAAAAAAAAGCGATAAAAAAAGATACAAGAGGAATAAAAAAATATTAATATCGGCTATTTTTCCATTTTTATTTATATTCGCTGTTCTGACAATTTTTATCAGCTCGGCTGCAAAGCTTTGCACTGATGATGCTGTGTCATGCAATAATTCGATGAGGCATAAAATGTTTCGGTAAAGACTCGCGACCGAGAATCGAACGTTTTTTTTTTCTTTTTCCAGGTCTGTAGTTACCACGTTATACCAGTCAGTGCCCTTTGTAAATTGTACCACTTGTAAATAACGTTACAGTTATGTTGTAAATCGGTAGGCGGTGTTCTCCGTTTAGCTATGAGTTATTACTTGAGCTTCAACAAGCACGTTCGATTAAGCACTCTCGTCCTCCGTCGACCGACCACAATCGATCGTCTAACCCGGCCGAATGAAAGAATGTAAACAGTGCCAAAGAAACTGAACCGAAACGATGTTCAAATAATAGGAAATACGGTAATATCGATCGTGATATGTAACGATTTAATTTAAACGAAGCGCAGGCCGGTTTCTTTCAGGCTCGTCGCCACTCTTAAACTCAAAATGACACAAGCGTTGCCCACGTAGTTGCGTTCTTGCGAAAGTAAGTGCTCTTAATGCCGCGCTTGATGTTTAACGTTCGCACCTTAATTATTATCACTCCGTTGTCGTTTCGCGAGGAAAGATGATCCATTAGTAGAGATCGCTGTTCTCTAAATGAAAGGAAAGGCATTATTCTCTCTCTCTTTCTCGATCGTTTGAGTAAAACGAGCAAAATACACAATACACTCCGTTTACCGGATGATAAACGTTTTATATGGAAATATCGCACAAATATGCTCGCTCCGCGGAAGAGAATCAAAACTCGTGCTAGGAAATAGTCTCGTTTCCCACTAATTGTGGGAGACAGGGGGAGATAGTTCGTTTCTGTTGGAGGAGAGACTTTCCTCGAGTCGCCGATCGCGGCAGACATACCTTATTCCTCTTCTATAATTTAGATTGGAGTTCCACTTCGTGTTCGTAAGACGCGACATCCATGGTGTTTGTTCAACAACATCCAGCTAGCCGGAAGTTGGTGCGCGACGCGCATCGAACGGAAGACCAGTGCCCTTATTTCTAAACGCGTGTCGTCGTACACGCTCGATACTGCCTCCAGAATCACCCCACTAGACATCATCATCGAGTCGTGTTCCGTCCGTGTTCGGATGAGCGATGCTTCGCAGACGCGATCATATCTATGCTCAAAAGGTCCAAACGCTCCAACTCCGTCTGTCCCTCTCTCTTTTTCTCCTTCTTTCTCACTGTCTCTCGACTCTCGTCAGATAGAAATGAAAACTCCAAGTGCCAATATTAGCGAAGCGTGAATTACTGTATATAACACGCACACACATAAGTACAATATATATACACACACACACATTAGTAGCATAATCTTACGTGCATTATCTCTTAATGGTATGTGCAAAGCTGATAAAGAATATTTATATGCAAGTTTCGGCCTCGAGAACTCGCGGTTTTCTTCTCGATGATGCGGTAATGGGATTACCGAAATTAGCCGGTTGGACTCGAGTCGCGGATAAGTGTAACAAGTGTCGGAATCAAGGGATCCCGTAGAGATTAAAAAGTTAGATGGACACCTCGACTTTTGTCTCTCCCTCTGCCGTACACTTGGATCATCTATTTTTCCCTCAGCCGGGAATCAACCATCCAATCTCTCGAGCAGGCAATCTCCACGATCGTACAACTTTCCCGGAGGCAACACTCGGGAAGGTGTCTTTCTCGTAATAATCGAGTCCCCACTTAATTGAATTCCTCGGCGAGTAGCTATCAAAATTTCTTCGCGATCTTTCCTCCGTCGCATTCCTTCGCAGGTGTTTTCGGGTCATTCCCTCCGCATTTTCTCACGAGTCGCACAACAGGAAAACGCCGAAAGCATCGGTGCCGGAATGATACTCGGCGAATTCGCAATTTTCGCAAGGAGGGAGAGCGCATTATTAATAATAATAAAAAAAAATGTAACTTTGAAAAACCTTACGAATCGAATGAGATTTCGAGATGAGAGAAGCAAATCAGCAAAATTCGGCAAAATGTCATTGATATCAGCGCATATCTCGGAATCATTGACCCGCGAGTGCGATTCGGTCGCCGGAAGATCGCTCGATCGCGGAGTCATGACATATCATTTTACGAGTATCCATTCTTCTTTTACGGAAGGCATATCATGTACGCTATTTTCCCGATCCCGCCGTTGAAGCTCTTGCAGATCGTGCTCGCGCAGGTATCGTCTCTCCGAAGGAGAGAATCGAGTTAAGAGACCGGAGACTCGCTTTCCGCATTTCGACGATAAGGGAAAGGTCTTTCACCCGAAGGTACCTTTCCCGCACGAGAAAAAAAAAACGTCGAGAAATCGTGCAGCTACTACAGGTCTTTCATCGCAGTATCGCCTCGGTGCAGGGACTCGAGTATCCTCGGTCCGAAATGGTTGCGCGACACGTTTCTTCCTCCGCCTCTTCTTAACGGGGTCGAAGATTCCGATCAATTTCCGGTCGCACAATCGCGCTATCTTCTGTTGGCGTAAATTCAGCGAGTTAGGCGAGAAAGCCAGCTCGCTAACGCGGCGCAGTAATGGGGCTGTAATGGGGCGTACGAACAACGAAACTCACTCTTCGTGTCGCTCCTGAATATTTACCGTTTTCGCAGAAACCCGCGCCGCTTTCACGACGGTAGCACTCTTGTTTCCTCTCCTTGTTTTTCCTCGCGCCGCGCTCGACAGAGTCACCGCGTAACGGAATGAGATTCCGTTCGTCACGTAGCGATATGCTTTTTGACTGTGATGTGTTGCTAGAAAACTTCGTAATAATATAATTCGCCCGTGATGCGCCGAAATGATGCGCGCGACGACACGCGTTAAGTTTTTTTCTCTTGAGGAAAAGAAGACGTCAACCCTCTGTCTATGGTCCGCTGAATCCTCGCATCTGTCGCTGAAGTTATGTGTTGTACGATTGAAAGGAATTAAAAAACTGAAGCCTATGATATTATATGCATACATATATTATACATGTATGTACAGAGATTAAACATTTACATATATATATTAAGTACATATAAATTGTATATAATTAAGTATACATCAATTGTGTATACGTAAATTATATATAATTATATGTATATATATATATACATATATTTAAGACAAAATGCTTATAAAATCACGGAATCGAATAATTCCGTTCAATGATGTGAGAGAAGATTCGTAGAGACAGAGATGAATCCAGTCAGGTATCCGTAAATAAAGGGTTGACGCGATTAAATATGAAAAAGTCGAGGGTCCGAGGTAGAGAATTGAGACCCGTAGGGATTTGCGTGTTGACTGAAAAGGCGCCTTAGAGATTAAAGCGAATCGCGAAGGAGAGAACGAAGAAGAACGAAGAGACGCGCGTCGAGCGAGCAAGCACGATCGTTCGACATCTCAACGATAATAATGATCGACCGATTCGTAGCGGATGCTTGCATTTTTTTTCCCTCGTTGTGAATTCATATCAAAATAAGTAGTCCACGGCACGCGGCAGATTGATCTCATCAAGCTTTAAAGCTCGAAATGAACTGATGTTTGTCCTCCGACCGAAGATAAAATTCTTCCTGGCTTGATCGCCAAAATTTTTTAAAACGCTCTTTAGTCTTAAAGGTTTTAAAAAGAAGCAAGAAAATGTCGGATAAAAAAGAAATAGTTCTCTCCGGAAAGGAGAGCCGATTCGGCGAGCTCGCGATCTCGACGCGGAAGATCGACGGAAGCGAGCCGCGCTCTTCCGTGTCATCGATCGCCGCCGAACGGAAGGAGAGATCGATCACCGCGTGCCGATTCGAGGAGCGAAGGGATATTTTGTAAGTGCTTAACAAAAAAAAAGTATAATAGAGAAACGGAAGGAAACTTAAGTTGCGTTCCGGATGACTGACAATTGTGACTTAAGGACCGCGAGGAAGTAGTCTTACGTTTTCAGTACCGAGAGTAAAAGCGGATTGTACGACGAGAGAAAAAAGAATGGATTTACATACGTGTGTATGTGTGTATGTATGCGCATATATACATATATGTATGCATACATGCATATGAGAATGCAAGAGTATGAGAGAGAAAGAAACAGTGCGAGAGAGATGATTATTACGATGACGACCGGGCGACTCGATATTTGCATGTATAGATATATATACAATGTACCCCGTGACTTTTATTGACGACGACTGCATTGCTCCCCCTGACAAAGGCTCGTATATTCATTATATAGTTGTATTTGCAATTATTACCTATACATATATATAAATATATATATATATATATTATATTCACTAATTAAAGTATACAAAGCGAAAATGCGAATAAAGAGGAATTATATTGTTAGCAAGGAAAAAGATTCGCAGGCCCGCTTTCGGGGTTCGCCCGCGTGGAATGCGCCGTTATCCTCCCTCCCTCCCTTCGCGCCCTCCCAGGAAAATCGCACGCGGATCGGGGACCGCGGATTTTTCCTCGTTCGACTCTCCGATGCACTTTGAGCTTTCGTTGACGAAAATTGCTCGCGCTACCCGGCGAGATTAGGTTTTATACCAAGACTAAGGCTGTGGCCATCCCGTACATACACTCCATTCCGCGCAACGGCAATCGAATTATTTAATTAGCCCTTTTTAATTATATTAAGTGTAATTTACGGAGGTGAATCGGAGAGTTCATCCGGTCGCGTCTCTTTCTACGTCTCCCACTTCCTCCGCGCCTTCCCTCGCTTTAACGACGTTACTGCCTTCTCGATCGTGTCTTCGATTTTGTGCAATCGTCGCGCTCGCGGAGAGACGATTTCCGGGCGCGACTTTCCTAAGTTGGGATGTTCCTGTCTTCTCTGACGTTCGACTGTAGCGATCCTAGGAGGAATTTAGATCGACATTCAGCCTTTCTCTATCCCTTTTGTTTCCGTCCTAAAAATAGCTCTCTCTTTTTCTCCTTTTCTTTTTTTCTTTCACTCTTTCTTTCTCTCTTTACATGAACAGCGAAAACCATGTAACTATGAGTTCTACTCGAATGGGATAGCTTGCACCTTGTTTCTAGCGTAACGTAAAAACCTCGTGGCTGATAACATCGATTTTTCCTCAAATCCGGGACGTGAGTCGTCCGCATCGTTAATTTTTTACCGTCCGTCCTAAACGGAAGCAATTTAAAAAATGATGTCAACGTCGATGCCAGTGAAACGTGAAAATATTTAACGAATCGTCGAAAGTTTAATCCTCGACTACATGACGGGAAAAGGGAAGGATATATATATGTATCTATTTTGTCGCCATGTTCCTGGTGCTCCGTATTCTCGCCTCAATCCACTTTTCCGAACTCCATACCCCGATCTCTCTGCCATAAACTCATCCTCCAAATATATCTAGGACGCACCGTGAACCCGCGAGCTCTCTGGCCAGTTTCCGAGGCCAATCGTGCACTGTTGAGACCATTCTTACTCCGCGGCGAGTTGTTGACATCCCTTCCTCCCGTATTCGACACGATCCGTCTCGCGGTTCCGTCGAAATAACGTACCTACGTTGCATTCCACGCGAGGCCCTCGCCCCCTCTCCGTCCCCGAACCCGGGCCGTGCTCGTGCTTCTGTTTACTCGAGAATTGTGCATGAGAGAAAAAGCGCGGGTAAAAAAAAACCCAGCGACCAAAAAAAAAAAGAAAGAGGAATGAGCGACGATAACAATTGACAAGACGAGGGTGGGGGAGGGAGGAAGAGGAAGAAAAGAGCAAGTCGACACGATAATTCGCGTTGATGAGAAATCGACGACGACGACGACGGCGAGCTGCGATGCGTTGAGTGCGCAAGGAAGAAGCGGTGTGTCTCGTGATGCGTTTGCGCGCGTCGGTAGACGGATCGTCCGTCCGTCCTGTCCGCGGGTATGCATACGATTCACACGCGCCGATACCGGATAATCGGCGACGAGGAGATGTGTACATAATATCGGGAGCGCGACTCGGGACGCGGAGAATCGGCGGGGCGGGTCTTCCCGTCTCCGGGGTTTCTCTGTTTTTTTCTTTCCTCCGCTCTTCTTTTGTTACGCTAATTTAATTTGTACATAATCTCGTTTTTCTTTTTTAACGATTTTAAACCTTCGTCGTTGTTAATCTTCCAGTTGCGTTGAATTCGCGCGAGAGTGAGAGGAACCGAGCGAGCGGCTTCATTGCGTGTGTTGTTGTTGTGTGCGTGTGTGCGTTGCCTTTTGTTATCCGCGCGGGGGGAAACTCCGTTTTGTAACGTGGATCGAAGGCGGGTCTGTTAAGAAAGAAAAAAAAGAATGGTTCGCGGAGATTCGCCACGGCGGTACCCGAGCTCGCGAGAGCCCGAGACGACGAGCCTCGATCGACGCGCTCGTTACGCGCGGCGAATTAATTTGAGTTTGCATTATCAGCGAGCGCCACGTGCCTCGTGCCGAGCGATCGGAGCAGCAGAGCTCACCCGCGAGCAGAGTCGAGAATGCTACCCACACAACAAAATGTCTAAAATCGGGTCATAAGACGTCTCTTTTAGCAATATGCCTAGACTTTAAGACGTCTTGTGACCCGATTTTAGACATTTTGTTGTCTGGGTAAGGCCGCATCCGGTGATTTCCGTCCCGCGTACGCGCGACACGAGGCCGAGGCGAGGCTCCCGCTTCTCTCGCCTTCCTCGAGGAAACGACAGCCCTCGCCGTCCGTGTCCTCCGCGCGAGTGTCCCAACAATCTCTCTGTCCATGTCTCGCGGGAGTCGCGTCGGCAAAGTACGCGATATACAGGGTGTCCGGCACCACGACCGACGAGAGAGAACACCGAGAAGAAATATTGGATTCGAGAAACGCGAATGCCTCGTTATTGACGTTTAATATATCGTCGCTCGGGAAACAGCGGCATTTTGAGCTTCCGCCGAGGAGAATCCGCGGATCCGTGGATTCCTATCGTCTGTCGTGTAAAATTCGAAGGACACCCTGTAGCAAGCGAACGATTCTAGGCATCGAAACAATACCCTGGCACGTCGACTCGCCCGCGGTGACAAACGTGGCGTATCTCGTCGGGCGTCCAAGAGATATTCCTCTCTCCGGATTCGTGATTTCCGCAAAAGCGAGGCAAGATCGCGAGAAGCGAAAGAAAAAAAAAAGAAGAAGGCGGGCTTGAATGCCGATTCTCCGATTCCGTGGGAGCACTCCGAAACGCAAAGATCGGCGCCGCGGCGGTGCCGGGCAATCGCGGAAAATTAATAAAAAAAAATAACTATATTTATTCGAACGACTTGCCAAGTTTTGTTGCATAGTGTACGCGAGATATAAATTTAGACGGCAGTAAAAAAATCATACAAAAAAAAAGAAGGTAATAAAATGGTTAACAATATGAATGATCTGGAGGGATTTAACGGACATAAGTTGCTAGCTATTGTGAGCAGTTTTCACGAAATATTGATGTATATATCTTAAGTTTGTATTATAACTCTCCCCACACACTTAATTTGTATGAAATGAAGAATTTCGAACATTAAAATCATGAACGAAAGAATTGTCTCTGCTTTCCTCGCCTCCGGCGTGAAATTTCTCCTCTTTCCACTATTCCCACTCTAATAAAAGTATAAAATGACTTCGATTGAACTTCGATTAACTTAATCGATGACTGAAGTGGCGATCGTGGCGCAGAGAAATGTGCGCTGTTCTACGAACTAAAAGATCCAATAAAAATACCTATTTAATACTGCGTTTAAAACTTATTATTCGATCGCCAACCGACGTTCGGTCGAAATCGTTTATGGACACGAAAATGGAAATCTGGAATATTCACATTTGCATATTTAAAAAAGAAAGATGTAAGAGCGCGAGTAGCGGAACAATTTACATGTAAAGAGCGTAATATGAATGTGGATTACAAGCAAGTTCAACTAAACTTCGATTGACTCAACTGGCAATTAACTTATCAGGTAGTATCTTTTATCAACGTAGAATTTCCTGATTAGATTAAAGAGCGATGAATTATATAATTTTGCTTTAAGCAATTTTACGTTAATCGCCAGTTAAGTTAATTAGAGCGATTTCGACTAAATTCCAATTAGCTTAACCGATAATTAATTTGTCAAATAATACCTGTCCTATTCGTTAACATATATAATTATTAATTTCCTGTTATTTAAAGCACGGAGAGAAAGATTAGATTAGAGAATTATATGTAATTTTAGTTTAAGCAATTCTATCCATTAATTATGTCCATTTCTACTAATGTAAATTTAATCTCGGTTTAACATATTTTTTGTAGTAGTAAGAATTGAGAAAAGGTAAACGGTAAGTTAAATCGAGATTAAATCTACGTAAAAATGGATACCTATTAACGAAAAGCCGATTAGTCGGAGTTTGGAGCTGAAATCGCTTTTAAGATTTAAAGCATCGTTGTTTTCAATGGCGATAACACGTCAGTCGATATTGCCGAGTAAATCGAGTGTGCTTTCATTAGAAGAGAGCTTTCATTTTGACGCAGTAATGCGTGCGCAATTCGTGTAAGTTTCTTACACACACACACACACACACACACACATACACATATTTATTTTACCGTGCGCATGCACCCACCGGTCCACCGGTGCTCGGTGGACATGACAGGTGCTCGTCCGCTCCTCGACGATTACGTACGATCGAGAAAACACTCCGAGAACAAGCCCTTTTAGACGGGAAATAATCGTTATCACTTTGTCACGAGAGTTTGTCATTCCTTAGGCTTCTCATACTTCTGGAAAATCAGGAATACTGTGAACGGAAATATGAATACGCAGGAGACAGAGGTGAGCCTTATCAAACTACTTGAAATCGTTCTTAACAATGTTGTGTACAAACCAGATAACAATTCCGAGAGAAATTGTACGCCTCTACAATGCCTTTCAATTATATTGCACGGCGAGAGACGCCAGTCTTCTCTCATTAACCTCCAAACACAAATACAACGTTATATCTGTATATATGTAGTGCAAATTAAATTAACGAACGAAACATTTTCCTTTATTTAGGTGGAGAACCTTAAGCAGCAGGGAAACGCGTGTGTCAGGGAGAAGAAATATCAAAAGGCAATGCTTCATTACTCACAGGCAATCAAGCTAGATCCAAAGAATTATTCTCTCTACAGCAACAGATCGTTTACCTTCCTAATGATGGAACGGTATTGTGACGCCTTGAACGATGCTCTGATGACCATTCGATTGAAGCCTGACTGGTCAAAGGTACATAAAACAGCACTCTTGAATCATTCGAAATGAGAATAATTCATTGCAATTAATTTATCTTTTTTTTTAAGTGACCTTACAAAGAATAAATGCCTCAATGTGTTAATCTGTTTCAGGGTTACTTTAGAAAGGGCGAGGTTGAAGTGAAACTATTGTCTTACAATGAAGCGCTTGAATCTTACAACAAAGCTTTAGCCTTGCAACCAAACGAGCCTAAGATTTTAGAGGCGATAAACAAAGCGTCCAGATCGTTGATTAAAGACAGAAGAGGTACTTGGTACACAGAGTTATCTTGGAACTATGAAAATTGAAACATAATAAAATGATGTTTCACAGCTGACCAACAGATTCCGTGGGTTGGAGCTGGCGTCGGTATTATATTAGGAGTCACAGTTGTGATCGCCGACTATGTTTTTACAAACAAGCCCACCCTAACGGTATTGATTCGTTCTTTATATTCTTAAATTATTATCAAAATGGTAATAACTGCAATTAGATTACTTTCACCGTTGCTGTAATATGCGCGATATAATTTTTTCATATTCTGTTGCAGCATCCTCTGTTGATGGCGTTGTTAACGATGTCTATAGCTATGATTGGCTTCGGCATCGCGAAGGGGCTTCGTTACTTCTTAAAACACCAAAGAAAGTCAGTCCTGATAGGAGATTTTTCTCAATGTTTGCTAGAAGCCAACGAATTGGATGACATCTATGTAAAGGAAGGCACCGATACAAAAAAAAAAGTACGGTAAAGTAGAAACGACACAATGATGAAGAAGAAAATCCTAATTTTCGTTTGATAATTTATTTCAATGCACTTTTTATAAATTAACTTGAAAAATGCAACAATGTTTCGACATCAAATGTTTAAATATTAAAACTGCGGATAAAATTAATATTTGAGTATGACTGGACATCTACTGTTGAATGTTATTATTTTCTATTGAGAAATTAGTATATTTTATATTTTATTGTTTTATATTGTTATTTTTAAAATTTTACAGAAGTATGTATAAGACAATATTTATATCGAAAATGGATTACTCGTTAAATTTACTATTTATACGTTTCTTCAAAATACAGGATAAGTTTAATAGTTTGTATAAATTGCAAAAGATAACGTCTAGGAAACATAAATAATTTATATATACAGGGTGTCTGATTTAAGGTTGTCAACCCGAAAACTGAAAGTAGATTGGATCAAACCGAGAAGAAAAGTTATGTACCATTTTGCAAAATTCCCAATAGTTATTGAGTTATTAATGATTAAAAATCGCCGTATTAGCCCGGCCTACCGCCGAATACAAGCGCGCGGAGAGATACGACCGCCCAGCGTCATTGTTACCAAGATGTTTACTAAACGCGGCAATGCCTAAAAGCGGCGGTTTTGAGCTGCGATTGTCCCCCTGTTTTTTGCCAAACAACTCCTCTCGATCTTGGTAACAATGACGCTGGGCGGTCGTATCTTTTCGAGCGCTTGTATTCGGTGGTAGGCCGGGCTAATACAGCGATTTTTAATCATTAATAACTCAATATCTATTGCGAATTTTGCAAAATGGTACATAACTTTTCT
>JAJVSH010000160.1:29678-105785 GCA_021460005.1 Tetramorium alpestre | reverse complement strand
TATATATATATATATGTGTGTGTGTCTTTCTACTTTCTGCACTTAATAATATATCAAGCGCGAGTGTATAGCATCTCTTGAAATTAAAGATCTCGATTAAAATTTAAATATTTAAGTTTTTGAAGCTGGATAACATTGTTCAGTTGAACCCGAAAAGGCCAAAGATTCTACTTATAACCTTATACTATATATATCTATTAAAAATATAGATCTGTAAGCATTCAAGTACATCAAGCATTTAAACTTATAGGTATATGTATAGCATATTTGCTTATAGTTCATAAGTTATCGACGATACTTGTCGACCGATTCGAGTGTACCAATGTCACGTACGTGCAGTCTGTGAACTATGAACCGCGGTTTACGATATCACATGGTTACTCAATAAAGATGAAATTAAAAACACTATCGATGGATACATTACAATTCAACTCCTAAAATATCGTCCTTCCAAATTTGCCGTTTTATGTTCCGCTCGCATGCAACCGTATTGCGCAATACGGGAAAGTAACAAATGGCAAAAATATGCGCGACGGGGAGAAAAATTAAAGGGAATTCACCGAGCAGTAAGCTGGGCATTCGATTCGTTTGTTAAGTTATATTTTAAAAACAAGCAGAAAGGGAGGAAACCAATGATAAAATGGAAACGAATAGTCAAAGTTAATTAAGCTAACAGTTAAAAAATCAATACGGATAGTGAATAATATAAAATAAAATAAATAATTTTTCGAATAATCTGTGCAGCACGAAGAAAATTAAAAATCAATAACCACTTTCTATAGTAATGTAATAAATATTTCAGGATAATCAATAATTTCAAATAAAAAAAAAAAGAATTTGCATTTGTCAAAGAATGAAGAAAAATTATCATCTATATAATTTATATACATCTATATAATTTGATGAAGTTAGCCTAGTCTTTTATAGTCTTCAATCCAATAAATGAAATGCGCTCTTTGTTTCTAAATAACTTTCTGTTACTTTGCAGTTTTTACTTTCTACATTTTTAAGTCTGTTTAGTGCTTGCTTTTCTCTCTCTCTCTCTCTCTTTCTCACATGCGATCCTAGCATGCGATTATTCTTTATTATTCGCGTGTAGTTGGCAGATAGAATATAGATAGAATAACTAGACTTGTATAGGGCGTAGTAAGATGGAACAATATCATTAATATGTAGCACGCAATTAAATATTGCAGCAAACGCAAAGTAAAATTATGAAGAATGATTTGGGTTATGAATCGGTTGTATTTACAATAACAGTTCTCAGGTATAAGAAATGATCAGCCTGTATTTCGCTTGCACGAATCTAGGCTGCTCGAAAATATACAGCGCATCGTTTCGGAAACCACACCGACCACGTGACGATAGTTAATCAGGTTCCATCTGATTATATCGTTCTCGCTTCGCCTAAACAGATACAGTCTTCTTCTTCTTCTTCTTCTGTGTGTGTCATATCAAGTCCTCCTATTATATTAGAGAGCTGTACTATGTATAACTTACCATAGGGTCGGTATAGCCATTTTTTTTAAATTCACACTTGAGTCTGTTCAAGGTAACGGTCAAAAGAGAATGTCTGCAAGTACGTCGTCATTAAGTCGTAATAATATAACAATATCGTACGCGAGATTCGTAGAAGATTAACGATAAGATAAGCGGTCTGCAATGGAAAGCTAATCAATTGTATTAATGACGATATTACACGAGTACCGAAATGCCAAGACCCGCGACCCCAAAGTTTCTACTCCGAGAAACCTCGATCGCAAGAACTTGAACTTTCGAAAATCGCCGGAGCGTAAATCGACGCTTCGCGCGCGAGAGAGAGAGAGAGAGAGAGAGAGAGCATTCCATTTATTATTATAATATTATATACCATTATAAACTCTTATAACAAATGTTACGATAAATTTATTTATTGTCATCTCCTTTGTGAATCTGCAAAGGGTCAAGGCAGGTTTATCATCGCCCTTCAGTAGTCCTCTGCAAACGAAGCCGTGCAGCTTGCGACTGCAGGCGCAGCAATGCGCGGCCGAGCTACATTCATACTCAGAATACGGCCGAGTTTTGTTGATAAAGGCAAGATAAATTGGCAAGCTTCGTTTTTCACGAGAGAGATAAGACGGCTCTCCCTCTCTCAACGTGTTTCCCCCGTCTTTAAGCGATTTCGCAAGGCAACAAAGAACTCCCCCACCGTTTAGGATCCGCTTTCCTTCAATAGTTCCACGTTACTCGGCGCGCTCGCCGCGATTATTAAATCTTGCGCGTTTCCCGTATGAACAAAATGGCGTGTTCCCAGCATTTCCCTCCCTCCCGCACCCTTCGCATGGTTTTTCTCTGCGCATACGGCCCCGTAGGTCGGTCCAGTTATATCTTACGTTCGTGGCTCGTAAGAGTAAGCGTGACCACGGGCTCGAGCCAGTTGGCTCGGCCACTTCTCTCGGAGCCACGAAACCGCGCGCGCGAGAGCGTGCGAGCGCGTCACTCACACGCACGCTTCAGGATCCTTTATTACGAGCGATGATGTGAGAATCGCCAATGATAATGCAATTCACAAAAATAGATCCGGATATCTCGTGCGCGCGTTTTTCCATCGCGATGCGGATTTACAGAGGATATTACGATATTATCGACGCGATGCGACGCACGGCACCGAGAGGATTCGTGTGAATTCGCGATATTTTTGCGTCGTCGTTTTCGTTCTCACGAGGCGCAAAAGGCGTTCCTTCGCAACGTGTTCGCGGCGGCCGGGGCTTGCGTCGGGCGTTTTCGAACCGCGATGTAAATCCCGTAAATCCGGATCCCGTCTCTCGGGGGAGACAGAAAGAGAGAGAGAGAGAGAGAGATGGTCGAGGCTCAGAAAATCACGGAGTCGCGGTGTTTTTCACGCTCGTCATACCGAAATCGTTGACGTCACTGCACGAGTGCTCTCTCACGCTCGTACCTCGCGCGTACGCGACGGATCGCGCGATTTCGCGAAGGCCGTGCATCGCGACGATCGAGCGACGTGGCCGCGTGCGTGGAAAACGGCGTCGCGCGTCTCGTGACACTCGCCTCGCGGGGAAAAAAAAATGGCGACAACGTTCTTCGGCCTCCGAGGCGTCTCGCGAGGGAGCACCTCGGGACGGCGAAATCCCGCGGGGTCTTGAACGGGATCCGAGGGGGTTAGGGTGTCGGCGAGTACGAAGGCGTGTCGCGCCACGCGTTATCGTCGTCGTCGTCGTCGCCGCGGCACCCGCGGGCAGAATCGCCGACCGTCGAGCGGGCCCGGACGGCCCGAAGAACTCGGGGAGCTCCTCACCGGAAAGCTGCCGCGACGAAAGAGCGCTCCGCGAGAACGAGAGAAGCGTGGCCGGGACGCCCAGCGCGATTAGAAGCGGCTGGTGCTCCGCGGAGTCATCCGCCGTGACTGCGCACGCGCGGCGCGCATGCGCGCAACCGCGTCGCCGCACGCACGGCTCTAGTGCCGACGAAACGGGCTGTTTCGCCACCTCCGATTCCTCCGAATCTGGCGCGTTCCCGTTTCCTTCTAAATCTTTTCATTTTTTCACTCGAATAAATATACAATATTAATAAAAACAGTGTAATATGTATTTTTTTTATATATTGATCCTTAATAAAGTTATTATTATTGTCGTGATCCTGTAGTACCTTTTTAATTTTAGATTGGCGATGTGAAAAACGGCGAAAAAAGATTTGATTACCTGCAAACCTCAAGAGGGTCTCGAGAAATCATCGAGCTAGCAAATTTTTTCGATTTTCTTGTCATTTTCTTTACTTTAACGTGACGGAGATGTTTCAAATGTTTTAGGAAAATTAAACTCGGTCACGCTCCAAGAACGATTGACCTCGTGAGTTTCTCGTTATTCGCAACTTTCTGAGTAGGGAAGCTCCGAAAAAGTTGACCTCGTGCGCGCGCGCGCGCGCGCGCTCCTGTCGGGCGCACGATTTTCCGAACTTTCCGCGACGATCCGCGGAGTCTTCAACTACGTCGCAACAGTTTTCCCCGTCACTCCGGGCTCGCCGGCGTGATTGTCGGAACCGCGAAAGTTCCCGACGCGCCTCATTTACGACGTGTTCCGACGTGCTTATTAATAACGCGTGGCGCACGGAGGACGAAGTTGACGATACTCGTCGTGCGGTAATTGCACAAAGCCTCGCGCCGCGGCGCGTAGAGGTAAAACGTAATCCACCATGAAGACGCTTTCCGTTACTCGCTCCGCTGTCCGCCGGGTGATTAACCGGTGAAAAAATTCCCCGGGGGGGAGCGAAAAAGTGCGCTCGCGAGGACCTGTTGTCGCAGGTGCGAGCGTCGAGGGAAATATCAACCCCTCGACGCTCCGCGCGCTCGCACGGTTTCGCCGGCGCTCGCGCCAAGTTCACGGCGCGAGTTGAACGTATTTTACGAAGCGAGATGATGCGTCATCTCGCCCCCAGGTGGAACAAAAATTATAATGATATCATAGTGACATCAAAGTAACGCTAAAGCAACGATATTATGACATTTTGACGTCATTTTTTATGTCTTTGTGACTTCTTGTTCTTCTATCTGAGCCGTGGACTGAGGTAGATTGAAATAAAAAAGGTTAATAAGAAGCTCGAGATTTTTTTTCTTATTCGTCGAATTGGTTTCTTAAGGAAAAGGTGAATGTGGGGAGCTTGATTCAGGACGCTTGTGTCACCCCGTCAGCGTCACCCCAATGCGCCCCGTATACAGCCGCCACTGGCGTGGAGCGCACTACTTTTCCGCCGTACCCCACCCGGGAGCGCCGTATGTACGGGCTGGTGGTCGCTGATTGGCGAGCGACGATCGCCGGGTGCGCCGACGGGGGCATCGCGACACGAAGCGGGACCCTCTCGGCGACTGGGCGCATCTATCAATGCGCAATCGCATCGGAGCTGTAGACGGAGTCGGGGAGGTCTGCCGGAGACGAGGAATAAACACGGTGGCTGGTCCGCGCTGACGGCACACAGGCCAACGACGAGGAGTGGGCGGCGTGGAGGGAGCGGGCGAGAAAGAGCGAGAGAGAGGGGAGACGTAGTGGGAGAAGGCAGGAGAGAGAGAGAGAGAGGGAGAGCGAGAGAGCGGACGATACGTGCGTGCGCGCGCGAGCGAGAGAGAGGGAGGCGAGAGAGCGAGATAGAGCGAACGAGTAGGCCAGCGAGACGATCACGATGCACGGAGGCGAGCACAAGCGGCCAGGGGCACAGGGCTGAGGGCTGAGGGCTCGACGGGGCCTCGAGGAACGTTCACGGGCCGGCCGCGGCGCAGCCAGCCGAGCGATGGAGCAGCCCAAGACTCCGGCGTCCCGGCTGTTCAACACGAGCTGCATCGAGAACAAGGACGAGCTGGAAGAGGTAACATAAATATTTGAAATAGTCACTGAGTACGTATCGGGTGCGAGGGCCTCCGCCATTGTTGCGACGGTCGCGCACGTTGGCGAACGCGCGGCGCCACATGCGAAAACGCGCGGAAACGCGCGCGATTCGAATTCGCCTAGGCAAACCTCCCCCTCCCTCTTTATCTCCGTCGCGCTCTTCCTCCCTTTCTCGCGTTGTATGTTTCGCCGCGAGTGTCTCCTTGTTCCCTCAAAGTACCATGTAGAAATGCACGCGATCCACTTTTTCTCTTTTTCTCTTTAGAATCGAGTGATACGATGTGTTTTTCAGAAATTGGAGAGATGCCACTCGACGTTGCAAAATCTGACGACGGGACTCTCGGAGAAGGAGATCCACGACACGTTGAATAATGCGGTGTGCAAGGACAAGACACACGAGGAGGTATCTCTGGGTTTACTGGTGGTGATCCTGACAGATCCGCAGAATGCTGCAAAGAGTTACAGGGACTTGACGTTGATCACCCGAGATGGCTTAGCCATTGTGCTGCTCCATCTTAATCAATTAGTACTAGACAAATATTTGAGATTAAATGACGTCACCAGAAGCCAGTTGTTGTGGTTGCTAAGGGAAATGATAAGGACTAGTGTAACTAATGTGGATAATCTTTGTTTGAGTTTGTTGAGGCATGCGGCAGGCGGGGATATTTCCCCGAGGAACTTATTCCTAGTTGACGCCCTCTTAGACATTTTTCAAGAAAATCGACCGTGGTTGGACAAATTTCCTTTTTTAGTAGCGTCAATTGTGTACACGTATTTACGGTTAATAGAAGACCACAATGCACCTCATCTGGCTGGTTTACGGCAAAAGGAAGTGACCTTCACAGTGTCTCTGATAAGAGAACGAATGGCAGATTGCCTGTCCATCGGAAGGTATATATGTCCATGGGTTAGAAAGCTCCGAGACAACAAACATTGGATAAACTAATGTGCGTGATTCTATTTTTTCAGAGATTTGGTTCGTTTGCTGCAGAACGTGGCGAGAATATCCGAGTTTGAAGCACTCTGGAAGGATATATTACTCAATCCGAAAAATCTCTGTCCAAATTTTAATGGCGTTCTTCAGTTGTTACAAACCAGAACCTCCAGAAGGTTTCTGCAGTCCCGCTTGACACCGGAAATGGAGAGAAAACTCGTGTTTTTAACGAGCAATGTTCGTTTCGGCAATCACAAGCGTTATCAGGATTGGTTTCAGAGGCAATACTTGGCGACACCCGAATCTCAGTCGTTGAGGTGCGATCTTATTCGCTTCATCGTTGGGGTCATACATCCCACGAACGAACTGCTGTGCTCTGATATTATTCCGCGATGGGCAGTAATAGGCTGGTTATTCACAACGTGCACTTCCACTGTGGCTGCCAGCAACGCAAAGCTGGCTCTGTTCTACGATTGGCTGTTCTTCGAACCCGACAAGGACAACATTATGAACATTGAGCCAGCGATTCTTGTTATGCACAATTCGATGAGGTCTCATCCACCTGTCACTGCCACACTTCTAGACTTTTTATGCAGAGTGAGTTGCGCTCGTATCCTAATCATCATAATCTTCGTTGTAAATTTTTGTTTTTATTAAAATTTTAGATTCTATAAATTCTTTTTACAAATTTCTGCACATTATTCACAGATAATACCAAACTTTTATCCCGCGCTGACGGACAAAGTGAGAAACGGCATATTTTCATCGTTGCGACAAATTTTGGAGAAACGCGTTTTGCCTAGCCTATACCCGTTATTCGATAGCCCGAAGCTAGATCGAGAATTGAGGAGCAAGATACGAGAAACCTTCAAAGAATTTTGTCTGCCTCCAAATGCTGAGTCTGGTAAAATTATTATACTAATGCATATACAGTGTTAAGTCTAATGTTATATTCAAGATTGCCTTAACTCTAATCATAAGGTCTTAAGATTGTGCTTCCAAACGAAATGAAATGGCTAACTGAAACATTAAAATACTTAAGACAATCTTGATATTATATAAATCTATATAAAAGCCTATATAAACCTTCCATTCATACACAGGCGAGCTTAAGTGAGGTCCTTTTTTGATGTAGCTAGTGTAAATGAGTGCATCATTTCTAGATTTCCTATTGAAAAGGCTCAAATCCAAAGACTAATAGGAGGCTTTGAGATAAGGCACTTATCTACACTAGCTACACGGAGGACTTCACTTATGCACCTCTATGTACATTAACTTACATTATTACATCATCATAAAAAATATTTTAAATAAATAAAATTTTTTAGTATATATTTTTTTTTAATTTCTTCGATCAAAATCAATTCAAGTTGCATTTGTTTACAAAAATGTGTCCATGATGCTGGTACATCCGAAATCTCTGTTAGAGATAAATTACTCGTGGACAGACAACTCGGATATAAATTTCGGACTAAAAATCCGAAATTATATTCTATATTTTTAGTTAAATTCTATATTAGTAGTAGTAGTAGTAATAGTAGTAGTAGTAGTAGAAGTAGTAGTAGAAGTAGTAGTAGTAGTAGTAGTAGTAGAATTAGTAGTTGTAATAATAGTGATAGTAGTAGTGGTGGTGGTAATAGTAGTAGTAGTAGTACAAGATGGGCGGCTTGATGTAATAATCTCTAAATGTCGCCTAAGCTTAAAAAGCTCTTCTATAACTTTCCGCTGAAAATAGAATGTATGCGGGATGAGGGATCAATTGAACCTTTTCTTTACTAATCACTCGCATTAGCATGAAGCCACGCGTCATCCCTTCTGATTATTAAATTTATATTAATTTATTAAATTTACATTAATTTAATTGTCAAAATTGTCTATTAACTATTTAAAATTAAATATTAACTCTAGTAGTCTTTTAAATTAACGTTCAAAAAATTTAATTTATCATAAAAAATTCTGGAAAATAGAAGGGCATTAAAAAAATTGTATTGAGAAATTGCGCTTGAGCTATATTAAATATTCAGAAATTGTTTTCCGACACATAGCGCATTTCTGGTGAAGCAATGAGAAATGATTGAAAAGACATTGAATCAATGTCGAATGCATCAAATAGACATTAATTCAACATCTTTTCGATCAATTATTTCTCATTGGGTATCAAATGAGAAATATTGTCGAGATGATTTACCAAAAAAATTTCGACATCTTTTCCATAATTTTTCACTTAATACGACTGACAATGTGAAATTTAATTGATGTGAACTTAACAATTAGTACAAAAATACAGAATGTAACGCAGCTTTTTTATTCGAAATTTATAAACAGTATTTACAATCTTTAAGTTCATCTTACAATTAAGTATGTACAATCTTATTATTAGAATGCTATGTGAGGTCTCTTCTTTATCTATATTGAACTAGTACAACTATAAAGAACTTATGAGGTCTGATTGGTAGAATAGAACATGACAAAACAATTTCAATTATTAGGAATAGTCAAGATTTTCATCCGAGTTGTCATCCACTAATTCTAGTAATCTTCTTTTAAATTAACTTCCAAAAAATCTAATATATCACAAAAAAAATTGTGAAAAGTAGAGAGGGCATTAAAAGAATTGCACTTGAAAGTGTGCACTAAATATTTAGAAATTCTTTTCGGATATGTAGTGCATTTCCGGTGAAGCTATATTGCATGATATATCGCGTGTTCTTTACCTAAAATTTTTCTGAGACAAATTTGACGATTCACTTTCAGCTTTCAGCACATTTATCGCTTACTAACTTTTTACATCGTGTCCTTAAGCAGGTAATAAGGTTCTGAAATATTCAGGTAAAATGGAAGAGCTCAACAAGGAGCACAATCCAGGGACTGTAATAGAGAATACCACGAATTCTACTGTGGAAAATAATCACGTGGCACAAGATCCAGAACCAGCGTTCAGCGACGAAGAAGAGGAGTCTCCTCTCAGGTTAACTATCCATTGCATACAATATTATAATGCAATAACGGCAATTAACTTTGATCGTGACGAACTTAGCAAATGGTTACGACCATTTTTCGTATCGAAAAATATTAAACTTCACATCTCAGAAGGCTTAATTGTACGAATTCATCTATATTTTAGAATAGTGACGAAAGTGGAAGACGAAGAGGACGAGGAGGATATACCGTTATCTACAGTAAAGCTGAAAAATGACCAAAAGAACGCAAACTGCGTTGTGAAGAAGGAGGATATTACATCGCATTTGCGTCTTATAATGGAGCCGGAGGAGCTGAGGACTAGTATAGAAACGTTGCACACGGAAACTGACAATGAGTCGAGATGCCAAGCGATGGAAAGAATAGTACAAATGGTCGTGGAGGACGAAATAGACGCAGAGACGATACCTCCATTAGCGTCCTGCATATCGACTATCTTATCGCCGCAAATCACGGCACAGATCTTTCCGGATAATCTGAATGAGGAAGCGCTGGTTGATAGTATAAGCACGCCGTTGTTTGTTATGTTTCGAAACCAATTTCAATTGTGCAAGGAAGAAGATAACAGGCGGAAGCTTTTGGCGAGGGTGCTGGCGGAAATACAGTCGGTTCAATCCAGGATAGGTTATCTCCTTCTTTATTTCCTAAAAGTCTGGGGCAGAGAAGAAGAAAAAAGAGAAGGCGAACCGAGGTTAGATGAAAAATATGAAATACTGAATGGACAAAGAGCACGAAGAAAAAATATTTTGACCTTTGAACTCTTCTATTTTAGCAATGTTCTGAACGATGTCAAAGCATCAGTATACAAGGATTTCTGTGCCCAGCGAGAAAAAAAATTGGACGTATGTCTGGTATCGGATTTAAAGGTACGAGTTTCGTATACAGATATAAATAAATTAAACATCAACATATCCATTAAATTAAAACGTTCTAACAAGTTGCTTTTGTTGCAGCTTTGCCACGAGGATAACATATTCATGTTATGTTACCTCGTGCCCGATGTGTATACAGGATTTCAAAATGTTGCCGTCGGAAATGCTCAACTCTTGCATCTGGTCGTGTCTACTGTTGACTCATGTCAGTTACAAGATCTTGTTTGTCAGATAATGCAAGGCCATCTAAAAATGTTGAAGAAGGAATCGTTCACTGCGCTATTAACAGCCAGCTTAAACTGGGAGACATTCGAGCAGTACTGTTTCTGGCAGCTCATATTTGCACACGATTTTCCCATCGATTACGTACTGCCGGTTTTATCGAAATTACAGTTTCGTAATCACGCGGAGGCACTTACTTCAGTCCTGTTTATGCTTAAGCAAGAAAAGTGAGTAAGATAATTGCTGATTATCGGAAAGGCTATTGTAAAACGATCTTATATATTGGATTTTATATTTGATTCATGTGTTATAGACCAACGTTGGATCTTCTACGACAACTACTCGCCCGGCAAAGCGTCGATGGCGACATGTTTGTTGTAGCCGCGCTGCGTTATTGGTGTCGCGATTACGAAGAGAAACTCGGCGAATTGCTCGCGAATCTACTTAGCACCCGTTATCCTGCAACCAGTCCGAACAAACGAAAACGTTCTGGAGCCAAGCAGAATCAACAGTCCGGTCCACCTACCGGCGAACAGGTTCTCGGCCATTTGGACCAATTACGTCAACACTGTATGTCCTCCGCGGAACTGCAGTTGTTTCACTCGGAAGGGATGCAAAGGGCATTACAGCAGGCGCAGGCGGCGAGTAGCGACTCACTGAGGAAAAGCTACGGCGATCTGTTTGCGCTTGCGGAAGTCAACGAGGAAAATGAACCACCGCCACCGAGTAGTTCCGCGAGAAAACACACTACTGCTTCCTCTGGGGGAGGTGGGGGTAGTGGTAAAGGCGGCCACAGGAAAACTGGTGCTAACACTAGAGAAAGATCCAACTTGAAGAGACCGCTTCCGCGATATCATATCGATAGTACCTCTACTAGCGAGGTAGGTGTTTAAAAAAAAGTTATATTTGTATTTATATAATGAGATATATATACATACACATTATACTTATACATTATATACATTATATCATATATTATATTATATCGAAAAATTGAACGATTTTTCTCATCACTTATAGGAAGAAGAAATCGTGAATCCAAAGCAAGCGAAGAAAAGGAAAAAGATCAATCCAGTGGGCTCGGACAGCGACTGACCACCCAGTGTCTTCATATGTCACATGGACCACGTCACGTGTGTGCAGCAAGCTAAACTAGCCTTAAGAATAGTAAGATAATATGATATATGTATATACATATAGATATGATGTATATATAATATCTATCTATCTATCTATATATATATATATATATATATATATATATATATATATATATATCTATATATATATATATATATATATATATATATATATATATATATATATATATATATATATATATATATATATATGTATGTGTATGTATATGGAGAGAGAGTTATTTAGTGCAACTTTGTAAATATAATGTACGCTATAAGAATGAACGCGGAGAGGTATACATATTTAGGAAAGTGAACCTTTAATATGTTTCATATACATGTTGCTCAGAGCAATAGCAAAATTGCCAGACTCTGATTGTTATTGTTAAAATATTTTGTTGAAAATTGAAAATCGGCGTAGGGAATTACTTAATCATACTCTTAAATACAATCTCTTGTTTTAAATATCTTTTATACTGATGAATACTAATTAATGCTTTTTCTGATAAATTCGTGTGACAGATGTAAGTGATCAAGCGGGATGTCAATTGTTCTACTTTCCTAGGTTTTCTCTCAAAATATTGGGCTACCGCTCATGTCTGTCAAATAATTATCAAAAAGGGCAGGACTATATTTTGAAATTGCTAAAAACTATTTCTTCACCATAGTCATGTTAAATATGATGTCGAGTGAGAAATTTTAAATTTTTTTTGGCAATATACATCAAAATAAATTAATTTTCTTGCATGTATATTTGATAGCATAAATTATACTACATTCCCTTTTCAATTTGTAAATTAATAAATGATGTAAATTTTGATGAATTGTAATGCATATATAGAATATGTACAAACTAAATTATACATAAGCATTTATTAATGCAAGAAAATGATGAAAAATGTTTTTGGTATTATCTATTATGTATATTCTATATACATATCTATATATATATGTATATATACACGCATATATACAGGGTGTCCCAGAATTGTCGCGCCAATTTTCGTGAGCAGGTAGAGTGGACCAAACTGAGTCGAAAACTCCTCTACCATTTTGCAATTTTCGCAATAGTTAACGAGATATTAATTGTTAAAAATGGCCGTATTAGACCGGCCCTCCGCTGAATACAAGCGCGCGGCGAGATCGCGAGGAGTTTTCTACAAATGGCAAAAAACAGGGGGACAATCGCAGCTCAGAACCGCCTTTTAGGCATTGCCGCGTTTAGTAAACAACTCCTCGCGATCTTGGTAACAATGACGCTGGGCGGTCGTATCTCGCCGCGCGCTTGTATTCGACGGAGGGCTGGTCTAATACGGAGGTTTTTAACAATTAATATCTCGTTAACTATTCCGAAAATTGCAAAATGGTAGAGGAGTTTTCGACTCAGTTTGATTCGCTCTACCTGGTCACGAAAATTGGCGCGACAATTCTGGGACACCCTGTATATATATTCATATATATGATGACATATGATGTGTATGTATATAAAGAAAAAAGACTGCAGCTACAAGTTTAATCTTTTTTCATCCTTTAAATTTTCCAATAAATAAATTTAAAAATTATTTATTGGAAGATTCAAAGTATGAAAAAAGGCCAAGCTGGGCGCTTGTCTGCATTCTTTAATTAATTTCAACATATATGTATATAAAAAATATGTAGATTTACATTATAAGACATAAAGATTCACAATCGAGTTTCTTGCTTCTGACATTACAATTCATATGGCTGTGAAGAAGAAATGGAAGTCTTAATATAACCATTTTCTTCACAAGTATGAATATGAAAAACAGAATCTGGCAACATTGCAAGGGGTATAGCAACGTAATATATTCCTTTTGCATTTTACTTTTTTTAAAATATAATTATGACAGATTTTTATCTATTGTTTAAATATATAGTCGTTATATTTTTCTTTTCTTTATGAAACTTTTTGCCAAAGTAAATTCCGCGATTGGACATATTCGTTGCTGTAACTCCGAACGCAATTCGAATGAGTTGTTAGCTTTTTCTTTTCTAGAATTAAGGACCTTCTGCCGGAACATCAAGACGTAATACGTTACATTCCGGTGAGAAGCGTACAGTTTTACGACCAAATGTATTCAGTTCTCAATTGCGCTTAATGAGCACAATTATTCTCGAGAGACGCTGGGATACTTTTTATATAATGTTCTGCATGACGGAAGGTTGTTAACTTTAAAGTAATCAGAGCGATTCAATGTTAGCTTCAAATAAATTCCTTTTTTGTTTCAAATTTTAATAGAATGATTTAATAATTTGTTGCGATTATAAACTGTGACGTAATATGACTTATACTTTTGTATATCTTTTTACATCCTTATATTTGTAGATAGATATATAAGGTGAAATATTGATTCGCGATGATAACGACCGACTGCAAGCACGGCAAGACGGTCTCGTCATTGTGTACAAGTATTCAATTCTGTTTAAAGTATTTAAATAATTTCTCATACTGAATCGTTTGTCTTTTCATTATCATACTGCGTACGAGACACACGTGTTTCTCTGAAATGTTTGAAAATCTGAAACTGCGGTACCTTCCAAGAAAAGAAGAAAGAAAAAGAGCATCCTTGTAAACCTAAGTCTCGAAAATGCAACGTGCGGAGAGTATCACCATTTACTTATAATGTATATTTCCTGTAAAATCGATTAATCCTAAAATTGATTGGATCTTCTGATTTTGTGTGTATATATTTATACACACATATGTGAGATATATATTTATATATATACATATATAAATATATATATGTATATATAAATAATAACGTGAAGAGAATATGTGTATGTATGCATGTATGAGATACTATATTGTACGTGACGATCAGCGAACTTGCAAAACATTTACATGGTATATTATATATATATATATATATATATATATATATATATATATATATATATATATATATATATATATATATATATATATATATATAGTTTCCAGTACCCCTTACGCCTCCACTCTCGATCTTGATTTTATCTCGAAAGTACGCGTGTCGCTGATCGGATAAAAAAAAAGGAAAAATCCAAAACGTGTCTAAATTCATGCGAACAATCTGTATGAAGGATGAATGCTTATAATCTTTGGCGCGTAATGACGTTAGTAAAATTTTTCTATTTGTATATAAGCAACGGCGATACGACAAAGAATATTAAAAGAAAAAGAATCCGACGAGAGAAAGAGAGAGAGAGCGCGGAATATAGGGCATGCGATACAGTCTGCGAGAAAAAAAAGGAAGGTAAAAAGAGGGAAGCAAGCCTGTAAACACTTAATGTTTTTAACGATCTTGTACACACGGAAGAACATGTAAATACATGGATAGATTATCATAACGCGAGTATAAACATTTAATGTTTTTAACGATCTTGTACACACGGATTACACGTAAAATGTAAATACATCGAAAATTATCGGAAGCAAACTTGTGATATCTTGTACTTACTTTCTCCTTCTCTCGATTCTCCTCCATCCTTTAAGATATATATAGCGTCGATATTAACAATAAATTATTTCGCTGTAATATAGCGCGGTAGTGATAATATATACTTTCTCTCTTTGCTCCGTTTTTTATGACTAAAATCGCATTGTCATTTCGCGAGCTATAACGTTTATTTTATCAAACAGATAAATGTGGCGATCTGCATTTGTCAATGAACAATATTTCATTCACGCTGACCCCTAACTCTGGTATAATTGCCGCTTGCGTTATATCCCATTGTGTTGCGTGACCGGATTCGTCATGCGAATTCTGACGGTACGTTCCAAGAAGGCGCGTAAAGTTCACTGCGATAACGATTCGATTCTATTTTTTTGTCACACAGTGAGAGTGAGAGAGAGAGAAAATTGGGAAAATCCAACTTGATGTAAGACAATAAAGAAAATCATAGTATTAAAATTTGTCACATATTATTATTGCTAAAAATGCGACGGGGAAAAATGGAATAGATCCTTATTTATTTCCTCAAGAAATTTGCGGATACGTCATCATTAGTTACATGACATATCTTTTCCCTACATATAATGCATTAATCAAACCTTTCAATTCGTCATTACATTCGCCAGCAAGACGAGCACCGCGAGAAACATTTTCATCTCGACCAAGCTTAAATAAAGTAACCACCTGTTTCTTCTCAAAGTTTCGTTCGTTTTCGATATGCGTCAAGAACCCAATATAAAGAGCCGTATAGTTTCACGAAATTTATTCATCTCGGTAATGCATTGCAATTCGCGCTCGTCTGCCTGTCGAGAATTTCATTCGGCTAATTTTCGGGCGAAGATCAATCGAAAGCAGGAATTTTACGAAATCGCTTTTTATTATATTTTACAATCGGATTAAACGCCTCAATTATTATTGATTAATCAGTTTTTTTTTTCAACATAAAAACATCAATTTCAATTCTGCGCAACGTTGATTTATTAAAGGATAATTAGTCGATATTTAACTAATATTAAAACGTCGCGACGAAGCTGCTCCGCTTCTATTGATCTTCGCGTGTCGAGTGTCATCTAATTAAAGTAGAGAAATAGTTTTGTTTCGATTGTGCACGGGGGATTGTACTTTACATAGGTATATTTAAAGAGTCCGGGTGTACGTCGTACAGCGACATATACACCGTGCGTCTCGTTATAATCGTTAATCACAATCGTCGAATATGTACAAGGATTCTGTACAGGGATTCGTATTTGCCATTCGTCGCCACGCATACGCGCTATATCACGTAGAAATTCGATTATTACACGTAAGTATCGCACTATATTTACGATGCAAAAAGGTATTCGTTCATAAACTAGCTTATGTCACGAGCTATTTTCAAACAGCGACGGGCATCGTGACATTGATACTGACACCGACAGGATCAGGAGACGGCTCGAACGTCCGACGTGCCATCGTCTCGCTCGGCAAATTACTACTCAATATAGCGTAATTTTTCTTCGTTAAAATTAGAGATTACCGAACCGAGTCTAACAATCTGCGCGATTACTCATAATTTTAGGTCAATAATATATATTTCAATGATAAAATTTGCGCCAATCAAACCTTAAAAAGAACGTTACAGAACGTACAAAAGATGTCCTACATTTTTTAATTGCCACTTAAATATCTCTGATACTTCTCCGTATCTTTATGCTGTTCGAGAGAGTAGTAGGAAGGAAATACGAATCGTTTGAAGATACAGCGGTTACAGAAATTCGAAATGATGTCTCGACGATCACATATCTGTTTACTAAAAAGCGTAATGCGATTTCTCGGTGAGTAGGCCAGATCTACCAAGTTACCTTACCATTTTATCGGCCGTCCACTTTAGGCGCGTTATAATCCTACAGTTACGTAACTACAAAATCATATATAAGGTGAATCTTAATTGTTCGTTGATATTTTAGAAGAGTCCAAAATGAGAAAAAAAGATATTGTACGAACGCCGTCAGAGAACGCAACTCAAAAAATATCCTCCTTCCGCTACAATGCACGCGTGCTATAGTATTTTTCAAAATCTGTAATATACAATAAACATCGAGTCATATTAAAAACGTAGCGTGTATTACAACAGGAAAACGAGCGTTTAAAATACATTTTTAGCATTAAAAATTATATTACTAAAGCTTATTACAACTTGAGAGATAAAAGGTAAATTAACTTGCGCTCGTACGGCGTATCTTTTCCTCGTTCTGAACTCTAAACTTATTTCCTGGAGGTACCGGCGTGCAATCAAGAATCACCCTGTATATCTAACATCACCGTTTGCGAAGGCTCTTCTCGTTTACTTTAGTGCGTACGCGAATCGCTCCGGTTGGATGAAACGCCGTTCCATCGTCGACGCGTACGCTCGTTGTATACACGCGACAAATAGAAGTCCCGTCCGCGCGCAGATATACGCGTTACGTATCGCGTAATCGGCGGAGAATCGGGCCGCGCACTCGCGAAATCGGGACGCGCACGGGCGTGATTAATATACATCGCTGATCCCGCTCATTCATACACGCGCGCACACACATCGATTTTTCATTCCTCTATTTGTAATTCCGTTACAATACAGATTCGCGTATATGTACACATTTATCAGTCACACGGGCTCTAAGGCCGCCGGGAGTTTCCCCACTTGCGGCAACTCTTCGCGCCTTCCTTCCTCGCGGAAAGGATAGAATACACATTAACGAAGTTCATTATTTTAACATTATTAAAGGAGGAAAGGCAAGTCTCTTTCTTTATTAGGAATAGGCTTAATAAATCACTTCGTATACGGTGGCCTTCTTGTCGCCGGATCCGGTCACAATGTACTTGTCGTCCGCGGAAATGTCGCAACTCAGTACCGATGACGACTCCTTGGACTGTAAAGTTTAACATTAGCAACATAAAACTTATTATTAATACGGGAACGCCGCTATTCAATTTACAAATTAATTTGCCGTTTAAAAAACGAAAAGAATCCGTTTACTTTTAATGAAATTGAACTTAATAAATTTACAAAAAGTAATTGGTAGGTAGAAGAAAAAAGAAATGAAAAAAAAGAAGAATAATTTAGCCCAAAAGAAAGTGAATATTACATACGCATGTTTCGTGAAAATTTTAGGACGCAGCTCATTAGACTCAACATTAGACAAAGACAAGTATTGAGACAAGATTCGCAGAAAATATAAATTATCTCTGTTAATCAGTGCAAATCAGCGCAATTGATACTTGCCTGAAATATTGAAGCACCGTACGGCGTACGCCACGCGTTCAGCAGATTGTCCTTGCCGGTCGAGACGAACCACTTGCCGCAGGAGGCAAAACGCAGCGAGAGCACGCAGGAATCGTGCAGATGCAGCTGGTACTTGTCGGACTTGGTGGCGTGGAGTACCTCGACGTTCGAGTTCTCCATCCCGACGGCGAGCCATTCGCCGGTAGGGCAGTAGCCGAGGGAGAATATCTGCGAGGTGAAATCGTGCTGCTGCAGCTGCCTGCCCTCGCGAAGGTCCCAGGAGCGCACGGTGTTGTCGAGGCCGCCGGTCCACAGTTTCGATCCGTCGGCGGAGATGTCGATGCAGGACGCGCCGTCCGTATGACCCTGGAACTGCCTGACCAACGTCTGATTCTGCAGGTCCCACACGGCGATGTTGCCGTCGCTGCAGCAGCTGAAGCAGACCTTCGAGTCCGGCGAGATCGCCAGGGCATAGCACGCGGGCGCCGACGAGGTCAATTCCGCTTTAATTCTGGGCGTGGGACTCGCTAGGTCCCAGATGCTCAGTTGGCTGGCCTCTCCGCCGACTATCAGGGTCCTCCCGTCAGGAAGAAGCTTAACGGACCTGGAAAGATCAAAGATGCCAATTTCATCGAGTTCCTTTCGCTTGATTAGTTTTACGATTAAAAAGTTTAATTCTAATTGATATAATACTTTCATCTATGCAGATCAATAATAAGCCTTATACGGTCGATGCTGGATCTCTGTGCATAATAATTTCATCAAGTACATTTTCCTTTTGCCCTAGTCAATTACGCGGCGAATAAATTTTCAGTCTTTAAAACGCAGTCTAAAAGCTAGAATGGTACAATCCCAAATAATAAGATACTAATGTATCATTAAAGGCTGTATAGGAAACTGTTGTTGCGAAAAAATACGCTGGCTGAGATGATATTTTTTCGCAACACAGTTTCGTATACAGCCTTTAATGATACATTCTTATTATTAATATATAGGAATGTATCTTATTATTAAGAATTAATTTCCAAATTTATTTGGGATTGTACCATTCTAGCTCTTAGACTGCGTTTTAAAGACCGAAAATTTATTCGGCGCGTAGTTGACGTAGGGCAAAAGAAAAATGTACTTGATGAAATTATTATTTTATCACAGAGATCCAGTATCGACCGTAAAAAGCTTATTATTATTGATTTGGTATATTCTTAACGGTCAAATTTAATTTATTGATTATTAGTTTTTAATCTATGCAATAACTTTAAACACCAGTCTCGTCCTCTTTTTTTCCTTTAAACAAAATTACTTTGATCGCTACCAGAAGAAACATGCTTTTATTTGCCATTTTATCAGACCAAATCGCGCACGCGAGAGTATCCAGAGACCAACGGGTTGCTTAGACGTAACAGTGAGGTATCACATCATTCAGGGCTCTCACCTAATGTAATTGTCACGTTGCAAACAGTCCAGCTGCGAAACTGGTTTCACGCTGGCGCTGCCGACACTTTGGCCGATATCCCAGACCTTGACGCAACCTTTGCCGCCGGTGTAGACGTACTTGGTCGGGTTCGAGATGGTAACGGCACAGACCACCTCGCCGTGTGTCAGGGTGTTAATCTGACGTGCGTGACGCGGGATACCCGGTCCTACCAGAGCGTCCGTGGGGAATGGTACGGGCTGCAGTTGGCCCTCGCCGTTCATATGGTAGGAGTACGCCCTGTGCGCGAAATGAACGCAACGTGTTTAACTGTAGCGCCGCTATAGTAGCGGACGTGACTTAGAAAGATCTAGGACAACTTGGCATAATTACGCTGTAATTACGTACGGTTTGCCACCTGCGATGTTGTTCAGTCCGTTACTCGCGGGTATCCTCATGTGACCGTCGAAACCGATCTGCGGAAGAGACGGTCGCGCTCAGTATCGTGACGCGCAGAGATGCGAGAGAAAAATAAAGGCGCATTCGTTCAGTAGAAAAATGCGAAATAAAATGGCCTTAGGAAACGGTCATCGTCGATTTGGATGTTTCTCACACGAGTCTGACTACGAGATTGATCGCGCTTTCAACCCTAGGAGGACCTCCGACAGTTTGACCTTTCCGATCATTCGATATACGCCCCTGCTAAATTTAGATTTCATTAGATTCGATCTAGACAGTTTTACAGTATCCATCAGAGGAGACAATCGAAGAGGATAACACTTGGATTCGTAGAAGTCCTTCCAAGGTTGAAAGGAAATTAATGCGTAAACGGTCTTGTCCAAAGTCAATTTGTATTTTCTTTTTTTTTTTTCTTATTCAGTCGCATGTAAAACTACGTCAGTCAGTTAATGAAAGCGTGGTAACGTAAGGACTAAGGTGTTACGGGGTCATGAATCACCATGGAGGGCCGCGCGTATGGCAAGTTGCTGTATGGCGAGGGCGACTGCGGCGGCTCATTGCCGCGGGATGGCAAGCCCTGATAACCCTGCGGTGGCGTTTGCTGCGACGATGGCGGATGATAGACCCGCGCCAAGGACCCAGGGATGCCGCCCATAGTTGGCGTACAACTGCGCGAGCCCCTCGCCGCCGCCACAGGTGTACCCGGCTTGTCGACCTGGCGAACGCACGGTGTTTGCACCCACTTTTCCAGACGATCACTGTGTCGCAATCGTAACTAAACTCTCGATCGCGATGCCGATTGCGAAATTCACCGACAAGCGGTGTCAAGCCGGTACTGAACGCGCGATCATTTCCCCCTTTCGTTTCGTTTCGCACGCGGCGGCAGAGAGCCGCTGCCTCGAGACGATCGATCGAGTGAGTAAAAAAGAAAATGCGTTCCGTGTTGTCGCCGGTGTCGCGGAGATGTTACGATATCGTTAGGATCGTCAGACGCAAGAGCTGCGCCGCGCCGCTCAGAAATTGCGCTCTACAACGAATTCTTCTGTGCTCGACTGAAGATGCTCTTTCGCGATTATTTCAACAATCGCGCGCAGTCTTGTACATCATTCGTTCTCTTTTTCTCTCTTTCGGTCATTGCTCTACGTTTGAAAATAAATGAGCGAGACGACAATTTGAAAGGAGGAGAAAAAGGGAACTGTCTGACGATCCCAAGTACTACTACTACTACTACTAATAATAATAATAATAAAAAAAAAGAAAAGAAAAGAAAAGAAGATCGACTTTCACGTTCGCGAAGAGGGTACTCGGTATGTATGGGCGACAGAGTCACGATTGGGCCGGGTCGCAGCGCCGAATAAGCTTACTCTCCGCGAGATCTTACATCTTTACTTTTCAGAGACGGTGTACTACGGGCGGAGGAGCTGCCGCTGCGCGACGGCGGCCTGTCCTTTACGGATGCCGAGCCCGCACCGGATACCGGTCCGCCAACGTGGCCCGGTGCGCCCAGCTTCTCCAGGGTGCCGTTTTCACGTGGGTCCGAGTGCTCCCCGTTCGCGTGCGGCGACGACGCCTCCTTTCGCGATACGCAAATATCAGGATTTCGTTAAGCGAACACACACGCAATATCGTACTTAAGTGTAACATGCTAGTCAGCACGAGTCTTTTAGATCTCGGCAATGTATATTTTTATCCGCGTAATTTTTTTTCTCGTTTCTTTGTACCAAAATCTTTCCAAAAAAAAAAGTACAAGCTTGAATCAGACTCATTTTTTGCGCGTTGTTTCTCCCGACAACGTTAATTTTAACACATTAAACAAGTGTAAAGTTAAAAACTTTATGCATGCAAAGTAATTATGAAAGATAATTGTAATTGATAAAAGTAGATAAAACGTGGAATTGTATGAGTAGACATATATTTGTTTAAAATTAACGGACAAGTAAAATGCATTTTTAACGATAATGTCTTACCTCGTTCGCCACATCGACGACCAGGTCCTGGTCGCTCTTCTCAGCATCGCTCTCCTGAAAAGTTGAAAATGACATATGAGACGATGATAACGAGATGCTCCACGTGAGCAATCGGGCAGTCTACCCAGCCGAGTACATCAACGAGCTTTTGATGCACCTCCCTTCCAAGTAGACGAGCAACTCGACCCATATTCTCGCGCGTCCTACTGACGCACCCTCCGAGATGCATTATTAATCTTGGTGCCTCGCTCAGGCGATGCTCCGATTGTGCTCGAACAATAAATTAACATGAACGCTAGAGGCCTAGAGGCAATAAGCTTCGGCGCATGGTGTATCGACGTGAGCCCGTGAATAATCCGACTCGCGCACTTGAGACGTTTACAATCAATTAAGTAGACGTACAATAGATTAAACGTTAAAATGCGCAAAAAAAAAATACAACGAAGTTGCGCGTATTCTTCAATTTTGTCCACCGTTACTTCGCGCACTCTGTACTTTGAATCCAATTTGATTGCGCGGCGTGCGAGTAATTAGGAAGAGAGCTATCGCAATTACCTATACATTTCATCATTCGCGAAACAATTTGCGGCTATCGTATAATATACAACGTTTATCTTATACCGGACTATATCTATAACAAGCCCATTACCGTCCCCGCAATTTTGCGTCCGTGCTATACGTGGCGCAGCACACGTATATCGCGTACGGCTAATTTATGTGGCATTTATCTCGTAACACTACTTATCGGTTATCTTTCACTTGGCGCAAGAGCGATGCCCCGCGCCTTGCCCCGCCGCCGCTCCGTTCTCTCAGAACGTGGCGCATAACGAGCTCAAAGCAGGGCACGCGATAGTAGCATTGCCCGCCTAATGACGTAATATTATCGCAGCGTATAACGCTCCATCGATGCACCGTGCATCTCGTACTGTACCTCCGTGCGATGTGAGATTGTGCGGGTGCGTCGCATACGGACGCACGAAACCACCTGTGCGCGTCGCCAACGTTTTAAGCAATTCACCTCTGGCGGGTATTTAAAAAATTCTCCCGCTAACTACCGCCACGGTCGCCTAACGTGATCTTATCCGACGTCCCAGCGCATGCATAAATTATATTCGACTGCCGCACAGGAGAAAATTGTCCGCACGATTTAAGGAAAATTGAAATCGCGGGCTAATAAGAAGCTCACAGTAATTAAACGTAAAACGCCTATGAGTATTTTTTTTCTTTTTTCCTTAGGCATTTCTATGTTTGTATATTTTGCAACAAGTGCCGTTGCATCTAAAAGAAATAAAACAAATAGACTCTTGTTAATAAATAATTTAATCACCAACTATTTGAAGATTATACCCAAGATATTTGATCGTGTTTTGATTTTACCGGATACAAAAGAGAAAATCTTGCGCTGAAAAATGAGACGCGTTCGACTCGATCCTCCAATTAAGAACTGACACGAGAGCAACCGGGCGAGATAATCGGAAAGTACTTTTTAACAAAGATAGTCCGGATTTCCGGAGAAGAAATGCGTTAAATGGGCCGCGTGACATTAACCGGGCTACTACGAAATCGCAATCTGGCCGCGCCAGATATCCTTGGCAGCTCGGAAGGGATGTTTCGAGCTGCTAGGGACACGCAATAAATTTGTGTACGGATGATGAGCTTGGGTAAATAGAGAAGGCAGTGTGGTGGTATTGATTTCAGTGGTATATTACTCGGAGTGGCGAGAGCGAGGGGGGGATGTGAGGTGGCGTTCTGGGGTGGCGGCGGAGAAGCGCGGTTATGAGGGAGACCGAGGGGCGAAGGGTGACCAAGAGAGCGGCAGAGAAGACTGAAGGAGACGACGAGGAAGAAGGTGGCCGGCGGGTGGAGGTTGTCTTCCACCCCTTAACCCGCTCGTTCTAGCGTTAAATATGATACAAATGTTATCATCCCTTCTATTCCGTTCTCCTGTTTCCCACCCGACGACGGCGGCGGCGGCGGCGGCGGAGGCAGCGCGGCGGTGGCGGTGGCGGCACACGAACCACGAGCGACCATCCTGACCTCCCCCCGGGTCCCTCGACCCTCTCCTCGCCGGCCTCGTCCTTCGCTTCCGTACTATCGCCACCCACCCTCCTGTGTATCTCTCTCTCTCTCTCTCTCTCTCTCTCTCTCTCTCGCTTTCTCTCGTGGAAGCGCTGCTTCTTCCGCCGACCTCTTCCCTCGTTTAACCCGGGGATAGCGCGGGGATGACGGTATTAAGGGCAGCTCTATTATTCGACCACCCAACCACTCGACTCTTCGCCTCGAGAATTCTCGAATCCTTTTTTTTGCTCGCTCATCCTCCTTCTTCTCCACCACTTTGGCTCGTTCCTTCCTCCCCGCGTCCTCGCGCGTCTACCCTAGGTACTTTTCTGTTACGGTCCCGCCGCTCCGGATCTCTCTTCACCCCACCCACTGCCGAGGTCCTGTACCCTCGTTCCGCGTCAGCCACCTTCTATCGAGGTCCTCTGTAAACAAACGCACGAGAGCGAAAGAAGAATCGAAGGCTTTCCGTGTCCCCTCGTCCCGCCGTTGCTTCTTCTTCTTCTTCTTCTTCTTCTTCCTCTTCCTAGTCTCGTCTCCCACTACGCTGCTGACTTTCGCAAAGTTAAGCGAGTGGCTACGATGGGAAAAGCGGCGTGTCCACTCTCGGACGGGAATGGGATTATCCGACCATACGAGAGCGCTCGACTATTGCGTCGCATACGAAATCCGTCGCGTTCGCCAATTGCAAATACGCTGGGATATCATTTGCACATCGACGTTTAATTCTCTCGTAGCGAGCCGTAAACTCTCTCGTAAAATTCTCATGCAAATTCCATTACTTTGTACAATATGTAAAACTCCAATTCTCTCCGTAGCCTTTAACATAAACAGGCAGCTGTAACGCGCAACACTGAAAATGTATGAGGACACTCATCGGTGGCGCAAATCGATTTCTTCGAGACATCTCTCACTCGAATGAGGAAAAAAAGAGACGTATGAAAATTTTATCGGAGAGGAATTAAATACTACGCGTCTTCTGACGTTAAAATGTATCTCGATGATATACGAAGTACGTGGTAGACATCCTGTGTATTCGATCTAAGGCGACGCCAGTAAGCATTGTCCCATAATCTTTTACGAGGATGACCGCTTTTATGTTTCGAAGCGAGGACGCAGTGAAAATGTATTAAAGCGATTATGTCGCGCGCGCTGGATGTACATGGAGGGACGAGAGACGACGTACGAAGAGTGAGCACACTCGTCGACGGCAAAAATCGTCCATCGCCGAGAATAACGGTAGGTCAGAGGTGCTAGTCGTGGTGAAGGAAAATAATAAAAAATAATAGTAATACGTTTCTCTCTCTCTCTCTCTCTCTCTTTCTCTTTCTCTGTACTTCAAGAGCACAGAAATTTCCTAAGAATGTCAAAGCTGGAATACATGGGAATTAAGGTTGATGCGCGAGATGTGAAAATCACCGGTGATTACGTTGTACCCGGGTGCGGGGAGAACGCACGCGCGCTTATCGATAATGACGAGTGTCGATAAATGACGAGGAAACTGACTTCGGAACTGGCTTAAAACTAACATCCAACTCCGGCAAGTACGTTTCTTCGGCGCAATAGTAATCTTGGCTTCGGACTTTAGAACTCGGAATCCGTTTCACAGATCGCTTCAGAACCCACGTCTTGCTGAATGCGCTCCTTAATGCGCCCTTGATGCGGGACTTGTACGCGCATCGCGGAAATTGACGCATTTCGAGGCTGCGACCTGGGGGTGATATCTCTCTTGTTTTCCCTCTCACCTTTTTTCTCTCCTCGAGCGGCGAAAATGTATTAAAGCGTTTTTCCAGCGCGGAAAGGCGCGAGAGGATGGAAGGGTCATCGGGGAGTGGAAGGAAAAGAGACCAAGACGCAGAGGATGAAGAAACGGAAGAAAAGGGTAGCAGTCGTTGACGGAGAACGAGGATGAAGGGAGGGACGAGGGGGGGGGATTTAGCTCTGGGAAAAATGGTCGTAGGGCGGAGGAGAAAATAAAGGGGAAACGGTTCGTATGAAAATGTAATTAGGGGAAGCGTGGAAAAGCTCAGCTCATTGCGGCCTCCACCCTTTTATTCCGCCACCTTTTCTCACTTCTTCCGCTTTCTCCTTCTCCTTCTCTCTTTCGCGCGCGTTTCCGCCTTTTATTTCCTCCAACTCCTCTTCCACCTTCGCGCGATTCCCCGTTGCCACCAATTATGATTCATTAATCGCGGCATGCGCGCCGATGGCAAAATTTATCAACTCGCAGGTATTTTATACTCGCGATACAATCTATGCAATCACGATTTATTTCCTGTCGATACAAACCCTTAATTCTTGTAGAATACAATTCTTATATAATCTATTACGATTTTTTTTTTTAAACAATTGTCATCGAGTGGATAAGTAGTATAAGCCAATTAAAATCAGAACATCAAATGACAAAGATCATGTATATCTTATCTTGTAAACTCAATTAAATTTTTTTCTTGTACATAATGTTTTTCTTCAATATAGAATTAATATATATTATGGAATAATAATATCATAATATATATAATAATTGCAACATAGAATAAAGTGTTATAATATAAAAAAAAACTTGTATTATCAAAGTACTGTAAAGTATTCGCCAAGAAGATACTGCAACGAAACAATTGAATTTTTTATTAAGTACTTTGAAGTGCTTTTATCTCTAAAATAAGGAAATAAGAAATACAAGACTTGTACCACTGTTCTGAGGCTGAGATATCGTTACCAGCGGCAGGCGTTCGATTACAGAATTTCGAGACGTTGGCGTCGCGACATGTCCCGACGTCTCGCCGCCGGCATTCGATGTCTATCGTCGCATCACGACATTTTACGTCCCTCAAAGATCGTTCGACGGTAACGTTCGCCATCTCTGGCTCGTCAGTTTTGCGGTCAGACGCATACGTCTCTCCTCCCGTTTCTGGCGAACTTTCTCCGTCTCTCTTTCTCTCTCTTTTTTTAACCATAGTTTGCACTTCCCATCCGCGATCCTTTATAGCCCGTAAATGTTTTTCGGCATCGCCGCTGTGTGAGAAAATTAAATTCGAAAGTGGCCAATAGCCTCGCGCCGCGAGAGTAAAGGGTGGCGAGGGAGAGGAAGGGGAGAACACGCGGCAGCAGAAAGAGAAATAAAAAGGGGGAAACAAGCGAAGGGGGAGGGGAGGGGAAGGGAAAAAAGAGAGAAACTGAGTTCGAAAGAGGAAAGGTAGGGAAGATAGGGAGGAGGACCTTCTGCTCGGCGAGAGGATTTCAACAGGCTCGTGCATGTCGTTTTTCCACGGTGTGGAAATTTACGGGCTCCTTAAGCTCCTTCCGCGCCGAAAGCACATTTGCTTCTGACATCCACAACAGACCCCCTCTGCTCCTGCCACTATCCCCCTGACCTACCCCCGGATTTCGCGCGCATGTATGGGGCGTTGGCGTTTTACTAAAAGCGCCGTGTCTTGCGATGAGAGTCGTTTCTCCGACATGACGCGCAGTCGACGACAAGTATCGCACGTGGGCGCGCGCGCATCATGTTGACTCATCATTTTTTTTATATTTCTTAAGTATTTCTTATGCTTCAATCGTTGTATCTCTCCCAGCGAAAATTATTTATACATCGATATTTGAACTTTGCGATATTTTGAAACGAGAAACGATTTCTTATTCGAAAATTTTACGAAGGTAAAAGGGATGATATCCCTTGTACCTACGTTCCCTTTCATCCACTTTCCGGTCACATAGCGATACCAGTCACTCTCGTTCCAAGACACCGATGCATTTGTCCGATAATTACTTCACGTGCGGCGCGTGAAAGGGGTGGCTCGCCCTCGTCATTCGATAAAAGCGAATTACAGTCGGTCCGTGCGGCAAAGCGCGGCGCACGGCGTCCGAGTGTGTGCTCGCGGCCGCGACCACCAACAACGAATATTCGCGCCTCCACCTGCGCGAACCGAGTAGTAGTCGCGTCGTTATAAATCCACTTGTTGTTATGCCAAGCAGCGCGAACGCGGCGCCAGGCGCGCGATATTAAACCTCCTATTAAACGTTCAATCAGCGCGTCCTTATTGCCTCGCTTTGAACAGTATTCATAATTACCTCCGGCGAGCGCGAGAGACGACGGGAAGGGAAGGGGGAGAAGAAAAGCAAAGGAGAGTGCCAATGATAACTCGATCCTCGTCGTCAAACGATTATACTACAAAGAGTCACAGCGGTGACGACGACGACGACGACGGCGACGACAACGTCGTTCCGTTCTCGTTCGCTTAGTGAGCCACCCTCAGCAAAAGGGCCCGGCCCGAGGGTGGTCCGAGTATGTCTCGGGCGTTATAAAGAGCGAAAGAAGCATTCTCGAAAGGTGCGAAGCGCGCGCACACACACACACACACACACACATACATATATATACATACACACACATACAGAGAGGGAAGGAGGGAGGAAGCAGAGAGCGACGGAGGCGAGAGAGCAAGTCGGAAAAAGGGACGCGCTCGCTCTCTCGATGCGCTGGAAAGAGGAGAAGGAGGAAGTGGGCCGGCAGGAGGCGTTAGCTCGGGATACGCGGACCCGTCATACAATAAATACGATATTTGCACTCCCGCTCCACCCTATCCCACCCCCACAGCTCAACCCCATCCATCCATCCATCCGTCTATCCATCCATCCATCCATCCCGCGGTGCAGGGGTGACGGAGGAGAGTGAGAGGCGGCGGTTGTACCCTCTCTCTCTCTCTCTCTCTCTGTCGGTGCACAGCCAGGGTTCGGCTCCGTACGTAGGGCGCGAGTGATGGAAAGGGGATGGGAAACGGGAGACGAGGGTGAGTAGGTCGCGAGAGGAGCGGGAGAGAAGGTGCTCGGATGGGTGGTGAAAGCGTTGGTCGGTCGCGGCGAAGGGACGCGAAGCTCTGGCGCGAAGCGAAACGGCGTGGCGGTGTTGTGCGTGGCGTGGTGTGGTGTGGCGTGGCGCGGTGTGCTGCTGTCGGTGGGCGGGCGGGGGGAGTTGGCGATGGTATAGATTTTTATGTCTGCGAGAAATACAAAATGATGGATATAAACCTCCTCGCCACGTCGCCGTGTTCCCTTCCTCTCTCTCTCTTTCTCTTCCTCGCGCTCTCGTTCTCTCTTGTACTATCTATCTGTCTCCTGTTTCTCTTTTTCTCACTCTCTCTCCCTCTCTCTCTCTCTCTTTCTCTCTCATCCTTCGCCCGTCTCCACACACTCGCCGAGGGTAGTACACGAAGTAGTAACACTCGTGTACACAACCGCGCGCGACCATACGCGTCCGTGCGCGAGATACACACGTACACGCGCGTTTCACACGAACGACGCGAGCCGACCGTACAACCTCACCTCGCTTACAGAAGAGGAAGAGGAGAAAGAGGGTGAGGGTGAGGCTGGTGGATGGAGGTCTCTTTCCGCCCGGCGCTCACGTTTCCCCACACCCCCGCGCGGTCACCCCTGGCCCCCGAGAGCAGCCGCGAACCTAACCCAGCCCCCCTCCGTCTCGCCACCCTTTCTCCCCCCCCTCCCCCGTGCCGCCACCAACCCCTTCGGTTGTACATCGAGCGGCCCCCGCGCCCTCGCGCCCCTGCGGAAGCTCAGAGCGAATGTTTTGTCATCATACCACCCTGCACGCCGCCCCCAACTCCCCGAGCAACCGCCCTGGCCTCCTAGCACCCTCTGCCTGCACTTCTTCCCCCCTCTCACCGCTTCTCTGCCCCAAGGCGCCGCGGCAGATACACTCGCAACCACGTACACACCTCGAATTTCCGCTTTAGGTATCCCAAGTGCTTCTTGTGCACGTGTACGTATGCGTTTCATCGTTGACGTCGAGGGGGCCTCGTTTCAACGCGTGTATTCAGATACGTGCATGCGTGTGTGAGTGTGTGTGTGTATCTGTGCGCGCGCGATACAGAAAGGCGTCAAAGCGCACCAGTGCGTGCACGAAAGCGCACGCCTGCAAGCGCGTGTCGATTTGTAAGCATTTCTTTGATTCAAGGCTGATACTTTCCACCGTTCCACCGCGATATTATACACTGAATGCAACAAATACGCCTTAATAATTTTCAATTGCAAATTGATGCTTGAAATTTATATTTGCGCTATTTCCGTCGCACGCGTCGCGATAAATTATTAAAGCTATAATATGTGCCGTTCTAGTTTAGAAATGAATATCGTTGCCAGAGTATAATCTTTTATGTTACGTTAATCTGAAAACAAATAATTAAACAAAAGGAGAGATCATTTTTTTTAAACGTATTAAGAATTAAATTATTTAAGCGCCACAAAATTTTGACGAGTTTCATACAATAAACATACATTTTTTTCATTTGTCACACATAATAAACAATGTTAATGGAAAACGTATATCTCACGACGATAATTGTATTATTAAGAAAAAAACATTCCGATCAACATTGTTAATATTATTTTAATTTATCTCAGAATACGTATTAAACGCACAGTTTATAAAAACCCTGCGAAAGCTTTCGTGTTGACCGTCTTTCTTTTCGTCGCCAAAGAGCGACGGCTGCGCTTTTTTCGCGACGCATCTCTCTTCCCTCACTGCATCGAAAAAGAAACGCATCTATGAAACGAGACACGACCGTCGAGAACCCTCCCTTTCTCCCTCCCCCCCTATTACTTTTGACGCGTCCCAACTGATTGATTGATTACTTAATTAATTCATTAACTCGGTCTGACGCGTGGATCAGCTTCACGTCGCGCTCTCGACAGATTTTTCCATTTCTAATTATAATTAATATTAGTCAAATACCTGCGAAATCTTATTTTCCCGGTAATTCCAAGTGATCCTGATTTTTTAAAATTTTGCATAAGAAAAAATCGCGACTTTAAATTTCTGTAAATTATAATATTTCAATTGTACATTTTGTCTGAACTGCCTCGATATTCAATCTAATGAAACCGATTATTTTATCGATCACAATTGAAGTGGGATGAGGCGCGCGCGAAGAAGTTTTCGGCGTTGAAACACCGTGTCGTAAAATAGAGAAGCTTTGAAATTCGTTGTTACGCCACTGGGTTGGCCGCTACAACCGAGATCGTCGAGATCTTTATATTCCTGGCGAGGAGAGCTAGTGGAAGCGGCACCAAGGGATGCAGCAAGGAGAGGTGGCGGGCCGGGGGAAGGGGATGAAGGAAGAAGAGATGAGACGAAGCGGAGAATAAGGAGGAGACAGATAGAGACGGGGGTGAGCGAGACGGAGGAAGACATCCCGGTATCCCGCCTCGGCGAGAGGAAGACAGGTCCACCGACGTCTCTCACGAGCGATTGTGAGAGGTCGACAGAGCGTTTTGTAACAAGAACCCGCCCGTCGGAGATATCGACTGTTCCGAGCGCTCGCGTCTGAAAAAGTAATAAGGCGCAAAGACGGATATAAAATTTGTTACGCCGGCCCAAATTGATGAACCCGGCTCCGGCACGCGGGAACCCCTTGAGACCGGGAGCCCATCTTTTTGTAATCGATAACCGAGTTATTTACCACTTAGTGCACGGCTGAATGGCGATCGAGGGATTGGCCGGCAAGAAGTGACAGTCTTGCTTTCTATCTTCATAATCGTTTAAATACAAATTGAATAACAAAAAAAATAAACATTTATTAGAATAGTTAAAAATGATTCAAATTGAATCTGATTTGACACTATGAGTTTAACAGTGTACTAAAATACAAGAAGAATTGAAGAAGGAATTTAAAAAGTTCAAAAGAATTAAAAAATTAATAGGAAAGAATAAATTAGAAAGAGAAGCAAATAAAATGTGGTATAATACGGCTCTGGGCGAAGGTCCACTCTAAAAAAAAAACCTAACGCGCTATTAGTGGAACCTCATGAGTAGTGCGGAAGGCCACTGTTATACTTTATTTTACTTGAAATTTAAAACTGTACTTACAAGACATTAGACATATACAATGACAAAAATGTATATAAATATTCTTTTCCCAAGAACTACTGCAATGTTTTACTTATCTATTATGATTTTTACATAGAATTGAAAAATTGATAAATGGCGCGCGCGCGCAATGTTTTGTTCTAGTATACATGAAAAACTCGTTGTCAATAGTCGATGACACGTTGTGTGCTGTAACAATAATAAATTTTTCAATCCTTCGTTGCCTTGAATAAACTGACACTGGTTTAAACACCAAAGAATTTTAAGTAGCCAATAGGGTAATGAAGTACGAATTATCGAGTGCAAGGGATAGTCCGCGAACGTGCGCGGCGCGAATCGGAAATAGCGCGGAAGGATGATGGATGAGGGATTCTCGTGGACGCGGGATTCTCATTAGTACCAGCACGCGCAACTAGTTGGAAGTCCGGTGGCATGGCCAAGTGCGAGCGATAATCGACCAAGAAATGCGCAGCTGGCATCGCGTAATATTCCCGGCGAACGTATTATTGTTATCTAATCGATCCCGTTAATACGCGGAGGCGGATCGATAGTCGCGATTCAGAACGACGCCCGCGGTCAGCGGAAAACTACGATCTTACATCCGCCAATCGCCAGATCGATTCGATCGCCCGAAGCTATTGCCCCAAGTCCCAACATCCGATGTTAATATCGTTAGATCTTGTATTGCACATGTACCTTCCATTGTAAGGTGTTGCGAAAAGATTCTTAGCGAAATAAGAGCACTATAAAAAGATTCAATTTATAACTTATAACAAAAGATGCTTAAACAAATTTTTAAGAGACAGCACGACAATACAACGCGATAAAATAATGAAGCTAAAGATACAGAAACATAACGTAAAACGAGAGAGACCTTCTTCCTTCTTTCTTCTAATATTTTCAAATCACAAATGACAATTAGCGGAAAGATGGGGAAAAAGGAAAATACATCTGTTTCGCGAGAGGTTATTGCGCGAGAGATCAAGGGATACGTGTAGTTTCATCGTTCGACAAAGACAGTCGTGGAACGACGACAAATCACACGGAGGATCTTTTCAATTTCCAGCAGAAGGCGCAGCCCTCTCGGCGAGTTGACAGGTGGAACAGGTGAAGGGCGGAGCGTCGACGCGCGGGGGTCGGATTGCACCGGGGAAAAACCGTGCTCGCGAAGTAATCGAAAAATACAGGAGCGGATCCATCAGGAAGTCCCGAGTTTTTTTTAATATTATATCGGCGTTGCTGTTCGTGTGGAGCGAACGAGTGGGTTATATTATATACGTATACAGTCGCGAGATAGAGGGAGACGGATAGAGTGAGGAAAAAAAGGGATGGGGGGAAAAAAGAGACAGAGCGAAAAAAAAGGACGGTGATACGTATAAGAGCGAGGCAGGCGGGCGAGGGGAGAGAGGGTGCGGGGAAGGGATGCGAATACAAAAACGAAAGAGGAAACGAAGCTGTGCTAGAGAAGAAGAAGAGCGAGACAGAGCACGGGAACAACGTACCGACTGACCAACGGGGTTGGACAGTGACGAGCGGGTAGGTAGGACCCACAAAATAAACTGAAACCAGCCTCCCTCTTACCCCACCGCCCTGCGCTATCCCTCGTGCTCTCATTCTAGCCGCGTCACCTCCGCCTCCGTGCCGCCTCACCTCTGCCGCTTCCACCTATTCTCCCGCGATATACCCTACCCCCCTCGTAGCCCTCGTACCGCCGACCCAACCCCCGCTCGCTTCGTCGACCACCTCCGCGGGTGCCTCTCTACCTCGGCCAAATAAATTACACCGCCTCGTGACGCGAAAAAATCCAACGAGTTGCCAGAGAGTGAGTGAGTGGACGAGGCGAGAGAAGGAAGACGAGATGGAAGGAGAACGCGCGCAGAGCGGCGCGGCGCCGGGACGAAGGGGATGGACGACGGATTGCGCGACGTGCGGGCGGGAGCGAGACGGAAGAGGGCACATCCGAGAAAGAGAACGCTCTCTCGCGCGCTCGCGCGGGGGAGGGAGAAGGTGCAGAGAGAGGGTGGATAAAGGCCAGCACGCGGGGCGGAAATAAAGAGAGAACGAAAAAAGTGGAAGAGGTTGGGTACCGTGGTCCGCTTTAATTGGTTCGACGTGGTCAGATGAAAAATTCAACCACCCACCCATCCCAACCCGTCCCAGCTCTTCCTCCACCTCCTATGCCTTCTGCTGTCTTTCTCTCTTTTCTCGCTATCCCGTATCGTTCACTCTTTCCCGCCGCCTGAATTCCCACCAGATGAATCTACCGCACATCTACGCGCGTCCCGCGATGTCTGCAAGTTTCTACGGATCAGGGCGAGGAGACAAAGTTAAACCGGCCGGCCTCAACCGCCGTCTTCGTAAACACCCCCAGCATCGATTCCGCCTCGAATTCAACTACTCTCATTCATTAGCGCGGCTAATGCCGCGCGAATTTCGATTAATCCCGTGAAATCCGTGAACGCTTGTACATTCAATGTTACGAATAATGTAAGCGAATGCGATTTCTTTCGAACGCAAGTAGAAGTAACGATAGTCGCGTAACCTGCTCGTAAAATATCGAGATAAAAAGTCTAAAGAAGAAGAAACTCAACCTTGTGAAGACCCAATCATTTTTGTAAGAGATATCACGTATCCAAAAAGGTCCCGAGTTACCGGAATTATTGGATCAAACGAATTTTAATTGAACGTTTAATTAGGTTCTTCTAACACGTAGCTAAAGTTACTTTTTATCATGGAACAGTACGTGTCTCTCTCTCTCTCTCTCTCTCTCTCTCGCCGACGCAAAAATTTCGCCATTTAACACGTTTGAGATTTTCCGTCTTCAATTTCATTTCGACCGCTATGAAAAATGCACTTTGCCATCCGACACGCTTTTGAAACGTTATTTCACAACGAGCACTATGCTCCGTCGCATTACCGAGACCGCCGCGGGCGCGCGGTAGATCCCAGGATTTTATCGGGAATCTTTTTTGCCTCTCCACCCTTCGCAACGTAGTAGCACCACTGACAACGGCCGGGATGACGATTACGAGAAAATGAGGTCACAGTCAGACATTCAGACACAATCCCTCCATTTACGAGATAACAGTAATTATGCCAAATAAAGCAGTAATCGAGAACTGGATCGCTATCCTCGAAATGTTGCCACAAATAAATCAAACCGTATAATCGTGTATCAATCCTTTTTCAGTCTTAGTGTCGCATACTTTACACAAAAGTATTATCGTCCTTCTCTTTTACACCAAAACCGTATGCAAATTTTCACTTTTTGAGTAGAGAATAGAATGAACATCTTCTTTTGTTCCTCTCTCTCTCTCTCTCTCTCTCTCTTTCTAACTGTACCAACCGCGAACGCTAAATAAAATATTACACATTTATGATTTCGGCATAAGTAGGGATAACATAATATTCATTTAAATAAAAATTAATATCGTCAATTTTGAAATAAATTTAAAAAAATTATCATAATAATCATGGATATTGAGAGCTCTCGATTTGCAAGACTGTATTTTCGATCCGATTTGTGTAAGACGAAATAAAGCCCTTTCCCCCGCGATATAGCGGTTTCGTGTGGGGAACCGGCAGCAGCTTTCGTCGCGACGGAAACAGGGCATACGGTTGCTCCTTTGATTAATGCTTCCTCGGGGATGAAGCGAAGGGGTTAGGGAGATAGCGGTAGTGGTGTGCTGAGCTACGACTAATCCTCTCTCGGCGTGCACATGTAGGTACGAAGCTCGACGGCAGTCCTAAGAACCTGAGCGTGGACACGAGCGAAAACTCATTTCCGGATGCGCTCCCTTCTCTCCCCTCCCCACTCCTTCTCTTTTCTTCTTCGTCGGTCTCGTGAATTACATACGACCGGATGCGATGTCGCGCGCTCGCATTCTCGATCAGGCGATTCTGCACTCAGGACACGTGTCCGCGACAGTGGCGGATTTTTTCACAATTGTACATAAAAAAATGAGCATTTTAAATGACTCAATTGCAAAGATTTTCTCCAATAAATATGAAAAAATTAATTAATTAATTGAGCAAATAAGTGGAAAATAGATTAATTGTAAGAGAAATATATCAACCGCGAAAAGACCAATGACTAGCGCTCTCATAAAAATATTTTATTTTACTATCTAAATTGTTCTGGGGTATTAATAAATATTCGTTTCATATAAATACACTCCGCATTATGACAATTATAAAACAGCGGAGTGTAAATAGAATTTTCCATATTCTGATAATTACATATAAAACACTGATAATATAATATTATTTTTTGTAATGTCATTATATTGGAATAATAATTTTGTAATATCATTAAAATTGTTTTCCACTTATCATAATTTTATCTCACAACTGCAGAATGGCAGTTGATGACCGGATTTGTTCGATGCCTTAACTTCAAACAAACTTCCCGGCACTCTTGGGGCCGAAGGGATTGCCCCGTGTAAACGACGCATCGTTAGTACATCTAGAAAGAAGGCAGGATAATACGAAAGCGTGATTGGAAGGGGACGCAGAGAAAGCTGGAGGCAAGACACTAGTCGCCTGCCGATTCCTTGATTTTCACCAGTAGCTTAGCGGTGACAACTTCATGGTTGTCCGAGAAGCAATTTTAACAGTGGCGGTTTGAAGTCATCAGAACGTGGCCAAGAAGGAAATAAGTTTTTCGATAATTGAAAGGACAAATGGATAAAGAAAATATGTCGCACTCCTGCTTCGAATGATATAATCTTTTTAATTCAATATTATATCCAAAGATGTTACTTGACAAAATCATTTATTGCCGCATATTATTATCGTATTTATTTCGTAAATAACTTGCTTTTTTTCCACCCGCATATAGAGCGTGAGTCACGCTATGTCAGTAGACGGTAACTTCATAAGAAATCAGGCATCATTAAATCGTTTAGTTTTTTCCCCTGCCGCTTTTTCCTATCATCAACCGTGAAGAAGGTATAACCCGTTCAAATTGCGCGACTCATCCTGTATAATAGATAGCCATCACGTTTCTCAACGATTTTATGACGTCTTTTAAATAAATAATTAATACAAATCGACGAACACGATCGCGCGAGAGAGAGAAAAATGCTGAGAGTATAGTCAGCGTAATCGGCTAATGAATTCGTGTGGAAATGCTCTAATCGGTATTGAAATATTAAAAAAAAAAATGCAAAAGAAGAACAGAACCGGAAGAGGCGGAACAAGATAAAGAAAGATGAAGAGAGGGTAAGTGAAGCGCCCGAAGGAGGTAAGGGAGCAGCTGAGAAAAATAATCCAATTTAGTCGGTGCGCGCACGACGACGACCCGGCTAACTGTTCGCCTGTTTTCACGGTTTTTAATTATACACCCGCCTTTTCTCCCTCGTCACCCTCTCTGCTCTCTCTCTCTCTCTCTCTCTCTCTCTCTCTCTCTCTCTCTCTCTCTCTCTCTCTCTCTCTCTCTCTCCGCCCGAGTTCGTGCTTCTCGCGAGGAGTTGGCGCGCTTTTTGCCGTCGTGATTCAGGACAGAGAAACACACTTTCATGGAACTTCACTTCGAATAGACGTTAAGCAAAATAGACGACTTAACAAACGGGGAAGGGTTCTCGCGAGTTGTACGATTCTTGACCGACAGGAAGTCGCGGTCCTTTTTTCCGTCTTTGCGGCGAACGAGGATAATCCGATTTCGATGGAAACTTCCGCGATGCATGATTGCATTTGGGACGCTCGCTCCCGCCGAAGAGAGACCGACATAGACGACACGCGAGACTACCGAGCATACTTTCCATCCTCTCTCTTCTTTCGCTCCCTCTTTTTTTTACTGCGAATTCGACGGTTAAGTGGAAGTTAGCATCGACGCTCTCCTATCCTTTATCGCACGGCTCGAACTCGATTCTAACTCGGCCCTTTTATTACTCTTACGTTTACTTTCCAGCGATATAACGCGCGCAGCTCGCTCGTGCGTCTCTTTATTCTACCACTTTTTGCCCTCTCCCTCACACCGATCGTCGAGAGTGTCGGCCGTTTTATCGGCTTTCGACGTCGCTGCAATTAGCATTTTAATTCTCAGCTAAACGCGCCCTCCACGCAACTTTTTCGACGCCGAGTCCTCTCTGCAGTTAAGCGTGCACTAACCAACGAGCAATATTCAATGCAACAGCACGCACCTGCGTTACCGATTCTTTCTTCTTCCCTCGCCGTATAGGAAAAAAGTCTCAAACGAAAAAAAAACCGTTTCAATTTTTGTGAAATTACAGAGCGTTTCCGCTTTCAACTTTATATCCCGCCTCTAAATAAAAATCAGATTTCTAATTTACAGACTCTACTGCAGAATATTAAATCAGAAGCATTCGATAGATAAGAACCTAAAATTGTATTGTGAGACAACTCAAAGCGATCGAACTGCCGATCGATTCAAGCAAATCGGAGCGTCTCGACATCGCGAGAGAGCGACGCGGCGCGGCGCAGCGGGCGGATGGTGTCAATGCTGGTAATGGTACTCACGTGTCCTAGCTTCTCCTCCTTCCGCCTCTTGGAGTCGCTCTCGAGGTCGGGCGTGCGGCTGCGAAATTTCTCAGGCGGAGAGACCGAGCGGTGGCCGAGCCTCTCGTCCGGCAGGGCGATCGGCTTACGGTCCTCGGGCGTTTCCGCGGCCGCACGATGTTGCTGCAGATCGGCGGGTTTCAGCAGCGCTTGCGCCTGTGCCTGGACCGCAGCCGCGGCCGCGGGATGCGGTGGCGGCGCCAAGTGCGGCGGCACACCCGCGGCTGCGGCCGCCGCGGCCGCACCTGCGAAGCCCAGCAGACCGCCCGGCGGAAGACCACCGACCACCGCGCCGTGGGGCAGTTGCTGCGCATGGATCTGTTGCTACAATGTCAAGATAAAAAGCGTTTGTAATAATGGACCTCTCGTTCCTTTTCTGCCTCGCCTGCCCTTTCTTTTTCTTGCAACGAGAGCGCGCTTTATGTTTTCATTCTAAATTTATTTTTATTCGCGCGTCAATTAATCGCGTGAGCCACCCACCGGTGACTGACGCTACAATATCAATCAGTATTCAATATTTCCGATAACATTTAGAAAGTTGCATATTATTAATAAATTAAACGGAATAGATTAAAAAATTACATTTCTTTATTGTTACAGTGTGCAATCTCTAGTTAAGCGTTTTTGTCTTTACAAACGCGAGATTTTTTATCGCATTTTTATTAACAAAATGAACGCATTACTTTAAGGTGAATCATGTAAGACGGTTTCAAATTGGCATCTAATTGATAACAGAAAGTATAAATTTATACTATGCATCAAATGTAGAGTAAAAACACTCACCAGTAGTTGCTGGAGACCTTGCTGCTGCTGCTGCTGCAAGAATTAGGAAAAAAATACGTCAAATCGCAGTTAAATAACAATTGTTCAATCATAAGATTAAGTTCACCGATATAGTACACGAATTGTTTATTATTATAAGAAACTTTTTCTGGATACATTGTTACGATCCATCTCATTAAAGCCGATGACTTAGGAAGTTAATGGTGAGCGGCTACTTACCCCGATAATGGCGTTCAGTTCGGACATGGTGACTTGCTTCGCCCTTTCCACAGCGTTGGCCACCTGCTGCTGATGCTGCAATGCCATGCTATCATTATCGCGTCGTCGTCACACTCGATTGTGAGATCGCACGGCACGCGTGCCAAACAGAAAGTCAAAGACTCACCTCTTGCGCCAGGAACGGGAGCACTTGCCCGATTATCGCGTTCAGCCTTTTAGCGATTTCCGTCTGCGAACACACGACGGATAATCAAGTCAAATGTGTTTTCCAAATGACAGCCAAATATTCTCGCAAATTTATCATATTACACTCGAATCACTTGGAGGGTGAGCGCTTATAAAAAATATCGCGACTTTCAGGAAGAAATAAAAAACGCTTTAATTCTCTATGCTGTTTTCAAAGGGAGTAACGTCTAGATGATAGACATAATTTCTTTTGACGTGCGCCGTAAATACGCGCTTTTATAAAACATTCCATCAGCTATCTCCATTTCCAAAAATTACAGCGCGGCACATGTCGTATATTCAAAATGACCGATCCATTTGTAAAATTGCGCAAGTACAACACCGGAAATTCACTCGAAATTTAATGTCGCGTGCATAGGTTTAACGTCACGCAGTTATGCTTTGAATAATTCGAGACTTAATTGAGAAATCGAGACCGACTATATGAGGGGGGGGGGAGGGATGCGATACGAATTGTGTGTATATAACGCATAGGACACGCGTGTCACGACTCTCGAGGGCTACATCGTGGTAATCACATGTCGCGCACGACAACGAGTGCTCGACGAACACACACGAGCCGCAGCTCGTTTCACCCTCGTACAGCGGGGTGGCCACTCATTAATGTGCATCGATCGAATCACGATTAAGCTCACGATTGCCACGTGACTTTCGTATAACCGCAGCTTGAAAGACATATTCGTACTTTGTGGCCTATTTATTCTCTCGTCACACAAGTGACAATCTCAAATGACTTTCCGTTTCTTTTAAAGTAACGAATTCAATCATCGGAAATCATCGTATAAAATTATATATATTTTTTTAATCGACTAAATTACTTCGTTCAATCACAATGACTCGTGACAGTAAATTGACGAGGGTAAAATCGCGCGTAATTATTTAATAACATCGGGTTTGCATCGGCAGAAACGCCGCGCCGATATCGCCCCGGCGGTATTTTCACGTCAGAGGAGCCAGCCGCGTAGATCTAAAAGTTGAGAGACCGAAAAAAATGTCATCGTCCCCACGGGGAACAGAAAGATGGAAAACTGCCGCGTCCACGTCAGTTCGATTTCGCCCTGTTCGACAGTAGGTGGCAAAGGGGGGCGGGAGGGAGCGAGGCCGGGGATGGTTAGGTGGGTGTAGAAGAAGGGCGGGCGACGAAAAAAGGTTCGACGAAAAAATGGACAGAGGATGCGAGGGATAGTGTCGGGGATTGCGGGAGGTGGTCGGAGGCGGCGGTCGGGAGACGAGGAGAATTTGCAGGACGCGGGCGATGCGGAGCGAGTGTTGTCCGGCACGAAAAAATGGTTATTCCTTCTCGAATGTGCCCGATGCACATGCACGTTTTCCCGCAAAACGGATGGCCGAGGTGCGGGCTCGACGAGGGGGCGGTCGAGGGAGGGAGGGGGAGGCGGCAGCAGGGAGAACGAAGTGAGTTGACGGGGCGGGATGGAGAAAGGGGATGGAGATGACCAAACGGGAGGTGGAGAAGGACGTGGTGGATGTGGAGGTAGATCAGGAGGAAGAGGAAAGAGGTGGAGGTAACATTGAGATTAGCAACGGGTAAAAAATCGATGTCATCGCCCCCAGCCCTCGCGCTCTCTCCGCTCTCGCTCGACTCAACCCTCTGCTACCTCCACAGGGCAAAATAAAAGAACTCGAATACACGACCCCTAGGAGGGTGTATGTGCGCGCGCGCGCGCGTGGCGTAGGTGTTCGTGCGAGCAAGCGCGAGCGAGTGCGAGCCCGAGTGCGATTGCGAGTGCGAGTGCGAGTGTGTACACGTGCCTTCCTCTTTCTCTCTGTCCTCTCTCGCTCGCTCTCGTTCGTCCGCTCGCGCTTTCGCACGCTAACACGTGTGTACGAACGAGAGAACCCTGGAAAAGCGGCCCCCGACCGCCGAAAGAGAACCTGTGCGAGAGAAGGAGTGAGAGGGGTCGTGGCATTGAATGAGAGACGGAGCAAGAGAATCCAAAAAAAGGAAAAAGAACGGAGAAGAGTGGAAGAGAGAGAGAGAGAGAGGACCAGAGAGGGCAGAAGACAGAGAGCCCGGATAGATAGACGTATATATGCATGAAGGTAGGAAGAACTGGAAAGGCAGGGTGAGTTATACGCAATTGGTCAGCCTGCACATTTTTTATCGGACGCCGGGCGAACCCGCGATGGGGAAATGGTAGTTACTCTTATATTGACGAACAACGCCAACAACAACGCCGCGGCAATATTCTTCCAAAGAGACGCGCGCCTTTTCGAAGAGAACACCGTCTTCGGTTCGACATTTTTACCCCAAGGATTCCCACGTTAGAGACGATGTGATTCGTAAAAACTTTTGAGCGCGGCTTGACTCTCTTCTAGAATAACGCAAAAGTTATTTCTATCCGATCTTTTTGCTCGGGAATAATTTTAATACAGAATAGGTGATAAAATCCAAGTATCGATGTCTGTAACGTTTTCGTTACGAGTAAATAGAAATTGAAATTCCCCTCCGATTCTTAATCTTTCATTACGACAAGTTTTTAATTAAATGCGTGGTTTAATGCTAACTAATGAGGTAATATTAAAACGTTGAAACGAATATCGCCGAGCAACTAATTTTTTACTTCATTTCCTCAGTATTTCGTGATTATTTCCAATTCCCTTCGGCTTTCCAAGACTCGGTAATGACCCATTTCGTGATCGCGTGCGCGTAACATATCCGCGACATATTACCGTGGATCGCGGCTTAATCGAACGGGACAACGAGCAGGCGGTCGCCGCGCCGAAGGACGTCCCTTTCAATTAAGCGATAAGCGTTATCGGACAGATACGCCGGCAACCGAATGTATGTACGTACGTACAACTCGATGGATGAATAGGGCGAGAACGTAACGCGCGACCAGTCGCGTCGCGATGAGTTTTTAGCTCTCCCGTCTCGTCCTCGCCGCCACTCTGATTCGCCCAGTTTATCCCACCCTTTCTCTTCCGCGCTTTTCTTTTGCGTAGTCGCGGGCGCTTTTTGCGAGCCGCCCATTTTTCTCTATTGCCGCGAATCTCGTTTTCCACGAAGCTCGGGCACGATGAAATTCGACGGACTCGAGAATCCAATGGGACGACTGATAAAACGCTTTATCACCGATATTAACGAACGGTATCGCATTAGCTCCAAGATTAAAAGCGGTATAATTTTGATTGAGTCTTTTCAACCATTGAGTGATCGAAAAATCTTTCCGAGATTCTTCCGTCATACCGTCATAAACGGTCTATTTATATAGAGCGACGCCAGTGGCGAGGGATGTCGAAGGATTGAAAAACTCTTCATTCCTGCGCCGCGTGAATCAAGAGACGAATATTGCGACGACCGATCGGTCACAATCTATATCGTGCAATTAAATCGAACGATCGAGCCAATGTTCGCGAGCAAGGGTGACCGGAGGGAGAAAACTCAAGACTGCTATTGGGGATGAGGAACGGATGGAGCGAGAGAAGTAATCGTACCTACAAGAACTGGGACATCGCCAACAAATTCGAGTTAGTCGAGTAGAGAGTGGTAAAGTGGTGGCTGCGGTAGGGTGGGTGAGAGGCAAATGTCGACTTCGGGCTGTGGCAGGAGATACGAGGGTCGCAGATGCGAGGGATGGCTAGCATTCTGGGAGCGGCGAGCGGGAAATCAAGGGGAGAGAATGGGAGCGCGAGAGAAACCAAGGCAGAGAAGGCTGCGCGAGGGAGAACGAAAAGGGTAAAAACGAAAGGGGTGGCGAAACGGGAAAAAGAGACGAGGCAGTGATACAGAAGGTTCTAACCTCTCGTAGGGGAAGATTGTTTTCATTCGGGGGCTCAAATTGAAAAGGAGCGAGAAAACCGCGACGCGAAAGCCTGCTAAGTGGCGGGGATTGACTAAAGGGAGCTTGATTTATTTATTTTTTTGCCGAGTGAGGGAGNATTTTAAGACCGACACGACGCGCGGCGTTCCCGAAGAAAGTAATAAATACATACTTTCGGACGTCCATTAAGTGACGTTGATAGTTGAGAGAAACGGAAAATGAAACATCGACAAATAATAAAGTGTATTTCTAAACTAAATTATTGCATTATAATTGCAAAAGTAGCAAAGTTTTTCAAAAATCTATCAAGTCAATTTCTCTCAAGACCATCTGATTTTGTGCATCGCAAAATCATCGTCTAATGCGCTTGGTAATTAATATGAATAAGCTAGCAAAAGAGATTTAATCGCGCGTTCACGAGCGCATGGCATCGGCGCGATATTATCATGGTTAATTAGAGAACCGCCAAGAACCGATAACTTTTCATTTCTCTTCCAATTAGTGTCAGAGAAGCGAGTTCGCCGTGTTACATTATCTCCGCTGCAATTTGTGCAGTCGCGGTGTCCTGACTTGATTTCCCAGCGATCCCGAGCGATCTTACTTTTCCGATTTTTATTAATATCCGGTGTATATTATTATCCGGCAAATTTACAAATTACAAACGCAAAGAGGGTCTTTCAGAAGTTTCATCGTACTCATCAGCAAGTGAAAAAGTAATATATCTCGAAGAATGTATTTTTAGATCGCTCGATATATATATACAATTTAACGAGTTTACATTAGTCCACGTAAAAGGAATTCAGTTTTTATTTAATTATTCACGATTCAAGATAAGCCATTTAATCAAGCAAAACCCTTAGCTAATTGAATTTGAGATGACACATAGACGTTTCCAATTTCCGTTGTTAATAAATCAAGTTCGATAACCTTATTCTAAGTTTAAAGGATAGTTCTTGTATTTGGGGTCGCGAGACCGATTAAAATAGCGCCATATGTTTAATTGTTTTTTTTTTAAGACACCCTGATTTTTCATGCATTATTCGTCGGAAACAATTCCGCGGTGATTCTGGCGCCGTGTTACGCCCTATAACTACCCAAGAGAACCCGTAGTTCCCCGCGCCTCGGCCCATTAAGCGCCGCCTCGAGGTACGAGGGTGAGAAATGATCGGCCGCTAATGCTAATGAATATCAGCTCGTTGTACCGGGACGACGGGAGGGTTGTTTGGAGTTCGGGAGCCCCACTTTTGAGCATGACCGCGTGGCGACGAGGGGCTACCCGTGGTCGCTTTTAAGAAAATTGCTGACAGAGGGGACTACCCCGCCGCTGTTTCCCCTGATTAGCCGAAATTACACGATTTCCCGGCCTAACCGTGCACGCCGCGCCGCCCACACCCCTCATTTGCGGCCGCTGCCGATTCCGACGATTCACTGACCCCGGACTTAATTAAACAAGAGCCACTCGGATACTTAGCATCCGAGTTAAACGTTATCTTGATCAACTTGCCGTAACGCTAGTTAAAGATTACACCGTCTTTACGATCTAATTGTTGCAATGTTTGAAAAGTACAACCACACGGATTACGTTCCGAGAATATATTCGACGAGGAATAATCTCCATCTAATCTAAATATCTTAGCCATCGATTATCGATATCTATACAAATACAATACTAATTGATCTAATTCAGTGAATCTTTAATTACAGGACAGCAATACTGGACGACCTTGTTTAAATCGCTAGATCTAATCATTGAATTAATCATTACACGAAACAAAGATATTAGAATGGTAAACTTACCTGTTTGTGCATTTCAACGTTGAGGCCGTATGACATCTCGTAATACTGTAACAAGAAAGACGTAGCTTTCAGTTTGCATAAAGTATCTTTCAGGGATATAAAATAAAATATTACGTTAAAATATTAAACGCGCGGCACGCAGTCATAAATATGAGAGAAATGTATTGGAAAATCATTGCGTTTCAAGGTTCGCGATCATAAAACCATCCACATTTAAACTAGATTAACGACTGCTATGATTCTTATGCACGTGAGCATAATCATAAATTGGCTATAGCTGCAATTCAAGTATCAAATATTCGTCCAGAGATGAATTATTCGCACAAGATTTTTAAAGTCGCTGTCTTAAGCTTAAACGTAGTAAAGAAGAAGAGTTCGTAACGTTGAAACATCGTCTCAATGTCATAATCATTGTGACGCTTGTCTTCTAAACATTTTCGTAGAGACAAGTACAATTTATTATAAAAGCTAGGAGTCGCATTACCTCCACATTATCTTAAAACAGAACGTAACTCCGAAGTGCGGAATACTCGAGACGTATCGAATCGCTGGGAGCGATCGATAGATCAGCCGGCGCGATCTTCTCACGCCGTCGGCATTCTCGTGGACGAATTTCTGCGGGCGAGGGTGAGACCGAAAGGGGCCCGCAGTAGTAGTAGCCATTCGATCCAGCGCGTAGTACATGCGTCTCGATAAACTGCATCCGAGCGTAGGATGCAGTCCGGTGGATGCGCTTGCGCGATCGTAAATTGGCTAGTGGCTGTCGCTTAGCGCCGCGTGTGTCCGCCTTTAGCCGCTCTCGTTCGGAAACGAATGGCTTCAGGGGCGGCGGTTTGCCGAGAGAAAGATAGAAAGGGAGAGAAAGAGATAGATAGATAGAAAGAACGGCGAGGGAGGGAAAGAGAAAGAGATAGAGAGGGAGGGAAAGTGCAATACACACGTCAGGCCAGGCCGGGAGATACTCGGGTCTCGGAGATCGATAGCATCGGCCACGGAAATATACCGACTTAATAATGCAGTCGATAACTACGCCTGGCGAACTTGGAGCAAGGCACGCGCGGAGCCTTCCTACTTTGCGCAACGATCCCGGCGCGCTTTGTCCTACGGCGGTGCACGCTTGGATTCGGCTTGGCGATCTTATCGCGCGACAAGCGCAGAGACTCGATAATACATTTCCTCGAAGCTCTCGCAGCCTACGGAAAAGTATGCGCCGCGATTACCGCCACGCTATGTAAAAGAGCGATCATAATTTATCCGTCGGAGTAAAGCATGTACAATGAAGACGCCCCCCTCCCCCTCCATTCCCCCCCCCGTATTGTTTACTGTCTGTTTCTCTATTCTTTATCACTTCCCCTCGTGTGCTATCTTCCCGCTCTCTCTCTCTCTCTACTTCACTTTTGCGTGACCGTACATGGAGTAAGAAAGCTCGCTTTGCAATCTGTCACGCGATTTATCAGCGTTTGCTCGCGTCGCAAATGCTTTACTCGCATTGTTAAGTTCGACTTGGATGGCCGGAGGCAAGATATCGATGTAAGTTGGTAATCAAATAATGAGAAAACTCTTTCTCGATGGCAAAGACAGAGAGAGAGAGAATGACAGAGAGAAAGAGAGGGAGAGTTTCGTAGATATCGATCTTATCTGCCGTCTTTCATTTTCTATTTTCACGTGCCTGGAAACCCAATAATAAGAGTTGTACCGATAATTTCACCCCCTCCGATTACTCGATATGGATCTTTTAGTAGCGAGCCTTTGATAGGATGATTGGACGACCTCGTTTGTCGCTCTCTCGACATTTTCCCTCGTTTCATCCCTTTTCTCTTTCTCTCTCTTCCTCTCTTTACGCTTTCCTTTCTAGTTGTACCGTACTTCGATTCAGTCTATCGTTCTCTCGCCTCTCTCCCTATTTCCATTTTCCTTTTCGCTCGCATCCACTCTCTTGACTCACCTTGCGGAAATTTACACGTTGCGCCCGCAGATAATTAACGGATAATTAATAAGCCATTGCCAGGCGCGAACTGATGAATCCGCAAATCGCGACACAAAATTTTTCTTCATCGGCTTTCTACATTTAATATTTAAAAAAAACCGTAAATTAAAGATTTTTAAAATTTTCAATTAAATAAAAGTTATAATAAAAATATTTTTTTAAAAATATGAATTTATATATATTTGGCATCTAAAATAATATTAATTTATTCAAGAGTTGGTAAGTTGTTTCTGATCTAATCGTATAATATGGCAGAAGAATTCACGAATAATATTTTAACTAAAATCCGCGCGTTGTGTAAAGATATTTTCTACGCATAAAGGAACTATCGCCGCGACCGAACACCCGTCACAGTCGAAGCATGACGGGACAAAATTTCGCTAGTGTTGATGGAAAAAAAATTTTTTTCGAGAGAAGGACAACGTAGCGCAGGAGGATAGAAATGCAATCTGCCAGGTATACCCGCGCGCGCGTATAGTCGAGGGGTGGAAAGCAAACGGCGAACCGTGGAAACAGGAGGAAAACAAAGAGTAATCGAGAAGCGTGCCCCAGGGATGTGGGTTACGTTTAATTTGTTGCAGCGCGAAAAAACGCGGCGGAGAAAAAACATAGATAATTGGAAAGTCTTCTCGTTCGCGGGCAGGTCAGAGATGCGCAACGACCTCGGGCCCGTTTTCGATAAGGTTTTTTCGTTCTATTTCCCGTTTTTTTTTGTCCCTCACCAACGAATTTTCTTTCTCTTTTTCCCTCGCTCGCTCGATCATTACATTCGCGTATCGGAAATCAAATTAATTTTCTGACGGCCCGGGGATTCGGAGCTTTCCGCTTATGCTCCGTCTGTTTTTGACGATACGTAACGACGCTAGCCCCCCACCTCTCTCTCCCCATCCCCCGCCCCCGCCACCAAACCAACATTGAAGTTCAGGGAACAACGCCGTTCGTCGAAGGGGCCATCTCGTTCAAAGCTACATTTCGGAGAAATAGTTCACTGACGATGCACCGCAATCTGTCGCGATAAAAATATGAAACTTCTGCAAGCAATCGAACGGAAGATGATTATCAATTCGAGGAATTCGGACGAAGATTTGCACGTGATAATTGGAGCACGTCAAATGTTCGCAATCGTTTGTCGTTGTTATTTTCGTCGCGATCGACAGAAACATTTTACAACGACCCAAAATTTTTCTCGTTTTTAAATTTTTTTTACGGATAGATAAAAAAATAAGTTTTAGCAGTGTAAATAAATAAATAAATAATTATAAAAGAGAGCGATAAAGCATGGAAATGTTTTTATGAGAAAAAGTTAAGTTTCTCTATTGTGTACTTTTTACAGGATAAAATGTCATTTTTTGAAAATATGTATACTCCTGAAATCCGCGGAGCGAAAATATAAACCAGAACGGAGAGAGAGATCAAACAGCAAATAAAGATGAAGATAGAATTTTTGTAAACTCATAGTGCGGTTTCAATTTACAAGTATTCCATACGATTTTTCTTTTAATATGCATAACTAAAGCATATAAAAAGAAGAATCACTCGCGGAAATTTTAAGATTGTTGCAAACGTAAACTGAATTGATACAATCGAAAATGCACGAAACGTCTAGAAATAAATCAAGTACATCAATCAAAACCGCGGAAGCGTGACATGATTGGGCGGTATCTCGACGAGAGAAGGGAAAGAGATATCGCATAACGACATAGAAAGGCGATGATCCGTAAGACGGAGCGGACAAAAGAGTGAAGCGAACGAGAGTGAGGTGGGAGAGTCCGGGGGGAGGCAAAAATTGAAGCAGCGCGCGGATTTACGCGGCGCGTTACCCTAATGAAAATCGCGAAGGATGAAGTTGCGCGCGCGTGGCGGCGGTGGCGGTGGTGGCGACGGCGGGAAGAGATGGTAGAAGAGGCGGTCGGAATACACGAGGGTGGAATTAGAATATCAGAGACACGGCTGGCGTAGCGTGGTGTGCGTACCGTGTGCCGCGCACACCAACGCACCTGGCCCTCGTCCGCGCGCGTCTCCGGCTTGCACGTATATAATACTTGTCAGTGGTTGACAAACCCTCGACATCAATTTCTCTCTCTGTCTCTGTAATTCGCCCCCTCCTTCTCACTCGTCTCGTCGCTCTTTCTCGCTCCCATTTCCCTCGGCGAGCCTTGCTTCTCTCTTCCTCGCTACTTCTATCACTTCGTCCCCCCTTGCCCCCGCGCCCACCAACTTGCTTCTCCACCCCCTGTTGCCACCCCCTTCTCTCTATCTCTCTCTTCGTTTACTTTGGAGATATCGATTACCGGCTCAACTCCCAACCCCCATCAACCCCTCTGTCACCTCCGACCCCCCCTTATCCACTCCCTCTAGCACCCCCGACTCCCTTCCACTCGGCCCAGCTTGCTGCTTGGTTGCTTGCACGGTGTCACATCGGTGTAGCAGTTTACAGAGACAGTATAGTTCGCGACAATTACGATCGGCCGTATAGCAGACAGTGGTGTAGGACCTCGGAATCCAAGGATGCCGGCGTTACGGTGAGGAGGAGGACATCGATCTGCCGAACACGGTTGATTTTCCGGAGCCGTTCTTAAGCCGCGTGTTTTAACGGTGTAAATGGAGCTCACGTAAAACGAGCGCAATTTTCGCATGCAAAACACCATCGGCCTTTCGCGTTCGCGTGAATTTGAATTTGCATTTCTTAGGAATGCATTAAGCGCGCAAATCCGAGCTACCAGTATTGAAACACTCCGTTTCAACTTACCTAGAGAACTAACGGACAGGAATGGAACGTTTCAAAAATTACAACCACGTATTTCCGCTATTATTCAATATTAAGATCAAGCCGAATTAAATATTCTGCCAAATATGAAACGGAATGGATATAGAAATATTAACTAAATTATAGACTGAGGATTAGCAGAATATTCTTCATAAAATTTCTTAATTCCCTTTAACACAATACTGAATTCATATACTTGGCATTCTTATGTACAATCCTGGTAATATCAAGATGACGGTTAGCGTTAGACTTATTGAAATTATGTTGGATTCAATTTCCAATTTACTACGGTGCTCCAATTCTAAAAAGCAACCGAGTAAACATTCGGAATGTGCCTTTAGCTCCGCTGAAATTTGCGTCTATTGAACATAACGGGGTTATTGACCCTCCAATCCGCGCTGTTCGCTTTCGTATCTCGAAAGCGGTTTGCAGAAACGCATAAACCCCAGTGCCTGCGAGAGCGCATTCTCGTGCAACGCTGAATTTGTATTGCGACAAAAGATTTTGTTCCGATCCTGCCTGATTTTTATTTTTATTTTCAGTCCAGTCAACGTGTCTCTCGCGTGTTTGATTTGCTGTGAAAGCTGAGTAGCCCTAGGTATGCAGTTTTTGGAAATTTTTATAATAACTTTTCAAATGGCGTCTATAATGATTTCTTCACCATTTTAAGTTAAGATTAAAAAGGAGTTACATATTAAAACTTATTTCATATCGTGCTTTATACACGAATTCTAAGAAAGCACTTGATTGCGATCCGATGCGTGACTTTTTGCAGCGGCTATTCACGATGAAACGGACGAATCAATATTTCATTCGGAGCATTCAATTTCCGGTATCAACGCGTCGTGTCTGTATATCACCTTTGAAACGGGGAGACCTGGGACCAAATTTCTCGGTACAAACTGTAATCCAAAGTAATTACTCAAAATGTTAAATAATGAGAGAGGATATATGTGGTATATTATATAAAAATAATATTTTAAATGACAAATAAAAAATGTAAATGTATATACCGCAATTCTCGAACAAATTATAATTATGTCGCAACTTTAGACAACTTTTCGCAGTGCTACGCAACTTTGTAGTCGTGTAAAGGAAAAAAGAATCTATCGTAGAAATGACAGTAATAACATCCAGCTTATCTCAGAGCGAAGAAGAGAGTAACGAGAAACGAATACTCGCGGCGAGTACTTTGGAACATGTTAGTACTGCACTTTGATATAGGTAAGTCGAAGTAAGCTCCTTACCGATGACGATACGATTAGTACGGTTGGCTGGACTAATTGCCTTCGCGCTGATAGAACTAAATCAAAGAGGGGCCAGCAATATGAAGCGAAAATAATATCAATCACTTTTCCCAGAGCGGACGGCTTGCGCTGTTCTTTCATTTATGTAATGTCCTGTTCTTTCATGTTTGTGTTATCGATAAATACCACATATCTAGCGTGTGTTCTCGCGTGCCAATATGAATGCAAGTCGAGAGAGAGAGAGAGAGAGAGAAAAACTTCTCGAAGAGTATTTTCGCGATTCACGTGAAACCGATAATCGAATTTTCTTTTAATTTTTAACGACCTTCTGTATTTTGTACAAGTTGTGGGAAATGTCGGATTAAATAGTCGCCGAAACTCGGAGAAAAGCAGCGATACTCTTTCCCTTACTTTTGGTACAAAGTTTCTTACGATATTCTACCGAAGCTTGTTTGCTTGTTGTTGCATTTCGCGCATAAAAGGATTATCGAACACTGAGAAGCATAGCTGCGAGTATCGCCGACATTTTCACAATTAAGAAACTAAATTGTTGTCGGAGTTGTTCTCGGTTTGGACCGCTCTCGACTTGCGAAACGAAAGAGGTAACGAGACTCGATCGAAGAGAAGAAAGACACAAAAAGGAACTTACAAAGTGCCTTACCATAACGTAGTGCCTCTGCATCTCGGTTTTCTCGCTAGCTAACTTCTCGCACTCAAGCTTCAGTCTGAAAAATACAAAAAATCCGAAATGATTAGAATAAGATAGATAAAATTTCATTACAAACTTACAAAAGCAATATATTTATACTAATATACTGTAAATGAAAAAAGAAAATGCATAACAAAGTCCCGTTGTTTAAAGTAGGAACAAAATACATCGTAACGTGCATCGAATAATGCGAAATCGATTGATAATCGTGGCATCGTCAAAAGTTGGCCGTGAGAGAACGAGGAAAAATGCAGAGAAAAACTCGTCGTCTTGAATAATCGTGAAAATTCGAGGAAACACGGCAAATAGAAGAAAGCGAAGAGAGAGAGAGAGAGAGAGAAACTAAAGGAAAATATAAACGCCCGCGAAACGGGGGCGAACAGCAAGGAAGAAAAGACTAAAAGGAGAAAATAAGCGAGGAAAGAGAGATACTCACGAGTGGTACTGCTGCTGGATGAAATTGAATTCCTCTTTGATCCTCTCACAAGTGTCCGCCACCGTGAATTTCAGTCCGCCAGCAGCCCCGCCGCTACCGCCGCCACCCTGCAAGGAAAAAAAGGAATTGGAGAAACGAAGGGATTCAATTAGCTATGTATACACGACAATGCGGACGCGATAGAGGATACGCGCGCACGTGGGCGTTAAAACCGTGCGCGGAACGCGCTCGCGACGAATAAGCCGCATCCGCGACAAGCAGCCTGCCGTCACTTTGTGGCATTGTGTTTAATCTTTTTAGCTCCGGGGTCAGTCAGCCATCCACGTGCGGATCTCTGGCTATTAATACGAATAAATGAACCAGCCGTATTTGCATTTACAGACGCGAACAGTTGGCTCATTATTGGAGCACGGTAAAATGGTCGTTATCGAAATTAAATAATCTTGGTAGAAGAAAAAAAAGTTTTACTTGCACGCATTATCTGTATTCTTCAAGATCAATCCGCACTGTATTTCTTGCTTGCTTGCGCATTAATACATGTTAGAAATAATATATTATAGCTATGCAATTTTCCTTTCGAATGATGAATATATATTCTAATTGGATGGTTGAAAAAAAATCATTATAGTTGTAAAATATCGTTAATAGCGTGCGGTCTCAGACTCTCAGATTATTCCTTCAGTTTTTTGAGACTTTACTTCTTGATACCGCAAAGAATTTTGAATTCTAGCTACAGCATTATAGAAATATCTGTGGTAGACCGTCGGCCAAAAAGCACACGAGAGTTTCTCGTTTCGCCGGATACCTTTGGAAACACATTAAGTCACGACGTGCTTAAAGTCGAAGATGACAAGGAACCAGCAGCGTCGAATGGCCTTCGGGCACATAAGGCGCACGCAAACACACGGGACCAAGCCCAGAAATGCGAGCAAGAGGCAGCCAGGTATAAAAGACGAGCGTCTCTCGAAGCGGGGGCGAGAGAAGGCGGGAGAGATAGAGGGACGAAAGCGCGGGCCTGAAGAGCCAAGGATGAAGGGCTGTGAAGGCGTCCTTAATGAGACCCATTCCACCAGATACCACGAGGTTCGTTCGAGTCCACCACCACGGGCTTCTCTTTAGTAGGAAAGAAAGAGCGAGAGAGAAAGAGAGAACGTCGAGTATATATACACACACCACCAATGGCACTTGGCGCGCCGACTGAAATTACGGAGGAAAAGATCGGCGCTTTCCGATGACAGTAATGATTACGTTGCGGCGAAAGGGCGTCAATCGAATTTCGAAAGGATGCGCCTCGCACGTACCTCTTAAGAGCGAACCGCCGAATACTGTTATTACGCCGCGAGGGCAAAAAAAAAAAAAGAAAAAAAACCGTATGGATTTTTACGAAAATAGAAATTGGCTACTGCAAAAATAAGCTATATAGAATTGCAATCTCAACGTTAATAATACGACTCGGGACACTCGACTTTCGCATCTTGCAGCGCGCCACATCGCCGCCAGCCGCGCGAGGCGCTCTATCTCATTTTGATAGATCGGTCGATGACTGGTCAGACGACAGCGCGCGCAAAAATTCCGATTTTTCGAGAGATCGCAGCCCCGCGCTGAATGATTTGGCCACTTGTTGAATGCGAAACGGGGAGTGGCTGTCGGTGGTAAAATGGTTTGGGAGAGCGCGGGAGAGAGCACGGCGGCGGTGGGCCTCACTTGTTGCAATCATCAAACGGAAAAGTCATCGAACAGGTTGTTGCGCCGCAGCGTGACGCATCGTGTTGTATCGCGGCCAACGACAAATTCGTTTTCATCGAAACTATGTGTCTCTCTCTTTCTCTTTCACTCTTCACCTCGCTCTCTCATCGACGGCCACCACGAGCCATCGGCTGAAATTAACGTATCTATGCCCCCCCCGATTTGGCAAACATCAACATTCGTTCTCGCACAAATATTCCTATTCTCTCTATTTCGATCATCGTGAAAATTTTACTGCGACTTCAAAGTGATTTCGATAAAAGCGGTATTTGATTCATCAGACGTTCTTTTTTCTCAACATGAGAAATGAATAAATGATTTCTTCATTTTTTTTTCGTTCGCTCCACTAACTGTATTATTTGTGCTTTTCTTGGAAATAAAATGAGACGAATATGTAACAACTGTAATAAAGAAATGTTTTAATAGCAAAGAAAATCGATCGCCGTCGTACAGTAGCTCACGTCTGATGTAAATACTGATTTATAAATACTTGAACGGAAACTTAAAATCATATACTTCAAAATTAGAGACCTGTCCGTCGACCGGGTCATTATTCCCCCGATGGTACTTATTTCCGTTATCGAAATTGCTACTTTTACACCAACGCGTGCTAAAAGTGCAAAAGAAATATTTTCGTCGAATAAGTAGCGATGCGAAAATCTTTTCTCGATTTATTCAATTTACTGTTATAATTTATTATTGAAACATTATTTTCGCACTTGGCAGCGATATCGCGAGTGAAATCAGTTACAAAAATTTCACAGAAATAATCCCTCCTTCCTCTCTCTCTCTCTCTCTCTCTCTCTCTCTCTCTCTCTCTCTCTCTCTCTCTCTCTCTCTCTCTGTTCCTAACGTATCCATAATTTGATAATATCGCGGAGTGGCGTGAGCACTTTTAGCTCTGCCAGGGTCACCCCACGCGGTGTCCCCGTGTGGATGCGCGTGTTATTAAGAAACGAAGACAAAAGTCCTCCTCCGTTCTCGGCGACGCGGCCACGACCGCAAAACTGCGCCACGGCTGTGTTGTGCGTGTCTTTTGTGCTCGTTTCTCGTCCGCGAAAAGGGTTCCCCTTTTTCTTTCACACCGGGCGGGTATACACACGCGGATAGTATCGAAAAACCGGCTGGTTCACTTTGTTGCCAGGAGATAATGGCCGTGCGAATCGTAAATAAGGTAATAGGTCTTTGGAGAGCCCCGGGTACGAGGCCCAAAGATCGGGTGACGTAAGCGGGAGCCTCTTAAGGTATCCTACACGCTTCCACGAGAGAAGCGGACACATCGGATATAAATCCTTCCCTCTCTCTCTCTTTCTCTCTCTCTTCGTCAGTAAATACACCGAAAACAAGAACGCATGATTCTTAAGCCTTTTTACATTCTGTTTTATTGTACTGTTTACTGCAATGTCTGCGGCATATGCTTTTTATCGGGTGATTTGTTTCGCTTCTTTGAAAACTGTCTTTGACATACCTACATCGTGTTTCGTATACACAATTCGTCTCTTCAATTATTCAAAAATTCTTTCTCATCACACAGTGTTATCTCACTCAATCCATTTTCTCTTCTATTTGATATTCATATCGCTTTGCTGGTAGATTCTGCAATTGTTTAAAAATGATTTGCAGCTTTAGCCCAGTGGTCGCAAACTGTAGACGAATGCTCTTTGGACATAGATCAAATCTACTTTTGCCGTTAATGGAAACAACGTGCCGATGCAACTGGAAGTCAGACGTTGGCTTCGCTGATGCAGCTGCAGTTGAATAAACATCGGCGCGCCGCCGGTGGCCATGCCTAGCGTCGACGGAACTTGTGCACAAGAACGACTTGTGTAGGCCACTCGCACGCGCGCGACAACGCATCCTGCGCAAATAACGAGGCTTAGGCATCATCATCATCATCGGGAACGCGCGGGCATGCGGATCTGCCGATTACGCGCGTGAAACGTGAACGTCCATTAAAAGCGGCTGGAGGCCGGAGGAGGAGAGGAACGGGAGAAAGACGAGCGAGAAGTAATCGCTCGTTACGGCGCAAAAAGTGGATATCGTATCCGCGGGCGGAAGAGGGGAAAAAGAAACGCCGGGCGATCGTTTGGCGAAGAGAGCGCGGGCTCGAGACGGACACGACTATCTCGTCCTAACGGCAAACAAGTTTTTCGCAGCGAGAAGGAAGACCCGCGCGCCGCGCCGCGCCGCGCCGTTCATCTTTACGAGATAGCGAAACGGCGCAATTATTTCATATGTCCGTGCCGCCCCTATCATAACATAATTAAATCTCGATTGGTCACTTTGAGATACGCTCGCGCGTAGAGAATGGTCGTCGGGTATCAGACGTGTAATTATAAAACATTGGGAAAGGTACGGCCAACGTTCGTAAACTCCAAGGTCAATTTCTACTTAGGCTTAAACAAGCCTAGACCAAGGCAATCAGCTAGAAAAACACCGCTGGCTCTAATCTTACCTCGATAAATTAGATTCGAAAGCTCTACGAGGCGCAGAGATCACAATTAATAGCGTTCATCGTAGAATGGAGCGACTGGGAGCGTATTCGATATTATTGCTGCCGGTGTCGGCAGTGCTCATTTCGTTAATCGCCATTGTTAATTAATAGAATCACGATCCTCTTGCGAACGATCCTGCGCGCACTAACCGGATTACGCGCGACGGTAGTATAGACGCTTAGAATACTCTGACAATATTGATATTTAGTCCCGGGTTTATAATAATAATTTTTAATATTGGTATTTTAGTCTCGTTGCATTAGCCGGATGTATTTAGAGAGGCGGTAGAAAATGAAGAAGCCAATGAGCTTCAATATCATTCTTCTCGAGAAATATATTTTCACAATACGTATTTTGATTGTAACAATTAATTATGCTGCTCCAGCTTAAGAATTGATTAACATCCGGCGCTACCTGTTTAATATTCAGTTTCTTTCTTCTCTTCTTTTTTCATATTTATGCAATTTACATTTTCGATAGGTACTATACACTTTTGTTGTTACTTATTATTATTCTAATTAGTAAATACAGATATTTTCACGTAGATGTGTGCGCGTGTGTGATCGCTAAGTAAGTTCGCTTCAAGCATTTTTTTTACATTTGTTCGCGCCATTTACATTATAGTTCAATTTCTCATTTTGTATATATTAATTTTTTTAAATGCATGCATATTGCAGCGCTTGAGGGCTTTTTCCTTCGAATGCCTAATAAATAATGCTTAATTATTATTATTATTATTATTATTCGCATTGCCCCTTAATATTGTAAATTTATGATTGCAGAAATTTAATTCATGACTATTGCCAATCAACAATACAATACATGTATGAAATAATTATAAAGGGGCGTCGATATTTGCAGAACAAGCGTGCACACCAAGTTTTCGAAACTTTATATTATTTTTATTTAAATTTAAACGCCCCAAGTTCGAATAATGGCATCCGTTCAACGATCAAAAATCATTCTATTCGGTCAATTGACGAAATTACCGCATATTTCAGAGTTTTTGTGTAAACGATTTGTATAATTCGTGTAAAATCCCTTTAGGATGATAGAGATTTTGGAATGAGTTAAAAGCGTACGCGTGCTCGATCAACGTCGGCGCGTAGCGAGAGCGCTAACAAATGCCCTTCATCCCAGAAAGGGGTGAGCACGCATCGTGGGGTGAACTAATAGAAGGGACATGTGCGGGATCGCTAGGGCGCCGAGGAAGAGTACGTGGTAAAATTCTTGGCGCGCGCGGAAGCGTGCGCTTTGAATAAACGCGGATCTTCTGTTACCGCAATGACTAGTTGAAGGAATGGGAAATGAATCTATTCTAATAATAGATAATTTAATGCTCGTATTAATTGAATCACTCATCAGTGCAAAAATATATATATATATATATATTGCTCATAGAAAATAATTTTTAATTTAAATAAAACCTGTGTTTAGTTAAATGCGCAATTTTTGTAGCATTCTGAATATTTTTTTAAAATAAATAATAACTGTTTAAGGAGTTTTTAAAAAAATATTTAAAAAAATTCTTCACTAATTTGACCCTACTTACTACCTACTATTTTGAATAAGTACATGCTGAAAAGGTCCTTTACAGATGTGCGAAGCCGCGCATTTTCAGTTCGAACTTCATAAAGGAGAGTACAGACACGAAACATCGAAAAGTCGCTTTGCATATATGTAAAGTTGCGCACTTAACGATTAGTATATTTTTATGCGAGAGATAAGATTTTTGCACAATATATTTAACATATTTTCTATATTCGTTATTACTGGACAATTGTGAATAAATTTATGTCTGCCAATATACTAAAGCTTCATACTAGAATAATCAAACCCATCAAAATGACAGATATCAAGAATTTCTTGTTTTAAATTATAGAAATGATTAAAGTACTTTCGTTAAAATTTAATTTTATTGATGATTGTTGAGATAAAACATGATGATGTATACTAGTTTATTTTTCAATATCAATCACTCTAAACTTTTCAAAGTTTTGTGTACATATAGGATGTCTATCAAAATAATGCTGTTCTAGAGATCCGTAAAGTTGGCACTCCGAAATACGAATTTTTACAAAATTGATATGGCATTGGTTGTCCATAAATGATCGTTTTGTTTTTCTTCAATGTCTTTGCAAAAATTCACATTTCGAGGTGCCAATTTCACAGATCTTTAGTCCAATGTTAAAAATAAGAAAGGTGGCAGATTAAATTGTTCGTTGCAGGAAGATCGATTGGCGAAATTCGGACCAAAGAGTCTTTCATTTAATTTGCCTTGTAGTCCCGGTCGACGGAACATTCGACAGTTCTGGGACACTCTGTGCAGCGTAACTTCGCTTCTCATCCCGCCGCGTAATCTCACGTCCGTGTCGCAACAGCGGACCGGGGCACGTACACGGGCGCGGATTCGCGTGAACGTGCACGCCGAGTCGGGCATTACAGGTCCCTCTGGCCTGTATATATCGCTATGATTATATTATAGGCTAGCTGTATATATTGCTATGATTATATTATAGGTTAGACGACACAGCCGGCAGAATGGGTCGGAGGAGGAGAGGCGAGGATCTCGAACAATCTCATGCCTCAGACGCTCTGAAGCGCGTGATCCACGCGAGGGATGTGTCGTTTTCGGTGCCAGCGTGTGTGCGTGTGCACAGGTGCGCATTTCGCGCGTATTTCAAATACACGTGCCATTGTGTGACACAATCGGCGTTACCCCTGGGGGTTTTTACTTCTTCCCCCTGAACCTGCGCGCCGCTAAACGAGACTCATCCTCTCCGCGCGCGCAAGCACTTGTCAGCGCTTAAGTAAAGAAGACAAAGATAGAGATAGATAAATAGATACGAGAGGGAACGGAGGGGACGGGGGAGAAGGGGGCGCGGAAAGATGATATAACGGAGAGAACGTGGTGCCAAAAGTCGCGGCTTTCTCGGGGAATCCTCGGCGATCCCGGAGTTCTACCGTCTTCTCGTCGGGAAGGGGGCATATCGTCGGTTAAATAATTCATGAGGCTCCGGGGCGTGATGAATTCCAACGGAATATTTGGTAACACAATACGGAATATTTATAGAAACGTAATTTACCCAAAATCGACTCGAGCATTGTCCGGAAGACAGAATTCTTGCTTGTTCATCGCGAGGTCACGATCGATCTTCCGCGGAGGATTCTCAAGGGAGGAGGGGGGAGGGTGAAAAATGCCCCGGGCAATAAAATTGTCGCTTCATTCGCAGACTTTTAGCGTATAAAATACGGGAGAAAGGGCTGGGTGGGGGTGAAATTCTGCTGTAGGGGATAGCAAGATCGGCGATCCTCGGAGTGGCCATCTGACGGGGTGGCTAAAAACTCGCTTGTACCAGCAGGAGCTACGAGAGAGAGAGAGTGGCTTCGATCGTCTTCCACCACGTGGATGATATCGCCTTCGGTAAATGCCTTCGTCACGCGAGGGGTGAACCGTTTATAGTCTACAAGGAAGTCGGCCTTTTTCTCCGTCTCTCCGCCGCGCGCGCGCGCGCGCGCACACATCCCCCGTATGGCCCTTCTTCGTTCCTTCGAGACCGTCACCGAGAGGGGGTAGCTTGGTTCGCCCGCCAGCCAGCTCTCACGCATCACAACCTTTCCTCTGCCCAGCCTTATACGCCGCCGTCGTGAGAACGATAATCGTTTTATCCATGTGAGAGCAGCGAGACGTGTATCACCTGTTCGTTTTCTCAAAGCTTTGCTCGGAAATGATCGCTCGCTCCGTCCGGTGATATCGTACGCGAAAAATTCAACTTTGCGGAGTCGAGTAGATATTCGAATTCCGTTTTAACGTAGGTACTGACTTCCTCGAATAGAGTCGCAACGGCGAAAAACGAGGGAAAAGCGAAACATCGAAAAGATACGCAGTTTGATTATTTACTGCTAGTTTACGGAGAAGAAAAAAAAAATGAGTCTCGTTCAAAGTCTTTGGATGAAGTTTACATTAACACAGAAAAAGAACGGCTTAACTAGCGTAAGCAAATCCTTCTTCTTAAAGTATGGATTCAAGTTAAGTTTGCACGTACACAACTCTCGAGACTCGGAAAGTGCACATATACCTATACAAATCGATAATAAAGGTACAGTCGTTTCTATAACCGCTATCGCTATTTCAACGAAGAAATTGCGATCAAAGCGAAGACTAAAGGAATCTCGAAGGATTTCGCTTATCGATCAAGGCGAGCGTTTTCCCGGACACGCTCGTTACGTTAAAGAAACGAGTGCGATCTTTTTCCTCATAACGTTCAATCAACGTCATCGCGGAATTGATTAAACACGCAAATATGACATACTAATTTGTATCTGGCTTGAAAACAATTTTTAAAATTAACTTGATTAATCGGTAATCTTGACAAATTCTTTAATTGCCCCGAATAAAAAAAAATGTTCTTCTTTAAAATATAACGTGCGCTGTTCGAGATTATTTCTTTCAATTAATTATTTGCACCTCATTTCAGAGGTGCGATATAGCCATGTGTGCTGATAATGCTCGTTCGATATTACAATGTATAAAGTCAAAGTTTGCGATTCGAGCGGTTAATTACCGATTGACCGTTCACCCTACAGCAACTACCTGATCGAATAAGCAGCTAACGAAATTTCCGGCTAATTGAAACCGCTATGAGGCAGCCGCTAGCATTCCGATATACAGCGTTCGGTCGTTCTTTCGATCGATCGGCATGATTCGCGATATACGACGAATCGACGGCAGTGATAGTCATTCAGCACGTCTATGTATCTCTGGTGCCCTTCGTCCCAGATGCCTCTCTTTCTCTCTCTCTCTCTCTCTCTCTCTCTCTCTCTCTCTTTCTCCTATCCTTCCCCTTCCTTCTCTCTCTAGCCCGCTCGTCCTTTAACGAGGCTGGCCGAGGGTCGATCCCCGTTCGACATGTAAATGTAAATGTAAATGTTGAACAAGATCCCGCCAGGGTTTCCCAACCTCGAGTAGCAGGCACGTCGACAAACTAATGCTCCGATGGTTGGAGAAAGGGAAAGAGAGAAGAGTAGTCTCTGAGAGCCACTCGTGCTGGGGACACTCGCTGACTCCCTGCCTCCCCCCTACCCCGGTATGTGGCAAGAGTGTTGCGACCATCTCCGACACAGTTGGCAGTGGTGATCAATCTTACTCTGACCAAAGACACATTCCAACCGTTCACCTCCTCTTGTACGGGGTAACAATAAAAGCTGAGCAATGAAAAATCCCGGCAGCGATAACGCGGCCACCTTGGACGCGCGCCGGTCTCGTTACGATAACACGCTTTCGAGAGAGTTGATTCATTATCGATCGCTGCTTCTCCCTATATATTCCTAATGCTGAATTTTTTATTCTTAAAATAAGAATGACCGACATTCGTTTATAACGTAATAACGAACGAATTCTCTTAGAAATTTGGAATCAAGTTTCCACAAACCTCAAGTAAACTTTGATGGTTAGAAACAAACCGCAATAATAAATCAGCGTTTATTTTGCTCATTTCTGGCATTGCTAAATAATTTTTAAAAGAGTTCGTGTGATTGTAATCGCAACATTTTCTCAATGTTGGAGTTAAAACAGCAGGCAACATAAAGATATGTTTTGCTTGTGACGGAAAATGATTTGACATTCCGCACGTTAAACGACAAGAACGCGTCTGGCAACATCTAATGGCAGAGAATAATTTCCGGGTATGAGAGGATGAGAACCGCTTGGGATTTCAGTGGGCGGCGTTGGTCCCCTCATCAAATGCTTGTCATACCGTTCTTACCCTCAAACTCCGGAGCCTAACGGATCCCAACAGCCGAGTAAAGCTCGTACCCCGCACCCCCGTATACACAACGAGAAAGAGGATTGTGCGTGCGTGTTCGTGTGCATGTGATGGAAAGCGGACTCGACTACCCCAATGGACATCGTAGACCGACGCTTAAAAAGCCATAGGCCGGAGCGATACGCCCCTGTGGATGGATGGGAATTATGCCGCTAAAACTCACCAATTACGAAACCCGAACGGCTTGCCTCTTTTCTTTCTCTCTCTCTCTCTCTCTTTCTCTTTCTCTCTAGCTCTATCTAGATATCTCTCTTTCACGTCCGCTCCGCGTAACCTCCCTTTAATCTTAAACGCACCAAGTATCTCCACCAAATACGTGAAGGGAAATGAGTAATTAGTTTCCGACGAGGTTTCCGAATTTGCAACTGTAAACCGTTAATACGAATGCCACGACGTAGTTAATTATTACCGATATACTGTATTTGAAACTTTTGTGGAATAATATGAAAAAGAATAAATTGGATAGAAAATTATTAAACGTTAAGAGTAATTTTCATAGAAAAAAAGAAAAATGAAAGAAAGTTGCAATAGAAGCGCAGTAAAATTCCGATTAATTCGGATTTATCGATTTACAATCTAACTGATACGCAAGAAATAATACGTAACGACAAGGGGAATCGCTTGTAAAACATAAAGGAGAAAATCAACGCGCCAGATGGGAGAGATCGTGCAATTGTGTTCGAGATGCTCGGAGAAATAGTTACTATCCAGCCGGGGCGTCAGCGATATAACGTGTATTTACGACGGGGGTCAAACAATGGGAGAGAGGACGAGATGAACAGAATCCCTTTCGATGTATCATAGTCCATCATCCGCCGCGGTGAAAAGGACCATTCGTCTGATTACGATTTCGCGAAATCCCGCGCGCACATCCACGTGACGGATTAATCAAGGGAAACCGCGCATCATTTCTTGCCTTGCCCGCTATTAATTAATCTCCGCGATTAATCATCCCAGACACTTCTCGTCGGACAGTGAATTCTTACTCGCGGCAACTTAACTTGAACAAAAAAATTAATAAATAAAAAAGAGATGGACGCATTAATGTTTCAATTTATTGAAATTTTAACTATTTAATGGCTTTTTATGTGTGAAAGAAATCAAATAGAGTACAATACGTTTGAAAATACGCGAACAAATGTATAAATGCAAATGATAAGCGTGTCATGAATAAATATCACATCGTTCTATATATTCCAGCAAAGTTAACGAACAAAATTAAATAGCGATGTGCGCTTAATACCCGCGACTACAAGTTAGTATTTTACGGTAGTTCTGAAAACACTTTAAAATCGGCCAATGTCTTTTCTACACTTTGTTGCCGGTGCACGCGAGGACAGAGTTATGATCCTGGCGCCGTAAAGAGGAGAAAAGAATTTCGGTGCGTTCGCGCGCGAGCAGCGAGACAAGGAAGAGGCGAGAGCGGCCGTAAAAACTTTGGAGCGTTTCCATTATTCCGAGAGAGGAAGTAAAATGCGCCGAGAAAGACCGACCGTGGGGTTTTAAAGGGTTTTCAACGTTGGCGAGCTTGTTACATAAATCGCGAAAGGTTGATACGAAAATGAGAATATACTTTTATAACATTCTCTTGTCCCGCGCATGTCCTCTTAAATTTTGTGAGAGACAAGATTAAATATGCGCGCTTCAATATATCGCGTTTACATTCTTGTACATCAGTCTATATTAACATGTAGCGTCATAGAGACGAGAGGTGTTATTGTAATAAATAACGTTTCAAAACGGAGTTGGCCTCGTTAAAAGAGGTATTTCTAATCACATGTTTAAGCCTCTCAATTAATCTTATTAAATTTTGTACAACTTTTACAAAAGAATTGTCCTTATGTTTGCTTTTTTTTTATAACGACTGCGCAATTTGTTGCTGCGAATGGTTCCGTCTAGCCCGACTTTTCTCTCTTTCAAAGCTCAACGAAGCCTCCGGCGAACATTTTCAATTTTCACTCCTCGTACCAATTCGGACGAGCCATTCGGCGAACAATTAGTCGCCGAACGATTTGATTAGCGATTGTCATCGACAAATTTTTTTCCGTCCCCCGATATGCGGAAAAAGCTCACGACCGACCGACGGGCAGATCATTTTCATGCGGCAATCCCAATTTTTTATTTGACCAATTACAACGTAATTCTTCAATCGCCACACGAATGCAGAGTCCCTCCAAACAATATTCGGAGGCCACGTCGTATTCGAGTAATTTTTTCAGTTAATTCTTTCTCTTCCCGAATATTTCTCCTTCAATATTTTTCCGTTACAACAAGCATTCACAAAACCAATCTTGCAACCAATAAATTCGTTCGTTCTATTGACCATTAAAAAATTCATCACTGCATGTGTGTTTCGTTGTCGAATTCATGAGCAGTTCTCACTAACCCCGAGTAAGATTCGACGATATATCTCGAGAGTATCGAGCACCATTTAGTATTTACTTTTCTCAAAAACGTAAATAAATCCTTTCTAATGTTAAACACGCATTTATATAATTTGCGCTCGTATCAACAAGAGTCATACAAAGGTTTCAAGTTTTACGTAGCATGTAATGATCATAAACCACAAACGCGTAATTTTACGAGACCGAAAACGTTGTATTCCTGCCCTCCTTTTCCACGGGGGAGGGCAATAAAGCAATAAACGGCGAGATTTTTGATATAAAATCCAGTGCGGGCGATCTCTCTATGAGAGGGCGAGGCGCGTAGAATCCGCGGAATCTAGAGCACGAAACGACACGGCAAACCGGCACGAAAGGGCGCGGGAAGGCAACGCGAGGAACGGGTCGGCTGGAGGTGGATAGGGCCGAGAAGAGAGCGAGAGAAAGGAAAGAGAGAAGAAAGGGACGGCGAAACAAAGCGGCGTCCCTTTGTCCCGCTCTCAGTGTAGCTCGCATCGCTCTCGTGCTCGCGCGTTCAGCCAGGCGCATTTTGCAAAGAGCGCGTCGCGAGACTCTTGTTGTCCCCGCGATATTACTTCCTACATTTGCGCAAATTATATCGCCGCGGCAGAGACGTTGTCGCTGCTGCCGCTGCTGCTATTGCTCCTGCTCCTGCCGTTGCTACTACTTGCGAGCGTTCGTTCGCCGCACTTTTGTTCCCGCTTAACTTCTAATGCACGTCCGCGACACGAGAGATAACTATTAATCAAAGACGTGAGCAGAGGACGGAGAAACGAGGAGAGAGGGAGTTGGGAGGGGACGCGCACGTTCACCTAGTTATGCCATTAACTACAATCCACTCTATTGCGAATCTTTCTTTTTTTAATCTCAACGAAAACAACAATGACTAAAAGAGACGTTCCGAATACAATCGCGCGAATAACAGCTGATATAATCGTGAAATGTAAAACGCGCTGCGTATCTCCTTTTATTTAAAAGTGTACACAAAAACGCTGCAGTTTAATCGAGCTATAAATGCCAGGAGCGTTTTTTTTTCTATTCTTATCGAATAGAAATTAGATAACCAGAAAGCAGAGTGATTAGATATACATAAGAGAGACAAATTATTTTTATACTATCGTAATTAGTTGCATAATTGTTCTCGAAATATAAATACTGTCAAATGAGTAATCAGACACCTTTTTTCCTATCCACCGTGATAGGAAATTACGGAAGCTATTTTCCGATCTTATCTCCGACACACTGCGATCTTTCTCGCCAGTGTTCCCCGACTTTCTCGCTTTTCACGGTTTTCTAGACATCGCGTCTTAAAACAACGGACGACTCTCGCGAATAACTATTTCGCCTTTTATTATCCTCTTCGCAAAGGATCGAGTTACAGAATTACGAGCGTGACGCTCGCCAGTGTGCATTCGTTTATTTGGTTGGCAAGCAAGGAGAATGGCTCGTTCGTCCTAACATCTAGCTTTTCCGTTATACTGACGATCAACCGTCACGCGAAATACGTGACAGACTTGAAACACAAAAACAAGCGGTAATGTCAAACCGAAAAATATACGCTGTAAATAGGTATTACTTTATTAAATATATCATCACATCATCACGCTTTCCTCTCTTTGGCACTCACAACTTTTCATGATGATAATGTACAAAAAATTTTTCAATAGAATAATATTTGTACATCAGTAAGCCATCAATAAGAATCTTCATTCAGGTTATTTGCCACATCTACCGATCAAAGAGAAGGATGTAAGTAACCGCTCAATGTGAGCCGCGTGTTAAAAGGCGATCGCGTGCCACAACGATTACACTCGATTATGCGTCCGCTATTAACGGCGACTACGTTACCGCTTTCTTCGCAACATTGTTACGCGAAATTTCATATCACAGTTTAGTGAAGATTAATTTCCACTCGTTCCCATTAAGAGATCGCTAATGATACCCAGACAGAAAGACGTGCTTCGAAGCAACGACGGAAGATATATTATAATAAGTACTTGCTCGTAATGCAAGACTGGTTTAGATTTCTTTAGCACGCAATGCGTCAGTTTCCTTTTAAATAACGGCGTTCGTAACGATATCCAACTTTGTTTCTCTTGGATCAATTACGTTTAACAGTAAATCGCGATAATTGTGTCAGTTGTTTCGCGTGCGTTATAAACGATCTGCCATGCGCATCTCGATCTCTGTAAAGAAATTTCGAAAGAAAATTAAGTATATCTAAATTTTTGCAATTCTCGTCGGGTCAATTACGTCGCTCTGTTAGTGCTCATCGCGTTCGTGAGCCGTTTCGTGCGACATTAAAAAAATGTTGTCACGTCACTCTCAAGTCGTCTGAGGAATATATACTCGCGGAAAAAATTATTGAGTTCGCAACGACGCTTAACTTTTCTGATTCTCCTTAGACCAATTACGTCGTTATGTTATTAGTCACCGCGATAATTATCGGTCGTTTCGCGCGATGTTAAGAGGAGTATTACGGCACTGTTATCGCCGTCGCTTCGTATGTCCGTCGTATACGCTTCGAGTATACTCGTCGAAGAAACGATCGAGCCACTTTGTGCCCCTTGAGCAGAGCGGCGCCACATCAGCGTCAATAAGCAAACGAGTGATGCCCACATATCGCCCATTGGCCGGTTCTATGAACGGCAATTGTTGTACGTTGACTTGCGGGCTCTATAAATAATCCTCATAATTTCTAATGGTCGCCTCTGACTCTTTCCCTTGCTCCCTCCTCTCTTTCTCTCTCTCTCTCTCTCTCTCTTTCTACGTTCATGTGTCAGCAAATTCTCGCCGGTGGTCTCGTTTCATCGTAAGGGACTTTGAGCTTGTGCGGCGCGTGAAATTATGACGGTAAAAAGAGTGGCACGAGCGGAGGTTGTGGCGTAGGGACGTGAGCAGGGAACAATCAAACATTCTTCGAATTAGCAACGTGAAGTGCGAGAGCGGTCGACTTGACTCCCACGTGCTCTTTCGCTTCCCTTGCACAGAGCGGTAATTACACTATATTACCCTTTGACGTTCGTTATAATGGATAACGCTAAGCAAAAATGTTGAGAATACCGGCGTAAGCGAAGAAATACGGTAGTGCTCTGGGAAAATACACTGTGAACGCAGAATAGAAAAATGTTCCGTCAATTTATTGACTTGGCTGCACGTTAAACTGAATTTTTTTTCAACTTTCGTTGAATTACAATTCGCTTTAAATTAAGCGACAATAAGATTTTAATATCCATTTTTTTTCATTAACACATATTTAAATTTTTATACATTTTTCATTCTCATTCCACGAATGCTATGCTGTCAATTTCTTCTTTCTCTCTGTTAAAAAGATAAAATAAAGATGCGAATACTTACGGGAGCGGCGGGATGTCTCGCCGGCGCGGGGTACATCTTAGTCTTGGGCAATTGCTTCTTAGAAATCGCTGCAGCGTCCACGATACACTGTGTACACGATCATTTCACCATTTCGTGGGCTCGAGCGCATCCTCGTGATTCGGAAGAGACTCCATTTGACGATAGTATTTTCTAAATCGATCTTCTTTCCGTACACTGTTCACAGCACAACGCGACTCATCGCGCGGACTTACTTTCGCGCGAGTACACTTGTATCATTTATTAATAGACGCGGAAGTGGCAACGGCAACTTTGCAAATATCGTTTAAGTTCGACGTACGTTCACGACACTTTTCTTCGTAATTTCTCGCACGTTGTTAGAGCCCCGCACGCCGTGGAGTGCCTTTGTTCCCTGTTGAAGAAAAATTGATTTTTATTTCTCTGCTATGTACGATGTTGCCTGTATAATTTAATAGTTCCTTATCGCGTTTTTCCTCTAGGAGAAATGTTTGTTCGAGTAGAAAAATATTTGCTCGTCGGCGCTCTATTTAAATTTCCTTCTCTCTCTCTCTCTCTCTAAAAAAAAAATAGTGCTAAAAATATTCTCTATTAACCGTGCGCGGTATCTCGCAGGAACCATGCGTTTTCATTTCGTCGGCGTGGCGCGCGTGTGAGCGCAGCTTTACGATGGCGAGCGATCAATTTATCGTTCGATTTACTAGGCGCGTAAACTGCGCGCCCCATCGCTGCTCCAGGAGCATTTATCCTAATCTCCGAGGCGTGTTTCGAACCGGGGACAAAGAGCGAGAAAAAAACAGAGATGCAGCACGGCGCGGCGCGATGCGAGAGGGATGGTGAGCGAAAAGAAAGCGCGCCCGCACGTACATGTATATATCGGGTGCAAAGCCGCCGGCTGAGCGCAACGTCACGTTCCGGGATCTACGACGCATTGATTACGATGCAATTTTCAATGGACCGCGGTGGCGGCCGCACGGTGCATTTACGCGCGACCATTATCGCAAACATCGCGACATGTCAAACGCGACGCATCGGCCAAATTTCGCTACGAAATACGTGTGAAAAACGAGGCGAGACGGTTGCACGCCCTTCTTACGAGTCGATAAACGACAAATTTTAGAGAGAGAGAGAGAGAGAGAGAGAGAGAGAGAGAGAGAGAGAGAGCGATGGAAATGCAAAATTGTTTATTATTCCTTCACGCGCTTGTCGCGTGATTTTGCCGCGTAGTCTATCGTTTTGAACATGTAAAACCGCAAAGACCCAGGTGGAACAAAAATTATAATGACATCATATTGACATCAAAATAACACTAATGCAGTGATAAAATGACATAATAATGACATTTTGGAGTCACTTTGATATCATTTTGACATCTTTGTAATTTCTTATTCTTATACCTAGGGACTCTTTCTCGAGAGATTAACGCAGTTTGAAAATTGATAGCTTCTGCGTAAGAAGAAACAAACGGTTCCACATTCGAAGGATAAATTTCTAAATTATCTTTTCATGGGAGCGGAACGTGATAGTCTTGGATTACTTTAACCGTTTCATCAACCCATGGATCGATCAAGTTTTTTTTCTTCCATGAGATAACCACTCTGCGCTCCCATTTACATTTATCGCGCGCGGAGACATTTAAATAAGTCAGTCTAAATCGATCAATGTGTGTATTCCGATGGCGTTTCGTAGCACGTCGTGGAACAAGCGACGTCGACGAGGCGAGGGAGCGATAGGAAGCGCTAAAGCGGGCGTGCAAACACTCACCCGAGATGGATGCACCGGTCGTCGTGCCCCAGCGACGCTACGTTGGGTTAGTTTAGGCCAGAGCTTAATTTCCAAGTAGAGAATTGGCCATTCAACAACGACGAGGACGGGTGGACGAATAATTCGCGATGCGCGTCTCCCTCCCGTGCGCTCTCTCTCTCTCTCTCTCTCTCTCTCTCTCTCTCTCTCTCTCTCTCTCTCTCTCTCTCTCTCTCTCTCGCAGATTGTCGTGCGCGATTTCAATGCTGTTTATTTTAGCCGCATCGCGCCGCAGGGCGGGTCGCGCGCGCGGATTACGGAAAACATTTTTGCGATTTGTACGCTTCGCCAAAGAGGGTCCGACGTCCGGACGACCGAAAACCAACGTACGCGTGGCCGGGCGGACAACGTTGCCTATTATTTTCACGCTTTTACCGTGCCGCACGATCGCATATACATGACGCGTCATTACGGGCTCTTTGTAACGCGGGATGATGTTTCGTGTAACGCGCAAAATGGAGTCATATAACCGCGTTAACAGTCCATTCTCCGCGGATAATGTATTTCGCGAGCAATACACGTATAGGTGTACGTGTACGTGGATAAATATATTTATGTATACGCGCGTGTATAATGCGTGCGCAAGCGTGAAAAACTCGTCCAGGCCCGAATTTGAGCCATCATTTCCATCAATTTGCAGCAAATGCGTTCGGCGGGGACGATAAAAACTTTTCGGCTTGATACGCCCGGCGCATGACGTCGCGACGCGACGCGTCCCGTCGGCAAACGCCGCCGCCGTCGCCGCCGCCGCCGCCGCCGTCGCCGCGCGAAATTAAATCCGCCCTTTCCACCCTCCTGCATTTACGCAAACGCTGAGAAAAGTTTCGCCACGTTCCATTATCTCGCGAGGCAATAGAGACGCCGCGTGAGACGCCGACGATCGGGGGATCTAAGCCGCGATAATTTGGATAAAATGAGTTTAGATTCGACGGAATAAATCAAATTGTAATTTCGCCGTAAATCGTATATTGCAGAATTATGATGCCGGAACATGTGATTATTTCTGAATGAGGAGGTTGGAAGGTTAGGAGAGAAAGAGAGAGATCGCGAAAAGCTCGCCGTGCTTGCTCCGGAGAAAAAGGAGCCGGTCGCGGACTCGCGACGGACGGACGAGTCACGGAGAAAGTTATCACGGCCCTCGGCCGATCCTTAACCACCTCGCGCGATCGTCCGTGATTTCTTTACCTTCTCGATCGTTATCGCGACATGGCCGAGCGACGGCGCACAATGCCGCGCGCGGATTAAAGGATTCTCCACACTGGACACGCTAGGGTCGCGCTTTAATTATTGAATATCACGAGTGATACCGCGCGCGCCGTTTACGAGTTCCACAATTTCGTTACGAGCTGTAAGCCAAATAGTCGAATGCGAGACAGTCGTTCCGCACACAAGGATAAATATTCTATTTCTCTGCAGATGCCAGAAATTCGATTTGATTTTAAGCGCTTATCTTAAATAAAAATTGATACGTTCAGATTATAGATAGTAGATTATAGATAATAAGAGCAACGTTGAAAAAATAACGTAAATAATTAAACAGTGTCGATACAAAAAAAAAATTGATAGCATGTGAAATAATGATTTATTTTGTGTTTTTATCGCAACTGCAATTATTTCGTTTAAGGTAAAAATATATAGAAACACGATAAATGACAATTGGGCTATCATGTATATATTTCTGTTCTGAGTTGCAGATTTTTTTACATATCGGTGAACGTTTGCGATCGACGCGAAAGTAAAAACTCTATCGTGCCGGTGATAAAGGCGAACAACTCCGAGCAACGTTACGATGATATCCTAATATTCCGCATACTTACGATACGACCGATCGTGCCTTTATTAGCGGCGCGACGACAATGCGGACTTCGTAAAATGCACGCGTCGTAAAAAGCCTTATCTCGCGAACCACGATAATTATACGGCGAGAGGAACAACTTAAGTGGCTCGCGGCAGCAGTTAAGAACGTGAGTGTGTAAAAATTTTGTTTGAACAATGGATTATTAAGTAAGAAAGTATCTCCGCCGAGACTGTAGATCGACAGATACAAAATTCTGTTTCAATAACGAATTTGTAATTACGAAACTCCGTTTAAACAAAGTGACTTTGATAATCGTTTAATCGTTTAATGTTACTTTGAATCGGGATTATTAGTTTGAAATGAGCAAACGTTCGAAATATATGCGTTCTGGAAAATCCAAACTTTCGTGCTTGAGTTACTTTCCAACGACTTTCCGAAATTCCAGCCCAATGTTGGCCATCTCGGAATGAGCCCGCAGCAAGAAGGGACCACAATTTACGGGATACGTAAAGGTTCCGCGAATCCGTGCGCGACAGAGAAAACGAGGGACGAGCGAGGTGCGGCTTGTCGATCGTCTCCGACGATTTTACGAGGCGTGTACGACGATTACCTCTAACATCGTTAACCCGCTCGCCCTCCTCGCCACTTTTCGATTATCCTCATCGTCGGCTCTCAGCAATAACGTAAGTAAAAGCGCCGGTACAATTAATTTAGTCGCTTGATAATGTTCCAAACCCGGAAGTCGTATTGTCGCATTGCAAGATTTAAAGGAAAACTTGTCGCATGTAAAACTCCGCGAGTCTTCGATCAGTAAACAAAATTGCGTCGTTGATTAAAATTTTTCAAACACACATGTCTTAAATAAAAATTAACATATGTTCACTGATTATAGATAATAGAGAATCAATGTTTAAAAAATAACATGTAATTGTAATAGTACACTGAAAAAAAAAATTCTGGTTAAAAACGGACGAATCAGAAAAATCTTGTTGGCGTGATCAAGTATTCTGGTTATTATAATAGGAATTTTGGTTATCATAAATTAGAAAGTATTGAGTTCTATTATCAATCGCACAAGATTTTTTGATTCGTCCGTTTTTTAACCAGAATTTTTTTTCAGTGTAAATAAAAGAGAATTATTAATATCATTCGATAATTGCTTTCTTTAATTACGGACAAAGTTCAACTTCCGGGTTTGAAATGTCATCAAAAGACTAAATTAATTATACTAAATTTCGGCTACTAAATTATACTAAAGTATCTGTATATTTAATTTGAAAATTAAACATACAGATACTTGTTATGAAAAATTAAGAAATTACGAAAGCAGGTGGCATAATATAGAGAGCAGATTACATTTCCAATCTATCAAATCTATCTCGCGAAAAAAACAAGATGAAAAATTCAAAAAGAATTGACCTTCGCGGCACGTCGTCATTCGGATTGCCGCGAATGCGCTTGTATCGCTGCCGACGTTATTTTCGCGCTTACAACGTTAAACGCTTTCGTCTATCTTGCCAATAATCCGTTAAGCACGTCGCGCGCGCGAGACCCCGGGAGGGGTTGGTAAACGAGGAGCAAAGATTCGGAGCGGACTCGGAGGAGCGGGGTCTGTTGTTTGAAACTCGATTAACGAGCCCCGGAGTTCGGGTCGGCGCAACGTTTTCTCGGAAGAGAGCGCGCGCCTTATCGATCAAGAAGCGGAGCGGAGAGGAATTAAGCCTCGATCGGTTGGGAGGCAGGGATTAGTTTTTGCGGATGACTCGCCGCCCGAGATCCTTCCCTCGTTTCGCGAAAGACGGGCCTGTGCGCCGTAATTATTATATAGCCCCTGCTGAACCGGCGCGGCGCGGCGCGGCGGGCACACGAGAGATTAACGAGATAGCCTTAACGCGTCGCGTCGCGCAATCGGCACGGAGCAAAGGAGGAGAGAAGGAGAGAAAGAGAGAGAGAGAGAGAGAACATTTTCCCTCTTACGCGCGAAAGTAATAAAAATCGTCGCCTATTATCCACGCTTCGTCGATATTTCGCGCGAGGCGGCGCGTCACGCTCCCAAAGCTGGCCGCATAACTAACGAGGACACGTGACTTCGCGCGCCGCTAACTCACGCAACGAGCTGCATGAACTTGGCACCGGCCGTCTACTGGCACTCGCTCGCCGCTTCCCGAAAGCTCGCGATTTAAAAGGGCACAGGATAATACGTACCTCGGTGGTGGTGGCGACGATCCCTGCGAGAATCGACCGGGCAACGATCGTCGGCACTCGAAATCCGTCCCCGACGTCTCGCGGTCCTTAATCCGTCTTGGCACTGCGGCGTAAAAGCACTCGCGTTTCCTCTCGCTCGCTCGCTCCGTCCCGCACTGACACTTTCGTCGAGAGACGCGTGCACGGCGTTTGTGTCCTGTGTGTGTGTGCGTGTGTGTGTGTGTGTGTATGTGTATGTGTGTATAGGACAGGCCGCGGAACCGGAGTCGGACGAACGTCGCGACCGCACCGCGCAACGTACGACGCTCGACTGCGAGCCGGGTAGTACCGAAGTGGATGACGGGAACGTGTGAACGCCGCTTGCCGCCGCCGCCGCCGCCACCGCCGCCACCGCCGCCGCGTCTCTCCACGTCCCGCCGCGCCGCGCGCCGACAAACACCGATGAGCGACGACCAACACCGACCGCGCCGCGGAGGGCCCACACAGACGCATCAATGAGAGCGAGCACACGCGTACACACACACACACACATACACACGGCGGAGAACAGCAGTGGCAGCTACGCTCCGTCTCGCTTCCACCGCAAGCTGTCCTGCCCCCACCAAAGCGCCAGCGTTCTCCCTTCGCCTCCCTCCCCCCCTCATCCTCGCCTCTTCCCCCTTCCCCGCCAGCTCCGCGCGAGTCAAGGGCGTCGACCGACGGGGGCGAGAGAGCGCGCTCCGCCGTCTCTCGCCGGAGTTTGTGGGTTACGAAGAAGAGAATCTGTATCTCCCTTTCCGTCGCGCGACTCCGCTCTTCCTCCTCCTCCTCCTCCTCCTCTTGCCGAGGAGGGCCGTTAAAAAGGATTCAATCTACCACTCGCGGCGGCCGTCCACGGGGCCGGGGCGCGTCTCCGCTCCTTTCCCGCGCTTCGTATCTCGCGGTATTGCGCGGCCCGTTCGTAAATCTCGATCTCACGAATATCGAATAATGTCCGTCAAATTTCCAGGACGGCAGTGTACCTTTCCGTATTTCCATCGACACTCGCGCCGGTCGCCGGCGATTCATTTTAACGGTCGTCGAGAGTGCAAAGTTGAAATCGCCGAGTCGAGATCGGATGTAAACATTGCGCCGATAAATTGTTAATTCCACTCGATTTAAATCGGAGTCCACAATCGCGTTGGTCCACAATCTTGCTTTAAGAAAAGTATTTTAGCTCTAAACCGTAAACTGTAACCAATCACAATCCATTATTCTGCTCACATTCGATTGTGCGTGGTCACAGCTTACAGCTTAGAGCTAAAATATTTTCTTAAAGCAGGGTTATAGATCAGCACTTATACCGCTCTTTTGTGTCCGATAGCCGCTAACGCTCCTGGTGCAGGCTAGTTGGCACGTTAAAAACTTAAAAAAAAAAAAATTAGGTACATCGCTCTTAAATTCGACGCGCGGACCGTTTGTCCGCGTCGCGCTTCGGAATTCTGCTTGGCGGCGATTTTCAATCGGCGCGATCAATGAGAGACTCGGTCGACGCGCGTTATTAACATATTCGCAGTCTCGCGCGCGCGCGCGCGCGACAAGTTTCGAAAACTCTTTAGCGACACCCCTGCTTTTCGCGTTGCGCTCGTCGCTCTCGTAGGCATCCTCCTTTCCTCGCGCTCTCCGTCGCGCCGACGCGTTTCTTAATCTTTCGCTCTCTCCGGTCGGTCGGTCGGTCGGTCGGTCGGTCTCTCGTGTCGTCTCGCTCTCGCCCGCTCCGCTCGCTCGCACCCTCGCAATCCCGCAGGCCGACGGTATAGCGGGAATGCCGAATGTCGGACTGTGGGTGCAGCTACGTGTGTGGGTGTGCATATACGTGTATACGCGGGCGCGTGTGCTGCGACAGAGACGGCGCGCGCGAGTCAAAGTGGCGGAGAGCGCCGGACAACACGAGTCAACCGGCAACGTAAGTAGAGAGCTCGGCGTGGGTGTAACCGCCGCGAGCGCGGCGTGGGTGAGGGACGGCGGGGAG
>JAJVSH010000160.1:0-29668 GCA_021460005.1 Tetramorium alpestre | reverse complement strand
GGGGGAGAGCGAGAGGAAGAATGGCGGGCGGGCGGCGAGGGAGCGAAGGGAGACGCGCGAGCGAGTGGTTGTGTATAAAGCTCACGCTTACGTACACACGTCGCTCTCGTGTGGCGCTCATCATATTACACACCGTTCATGCATCGCGTCCGCCGCCGCGCTGCTTTGAGGAGAGATGAATCCTCGATTCGGTTAAACGCCCGCCAACCGGGGGATGCTCTAAATCAGGGCTGTCTACCTGAGCACACGTACATACATACATACATACATGCGCGCGCGCGAGCCCTCGTACGTACGTACGTACAGCCCGGCTTTTCGAAATTCCAATACTCCGCTCTCGCCGTGCGAGCGGGAGAGAGATGAGAGCGGGAGCGGGACGTCGACTATTGCACCGATGCGTTTTCCTGCGCATCTCGTCGCGAGATGTATGTCTTCCTCGCCGGCGTGATCGATCATGAATAGAAATCGACGGGATACGATGCCGCGATGCCGCGATGTGTTGCATCCGTGTTTCGCTCCGAGACGGGATAATGGAATCAGAGATATTGAAATTTTGCAAAAACCAAACGCTTTACCGCCTTCGTTTTGCATGGAAGAAGATCGGACTGTATAAATTAATCGTGAAAAATCGCGGTCGTTTGAGATTCTCCCGAAAATATTCCGTGGGATAAAAATTACTTAATGGTACACTTAAGGATGTCCTGACGCTAATATTATTATTATATTGAAAATGTCGTGAAACTTTTATAGATTGTTTCCATTTGTTTTCTCAACACGTGGTTAAAACCTGAAGCCGATTCTCTAACTGGTTCACGAGTTATTGTACTTCTAATTTTATATGTGTTCTTATAAAATAGCATTATTCTCTTTATATAAATAAAATAATAAAGAAGCAACATTGCCAATATTCTGAAACTTTATTTGTAAGTAAATCAAACATTGAGCAACGTTTCTAAAAAAAAGTTTAAATCGATTCAATATCTCATTACCGAATTATTGATAAAAATACAATGCAAAGTTTTGAAAAAAGATTATGGTGTACATGTCGAACTGCCGAAACGTGGCAAATGTCATATATTTGTGGTGCCAAATGTCATATTAAATGACATTGTTTAAGACATTTACATGATACGAGCACATTTAATGCATAGATATTTCAATTCTTAAAAGCATGGAATTTTATCAATTTCATATAGAACTTAACTTCGTCAGACGGCAACAAAATAAACAAAGTCGAAAAGGGGATTCAATCATTTGTCCTTCACTTTGTCCTGTGTATAAAAAAAAATTAAATTGTAGTCACCGAGTTTGCGGTGGAAGCTGTTTGGAATTATTCCGAGGAATTACGTAATGATACATTTAAAATGCGGCTCGTAAGACGATAACAAAATAAACGTTGACGCGCCAGGAAAACGTCGCTAGAAAATGTAAATAAGCGCGAAGTTTATTGGCAAGTATTCCGACGTACATCGGACGCGACGTTTCCAAGCGGGCGATTTATCATTACGATTCGCGCAGAATTTCAGCAGCGCGAGAGGCTAACCCTCCCGTTGTACTTCCGCCACAATTCCCTGTTTACGCGTAGAAAATTAATTCCGTTCCATAAAACGCGTATATACTTTCGATGCATTTTGTATATCCGTTTATACAACGCGAAATGGATTCGTATGAAATTTTTAAATCCCACATAAAGTTACATAATGGAAACGGCCTAAACGCGACGCTCGGATTTCGAGATCGCCATGTTCGTTTCGGTGTGTTTTGCATTATCGCGATATTTACGCTCGATAGAAAAAGAGAGAGCGGCTGACTATCGAGCGAGAAACCGGCAGTCCGGGATCGGAACGATCGCTAATCTGCGCATACACGATCCGTCCGTCGCGTTGACTTATCGTCACTCGACCTCGGTCAACATCGGCGACGTCGTAATTTGCGAGAACGTGGTCACCCGGTAGAGAGAGAGAGAGAGAGGGGGGGGCGTAGGATCGGTTCGACATCCGCCCTCCGTCGTGGCGGCCGCAAACCGCAAGACCGTCCGTGCACTTTTCATCGCGCACACACGCGTTCATTATCCGCACACATGCACGTAATTGACCGAACGGTATTCACGGCCACGCCAAGTACGCAAGTGCGTATGTGCGCGCGCGAAGGGCGAGCGTGTGGGGGAGTCACTTTGAGAGCGAGAGAGTACGCGGAACGCGCGGCCGTAAACACAATTGGAAATCTTTAGCGGATACACTGCCGTAACGGTCGCGAGGGGTGACGAGTCACGGGAGCGATGGCGTGAGCGAGGAGATTTATTTTGTCGTGGGAACCCCTTTCTTGAGGGTCCCCGCGGCGACCGTGTACGCAACACACACATACACACACACACACACGTGTACGTGAGGAGGAGAAAAAAAAAGTACGGTCCTTTAAAATACGGCAACCCGCATCGATGGCGGCGATTTGCGTTCGCTGACAAAATTGACGTCCGCGCGACGCGCGTTGCACGTGCACACTTTGAGATTTCCGGTACCTGGCGTTTCCGCGCTGGAAAAACAAGTCGCGTAACTCCCGCGGATCGATAGAGGGAATTAATTGACTCGTCGAGGTGACGTTTCCTCTTCGCGTGGCGACGCGCCCAACAATCCCGCTCGCGATTTGCATGATTCTCGCACGTAAGCGACGTTCGTTTTGCCGTACGCGCGTTTTCTTGTCGCGTGACTAATAATAAGCTACTCTTCGAGTTTGTCTGTAGCAACTTGGCCGGTAATTGCAGTTGGCGATACACGCATTATACCGGGGGGCTCGACATTGTCCCGAGGAAATCGATATCGTTGCGGGTGTATCGGTGCACGCGAGATGATCGAAAAAATCACGCGCGAAAGTCAACGGACGCGGCTGTTGACATTGCACCGTGATTTAATGATTTATGTACACGCAAAATACGATCCTTTGTATTTGCGAAATTGTGGGTAACGTCGGTAAATGAAATAATGATCATTTCGTCGAAATTTATCTTTATAAAACGTATATATTATACACATGGTATATGTATATAATTCTTTCGTATATTTTTGCTAGATTTATTAAAATCGCGTGCCGACTGTCGCGGTATTATTGAAATCCTTTTAGACGCTTATAAAAGATACATGTCTTATAAAAAGATGCTTATAAAAGGATAAATGTCTTATAATAAGACAGACGCCGTCTAATATAAAATTTAAAATGACACAAAAATGGCTAAATATAACAATGTGAGGTAAAAAGTGTTCTGTTGACGCGATAATAATGAGAATGTGGCCTTATTTAATCGTGTTAAACAATATAATTTCATCATCGTATAATGTTTACGAATAAAAATTTATTAATTTTATTTATAATTTAATTATAATTTATTAAAATTATGATTAAAACTTTTATTGCGGCATACACAGTCAAAATATACAAGGCTCGCTAGGTGTTAAATCAGAAGCGACTTTTGTTTGCACGGAGCTTCCTCAGGTTGGTCGAAGCGCAGCCGACGGAGTGATCCATCGCAAAAAATCTTCAGTCACCCCAGTGCGAAACATGCGAGACGTCCCCGGATAATCGCCGCTCCGACGTAAAAGTTGGCTGTCGAGTTAGACGTGAAAGATAAGAGGGTCAGTCTTATCGCGACGACACGCGGAACATCCGGCTCGTCTAACCCTTTCGTCCGACTCGAGATACTCGCTCCTCGCGATTTCGCGAATTTCGCGTTTCTCAAAACTGTTTCGTAACGGGAGAGCCGGAGAGAGAGAGAGAGAGAGAGAGAGAGAGAGAGAGAGAGAGAGAGAGAGAGAGAGAGAGAGAGAGAGAGAGAGAGAGAGAGAGAGAGAATTCACCCGGACCGATCGACTCTTTAGAAGACTCGTTGCGACAACTCGCAATCTGGCTTTATAAATTTCAACCCCCATCGAGGAATCGAATAGGGACGAGTAAGTTTCCGCGATAAAACTTTTAAGGACGGCTGTTATGAGAAAACAGAGTGCACTGCGCGACGGATAGGGTAAAGTTATTTCCTTTCAACGTCATGCTTTCGAGGGAGTTTGCGTATTTTTATTTTGAGATATCGCGAGCTTATCAAAGACGAATAAGAGTTTAAGTGGTTCATCGAAAACGTGGAAAAAATTTAATACAACGCGTATACTCAGGTAGAACAAGAAATCGCAAAAATGTCTCAAAATAACATCAAAATCACTCTAAAATGTCATTATTATGTCATTTTATTACTGCTTTAGCGTTATTTTGATGTCGTTAGAATTTTTGTTCTACCTGGATACGGGGCGTACGGAGGATCTCTGTGTAGCGCGTTTTTCTGAAAATGGGTGTTATAAAACTTTGGAGGATCTCTGTGTAGCGCGTTTTTCTGAAAATGGGTGTTATAAAACTTTTGAAAAAATATCCGGGAGATGGAGTGATTTATACGAAGAGCCAACATTTACCCTTCATCCATTAAGAGAAATGAAGACGTATCTATGATATATACAGTGAGAGCTTTGATCGTAAGCCATTCATTTATTATACGCGCACTTTTACTTATTCGAACTTGGCCGATATTGATTGACGCACGAGACATCTTCATTTTTCCGCTGAAATTAGTCGCTCTTGTTCTCGAGTTTGTAAGTTCGTTCGAGTGAATGATTCGAGGGTTTCTCTTTTACGTGAGACACATTACAATCTTGTTACAACTTTAAGTACAGTTATTAAATTAAAGACGAAAATGAAGAGGAGTTTTCGTGATCCCCTCAACGCCGCGCTGGTGGAGCGCGAAGCGAAAGACCGCTACGGAAAGTCGTCGGGTGCCGCGCTCTGTCGGCGTCGCGACGCAACATCGTCGACGTCGCGCAGCTTCCTTCCGGACCGTCGACAGCGAGTTGGGACCAGGGAGGGTAGGGGGGGGGGGAGTCCTTCACCCGCCGGAAGTCGAGCGAGAGAAGAAAGGAGCGGAAGGCGTCGGACGCGTCTGCGCTCAGCGTCGCGGCGCATGCGTCCCCGTGGCGTCGGGACGCCGGATGGACGAGAGAGAGGGACCGATCGGAATCGCGCACAGCTGGGCACTGGGGCTGGCTGGCGATTGATCCCGCGCGGTCGGCGCCGCGAGCTCAGTCGTTTACGAACTGTCGAACGGAGTGGATCGGTGTCGCCACCTGACGCGCGAACGAGAGCATCGTACGGTAATACGGCGAACGAGGGCGACGAGGGATCGTAGCTGAAACGGAGCTTTCGGCCCGGGTCGCGGATCCCATCGTGTATACACGCGCAAGCATCAATCGCGCGCGCGCAATTTTCTCGACGTTTCTGTTCCTCGAGGTCGCGAGAACCGTCTCGCGGCGGTAACGCGATCTCGCTAATGTTTTTCTCGCCTCTCCGCCCGGTGGGAGCAGAGGAAGCGCCGCTTCGCGATCGCTCGTCCGTCTGGGGTTGAAACGACGACGACGAGGAGGAGGAGGAGGAAGGAGACGACGAAACGGAATACGTGCACGCTCCACGCGCAACGAAGAGGCCGCCGGTGCGACGTGACGCGGATCGGACTATGTGAAAATGGATTTTAAGAGCATGGTGTACAACGCTGCGAGGGACGGCAAGCTCAAGCGCCTCAAGGTGAGTGTACCGTCGACGCGACGCGTAATGGTGTCACCGTCGCGAGACCGTAACCCTCGGCCGAACAGCCGACGACCTGTCAAAACCGGTACGACTCGGAGTCTTGGACGAGCCGAAACTGCCGGAAGTATGTATGTATGTACACATACCCGGCACAAATGCCTGGACATACTAACTGAGCTTGTTTGGAGTGTGTCTTTTTTTCTTTCCAATATGGAAGCAGACAGATACACTCTGGATTAGTGCAGTTAATATGTCCAGGCATTTGTGCTGGATATCGTACGTCCAAGGTGATCCCCGTTTGTTCGACATTTCGGACTCGCCGGCGACTCGGACCGGTTTCGAATCCCCCCCCCCCCCCGCCTCGGCCGTGGAACGAATCTTTGCGGTCAGCGGTAATTCAATATTCCGATTCGCGTTATCGCGCTTTATCGAGGTACCGCCGGAAACTCTCTCGACGCTTGGCGACGGTTGCTCGTGCTTCCGATGTCGCGTGCGTCCTCTGCTCGCGCGTCTCTCTCCGAGCCCCGAGGTCGACGCCTCGAGACGCGAATGTTTTCGGGACGGCGCGCCGAATAGGTTAATTTTTCCGTGGGACGATGCCTGTTACAGAAAAATGGCTCGAGAATTGTAGTTGAGTCCACTTGGAGTATCGCGGAACTTTATGAAGCATGCAGAGGGAAAGTTATATAAAGAAAAACAGAGGAAAATAAAAGAATGGTGGATAGAAAGAGTGCCAGTGCAATGTGTCTGAAGCCTTGTGGTGTGTCCACGATGCTAGAACTTGGTCCGAGAAATTTGTAGCCAATTGCAGTTTTTACGGAAAAGTGGCAATTTTATTGGCTACACGTTTCTCGAACCGAGTTCTAGCGTAAGGCTTAATAACCAAAAGAGCCCTTGCTAGGTTAAAGGCACGGAAAAAAAAAAGACGACGCCTGCGTAGGCATGTCGGACGATTCGCTCGCGATTCCGCAACCGAGATAGCCACCTCGCATGCCGCGCGTGCCTCTCGGAATAAAGCGCGACTTTTCGCCGCGACCGACGCGGTGTTGGATGACCGCGAACCTACGTCAAAAATGGCTCGAGCTCGGTTTCTTCGGGAGCGCGTCCGTCCGCTTCGCCGTTTCTCCGAGTTGCGTTGCCGTGAAGCACGAAGCGCTCCAAGAGGAGAATAAACGGAGATATTTTCGTCAAAACTTCAAGCTCTGCTGAAACTTTATTTCGATCGATATTTATGAGACGTACGTACGTACGAGAATACCCGCGACTGATTTGACCTCTCATCGAGACCAAATGACAGGCAAAATAGTCTTATAACTTTTTTGAAGCGGCGCAAAGCGTCGTGCTTTCGATGCCCCACTTAAAAACTACGTTTTACAAATTGCCGCACGTTTGACGGTGCCGTATTTTTTTTTATCGGTACAATGTAAACGAGAGAAAAATATTGACGCGGGACTGGAAACCAAATCCTGGATCTCTCACTCGCGCCAGGTGTGACCACACCTGCTGCCAAGTTATTCGAGGATCAAAGTTATCCTCTTCTTCTTCGCCATATCCATGTATCGACTGGCGCTGCATTTAAATATAGCTTTGACTTCTAAAGTTCGACAGAAACATTCCGATTTTAATTGAAGCGATCAACGAGACCAGGGACGATGCGAATTGCCTGTTCGCCTTGATTTTAACTCGAGAGCGATGATTAACGGATGCGAAAAGTGAAATATACAGAGGGCAGTGCCAAAAGATAAAAATAATCCGCGTAGACGAGCGGTGAAGAGTATGGCCGCCGCGAGATTATCTTTCCACTTAGAGAGCGGATGAAGCGATAACACGATTCTACGCGCGGATGTATGGACAGCCGAAATACTGATTAAAATGCTATTCGACCGCGTCTCCCTGTTGGCGCGTGAATTCAGGGTAAATATTTGTGACTCACCGGCGACGGTTAGCTTATGAAACAGAAACGGCGAACGCGCGAACTCGACGGACGTAATTTCGAAATTTCAAAATTACGTGATCGTTAACCAGTTGCTATGGATTTGCTAGACTGAAATAGCTCGATAAAGTTTTCAGAATATTCGCCGATTTAATTAATCTAAATTAACATTTTTAACATTTGTAGTAAGAGAGAATGGACCGGTGAAACTCGATAATTCTGGACGATTGTGTCGAATTTAAATTTATCGGTTTTTCAGTTGTTTTTTTTTTTTCAAGCCAAATCTTTCTCATACTCATTGTGAGATGTGAATTTAAATTTTAAATCCAGATTGAATAAACGGGGTTTTATTATTTATTCTCTAAAGAGAGTTTAATTCTTTTTTTTTTCGTCGTCATACATGTACTATATCTTTGTTTCTTATTACGCGAAGGTAATTGAGTGTAATTTTATCTCGAAATTAATTCCGTTATTATACATTTATCGAACATCTTGTGTAATTCCCGAGTAGACTGGTAATATTCAGGACCTTGAACACTCGCAAAGTTGTTGTTTTCCAGTTTTTTCCGGTAATTTTACCGGCATTTAGTATAATACGTGTACTTTTCAGCTCTCCTTTGTGAAACCTCTTTGCGAGCAATAAAACGGCAACGAAAGTTTTCGTCCGACCTTACAATTTTCTATCGGCATTGCGTCCGTATTTCCTCGCGTGCGCGTTAACAGACCGTGATAAAGGATTGTCTTTAACGGTATTTCGTTTGCGCGCGATTTCAAAACGTCTGGCACGGTTAACCCCGCAGCAATCTGTGACGAATTCGTAACATCGTTGCGAGCGTGTTAATACGACGGAATATGTGATATTTCGGTACGCGCTGAATTTCAGTGGAGATATATTTGCAGCACATCTGCGTTTGATCCCCTTCCTAACGTGTCGTTAACCGTCTTGCTTTTAATAATAAATTCCTCGATCGATTTGAGCGTCGACTCTTGCTTGGTAAAAAGTATATCGGTAAAAATAAGAGATGACTTACGTATCAAAGATATTCATAGGACAAAGATGTGTAAAGATCCCAGAAGGCTATAGGATCTATAACCTTTAAAGACAACTACTTTTGAGAATCAACGGAAATATAATGCGATTCCGCAACTGTTCCATCGGATCCGTATTCGCTTATTTTCATACTTCTTTATTTGCACGAATTGTTTACATCATACACTAAAGTTGAAACAAGCCACTTTCTAGCATAGCTGTACTATTTATTATTATTCATACTATTCGTGACGCGGAGCCGTAAATATCTAATACCAAGTCAAATGAATTTAATGCCGATTGTTCGATATTAAAATACAGTCGATTTGTTTAAACAAAATAGCCGCTTATTTTTTATTTATCAAGTCTACACCAGCTGTCGGAGAGAGAGTTCTGCAGTCGTAGAGAACGCGCTCGAAATTTGTTATTGTTTCGAAAACAGAATGATAAAAGTGACGTCGAGGTGAAAATTGGGAAAAGCGATCCATCTTCCTCAGAGATCCGAAAACACTCGTGTTTTCCTACTCTCCTCTTGACTCTCGCGTTTATCTCGAGTAGGAAATAGCCGCGGCGAAGCAGCGGCTATATTTAGCAGCGGGGACATGGACGCGCCTACCGTCGAATCTGCCTGGTCGTGCAGCCCTTCGTGCCACGCGAAAAAAAAGTGTCGAAACAACGTAGAACGAGCCGAAAACTCGACAGTCACCGACGGCGGTGTCGAATGACTAACGCGAAATCGCGATAAGGCGCGTTGCGTGTCTTATCGATGAAATCGGCGTTGCGTGCCTCCTTCTCGCGACGGCCAACACTGTTCAATATTGCGACGTCGGAGGCAGCGTAGGTATGAGCGATTTATATGTACGAGATGTCGCGCGGTTTCTTCGTATCTAGTCAACAGTTTATAAACGACGCGCAAAGTACACTTTCCGCCGACGTCATCAAAATTACGCGATCGTCTGTGCAATTAAAAGCGAATTAATTGTAAATTCATAGGCAACATAGAAAACGTCGAATGTCTCGCGTTCTCTTCTTGTTATCTCGTGGTAATCGATTACGTATATGCACGACATGTGCGTCGTACACGCGCGAACGGACACGGAAGAGCAACAATTAAACTCGACGGTCACGCGGAGTCTGCGGTCGCGGCGGCGAACATTCCTCGAACGTTACGATTTCACGAGGACGTACGCAATGATGGAAGCAAATATATGCCGCTGATGGAACGGCAAACGCATGTTCTTGTATTATAGATTCTCGAGTTAATCGACCGGCGTAGGACGAGCGATCAATGAAAGTCCACACTTTGAATACTAACGATAATCACCGATTAATAGAATTCAGAGTAATTAAGGTTCAAATTAATTTACCGCTGTTCGCCTTTTACATTATCGTGAAATTGCTTATCGCCCGTAACGTGCTCGATTGATGCACTTTGCCGATACATTTGTATTCACATGCGAAAACGTTTTCGACAAGGTATGTGAGATGTTATCGACAATTCTCTGTGATAACGATTGCCGATATTCTAAAACCGTGACGTGAACGGATTTTGTCGTCGCGACTGCTGGTGACGTGTCCGAACGTGATTGTATTTTAAATTCAGTGATGTATGTCGTACAAGACTCTCAGACATACACTCTGCATCCTATATTATTTCCTCTTTATGATTAAAGTGTTTGTAAAATCTATTAATTGTATTTGCAGATATCTTCAGATCGTGAATAGATATTTTCCGTTTTACATATACTAGAGATATCTTCGAGAAAGAGAAAGAGAGAGAGAGAGAGAGAATGGAAATTAACTTTTTCATTAAGGCTTCTGGTCTCTCGCCGATTATATTGAAATCGTGACGTCAGAAGCGATAAATTACACGATAAAAAGCGATAAAAAGATATTTGAATGAAGACACACTGTCAGGATGGCCGCCATCAGGGAAATGTCAGGAAATCAGGGAAAAGTCAGGGTATTTCAAAGTTGATCAGGGAAATTTTGAATACATAGATAAAAAATTAAAATTATCGAATCATTTATATTGGAAATATTTCTAATGTCATTTTTTTATTCCGTATTGTGTTTTTCCGTGTTTTTCTTTTGGCTGGCCGACATTTCATCTCTCACCTCGCGCTTCAAGTCTTTCGAAGCATTTGATCCGCGAGTTCGAAGATTCGGTCGAATTTTGTCGTTTAGAATTTTCTTTCGGTGTTTATATGATTTCTTCTCTCGCGTTCAGGTTTCTATCACTTGAGTGCCAAAATTCCCTTTTACTATTCTTTTTAATTTTTTATTTAAATTTTCTGAAATATTAAAAATGATTTAATAGAAAGATTGGTCAGTGAAACTCAGGGAAAAGTCAGGGAATTTTTTCGTCGAAATAAAGCGACCACCCTGACTGTAGATTGCTGTGGCATACGTGTAAAATATACATTACCAAGGAATACACAACGTAGACAACGCAGCGTCTATCTCTTTTCAGAGCTGTCAAATCACGTGTATGTTCGTGTGTTTGGTTATGTATGTGACTACGCTCTGTATCATGTTCATTTTACAGATAGTGTTTTTAAGAATAGTGTCCTGTACATTTTACAAGTGTGCTAAAGCGATCTACGGTGTGTTTTCATTCAAATATCTTTTTTATTTAACAGTACGATGCAAAGTAATTTTCGTGTAATTTCTCGCTTCTGACGTCACGTTTCAAGATGGCTGCTGCTAGTACCCAGGAGCCTCAATAATATCTTCTCTCATTTTATATGACATGTTTTTATTTATAACTTTTATATTGCACATGTGTATATTTATTAACTTATTTCTGACAAGTCTGAAAGTAATTTTGATTTTATCAGAATTGAGCATTAACGAGAAAGATTTAATTTCCTTATTAATTTCTACATTATTTTCAACATCTTTTATCGTACGTGTAAATATAATTTTTTCGTTACGGTAAATGCTTTAGCTGCGATACTGAATAAGCCAATCATAAATATTTATTGAAATCAAAGGCAGCGGCGAGGCGATTAACGAAATTCAGCGTTTACTCTGATGTCGTACTTCGTAGCTTCGAGGGAGTGTACGGGCTGGCGGCTATTAATACCCGTTAGTAAATTGGCGAGACATCGCCGTGCGCGCGCGTGTTATTTAACGAGAATTTGCAAGGTAACTCCCATCATAAATTGCGGAATCGATCGTCGAACTGCGGCTCGACACGGCAACCCGCTCATGCTCGAGAACTCTAATTCGGGAAGTGAGCTCGACACTTCGCGGTTGATAGGATATATTTACTCATCCGCGAGTTCATACATTCAACCGTTATTGTATTTAATGCCGTTGCGTTCGAGACTGTTGTAAGGGGGCTTGCATTCGCGATGCAAGCCTGTGGATTTACTGTAGCGTGTGTTATAACGCGTCGTATTTTATTCGCCTTCGAACTCGATCGATTGTCCACGGACGAAGGTTGGCGCGCTTTAAACGCACGGCAAAGCCGCCGTGCATGGGGCGTCTTCGAACGACCGGGGAGTGTGTACGTCACTGTACGTAATTGTCTCTTGCAAAGTTTGAAATCGGCTTTCTTCTCGCGAAAATATTTGCGAGCTGTGTCGTCTGTTTCGCGCGGGAGACAATTTATCTCGCCGCGTAACATCATCAGAATTATCGAGTCAGCCAAAAGAGAGAGAGAGAGAGAGAGAGAGAGAGAGAAGTTTAATTATAAAGTTCTCATATATGATACAGTCTAGCGAATTCGATCTGATAAGAGCGTAAAGCGTTCTCGATAAATCCGCGACTATTCATTACGCCGATACTCGATATGTGGGATTGTTCGATGAAAGATACTTTGACATTTTGCGACCGACGTGTGAAATATAATTAATATCATTGATACAATAAGACGATAATTTGTGCACGCCGCTTAAGCCGCATAGTTCAATGAAAAATTAAAATTAAACTAATTAATCCGCATTAATTCCCTCGCTAATATAAAAAAGCGTAAAATTTATTAACAGTAAACGAACGACATTAAAATTGATCCACCTACCAAAGTCTATTTATAAAATCAGTCAACAGGCGAGCATGAGCGCTCGCTGTAGATGCAAATGATTAAAATAGCTTCGCAGGTGTAACCTCAAATGAACCACTCAATCGGCAAAGTAACGAGATCCCGAGGACCCCTGACCTTTCGGCAGAATTGTCGATGAAAGAATGTTATCGTCGTCACGCAGATTAGAAACGGGAGCCTACACGCCGAAGAATAGAATCGATTCTGCTCGCGTCAAAGTCAATCAAACAGATCGTGTTGTATGATTTATAATACTATTGTTAGCAACTATACTGTGGTTATTGATTTTGCACCAGGAATAGACAACACGCAATTATTCGCTTATTCGAACTGTTCGAGTAATTGTCCGAACGATCATGATGTAATGATCGGTTAAAGTTGCACGATTAATAATGCAATTAGCGTAATTACGACCGGTTGACGTTGAAATCGATCCGGAGTGCTTGTTTTACCGATCGATCCGGCAGCGTGTTGTTGTTATGCAAGATGATACAGTTGTTGAACTAGCAATGGCGTGTTTAACGCAATTTCGCACACACGTGTACGCGTGCGATTGCGTAACGCGCTGACGGCCGTTTCAAGGTTGGCACCAATTTACAACTTGATTCTGTTTCTGATTTCTCTCGACTGTGCGTTTCTACCGGAGTTATCTTAAAAATTGCGATTTTTAATGAATATAAATTCTTTAAGTAATTGAAGCCTGTAAGAAGCGGCGATCAAGAAACTTGGACGCGTCGTCGTTTTTCTTTGTGGCTTCATGCTTTGATAACTTTACCAACATTGCCTGCTGATCTACGTTTTTGTAATCCGAATGGCTAAGTATTTGTTCTTGATAATGTTTGCGGTAAAGTTCTAATCGTAATAGTGATAAATTAATCGCGATAGGTAATTTTTTTCAATTTATGTGATAGTTAAATATATAAATAGTTATATAATACGTATATAGAAATAATAATAATGTTAACCTAACGTGAAAAATATTGAATTACTATAATGAAATATTATGAATCATTTTTCTCAATCGCAGCTTTTTCTCTGAAATAGATTGCAAATAAAATTTTTGCTCAATTTATTTATAAACGATAATATAGAGTTTTTTTTTCTAAATTATTAAGAAATTTAGCACTATTTCATTTTAGATTAAATATAAAAGAAATAAGAAAAAATTGAACCGGCGGGAGTGACGGAAATAAATAACGACCACATGCAAGGCGATGCAAGCCAGGAAAAGGAGATATCTAGCTTTGCTCTCGTTTCGTGATTAGAACGTTTCACTCTTCGAGTCAGATCGAGGAAATATATCCTGACGTAATGCAAGATGTTTAGAAAGAAAATAACACGAGTTTTCAAATGTCAGAAAAATAGGCGAATAATATTTCTTTTTTTTTTGTATGCATGCATGATATATTCAAAACTCATTCAACTTCGAATTGAAGGGAGCTCAATCGTTTCGAGGGGAGGCCGATCGTTTCATATTTGTTCTCTCGTGCAAGTGCAGGCTCTCATTGAAGATTAAAATCCCATTGATTTCGCATTACGTAAACCGGAGTCTGACGAGAGACCAGTATTTGATGACTCTTAGACATAGCGTTTTGTATTATCTCTATCTAGAATCTCCTTTCTCGCTGACGCGAACAAAGCGCGAGGCTCGTCCAGCTGACCGCGTTGTAACTCGATGTAATCGCGACATTCGACTCGCCGTAATCACGAGAAGGCTTCGCTCGGTACCTTGACATTGCCTGGAAGCCATCGTTCGCCACAATTATGCTTTTTCGCGTTACCGGACTCGCGCTTTTTGTGACTTTCACGTTTGTGCTACCTTTTTCTACTCATCATTCGCATAATTGTGCGATTATGCGTTCCATTACGCGCAAAGTGGCTTTGCGGTAATATTGATATTTTTGTAAGATTGATATTTTTACTCTTGTAACTGCGCCTTATAAATCGATAAATACGATAAATGGACGCGAAGATAGAAAGCTTTAGAGAATAAAACAAAAATTGGAAAAGTTAAGAGTGCGATCAAAATATTAACTGTGTTAAGCCACATTTGCATTAATTGTATTTACGCATTTTCAAGTTTATGTTACTTTTTCGATTAGACTTGAACGGTCTTCAATTATTCCAGTAATCCTTTTGTTCCCTCAAATCAGAGTCTTATTCCCAAAAAAAATCACCACTTGTACCTCGGATTAGGCTTTGAATCATCGACGTTCGTGGTATCTTTTGTTCCTGAGCGAAAGCAACGCAAAGCAAATTCTTCTTCGTATTCGGATCGAGTTCGAAAACACTCAGCGCGCGTTAGACGCGCGTTCAGGATTTCTGGACTGAATATTTATTTAACTTGCGAGAGAACGGTTCTGTCGAAAGCCGACTCTCTCGCCTCGTCGCGCTGCTCCGTCTACAAGTGTATCGAAAGGGTCATTGTCTTCTGATAGCACGTGCTGGAAAAATACCGATCGGACTCTCGGCGATCCCTTTTAAAGATCGTGCAGTTATGAGATGAGAGAGAAGTGGATGAAACGGTGCACGTGCTGCACCAAGTACGAAAATAACACGAGTAACTCGTATCTATATTGAGAAAAAAATATCTGTTTTAGAGTAACAGCGCATGCGCGCGGACCGAACCATATAAATTTCAATCAAAATCAATTAGATTAAAATTAATATTAAAAATTAGAATTAAAATTTATTAGAATGTAATTTTGATATTTTATTGTTCTATTAGTACTGTAATTTTCGATTGAATTACAATATGTGTTTCCTTAATTATATTAATCATGACATTCTGATATCGATAAATTAAAATAATCATTTTTATCAAGTATTGTATGTATAATAAAAGCATTTTATAATACCACTATTTATTAAGAAAAAAAATACCTTAAAGGTAAAAATAAATTTAAAGGCGAGCCATATATGGAAACAATGTTATTCTCCATAAAGGTACACAAGTGTTCCTAAGCATCGTACACACTTTGATGTCGGGTCGTGTCGCGTTGACTTTCGAAAAGCGGGTTGCACTGAATTCTCTCATACCATGTTCTAATATTACTTGTACACGAACGGAATACGCGGTGAGTCAGAGGCATAACTGAGGCATAATTCGGCGTGAAACAAAATGGTGGAAAAGACATGATGGCAAGACGAACATATATGGCACTCTTGAATTTAAGATTCAATACATATTTAATATTCTTATATATTTTGTTATTTTTCTCTCATATAATAGTGAAATTAATGTTTAGAGAATCATAATTGAGCTGCTTATTAGCCTTAGTATATAATATTTTCATATCTCGGTCTCATATCTTTTCATATATACTGACATATTTTATTTTGTTGATATACAGAATTTGTGCATTGTATTTTTTGATGCAATAATGCGTGATATTGCGTGATCTCGCGATGCAAAATCCGATAATTGAATATCAGTCCTCATCAAGCGCACTGTGCATATTAGAGTACTGTTTTCAGTGACTTTATTGATATTTAACATATTGCAAGTATTTTACATATTTATAAGTACGAAGACGGCAATTACCTTTTAAGATAAACGAGTTGTAAACAAAACACTGCTTACGCATACTTGACGCCTCCTGCATGACGTGGAAAATCCACCGGATTCTTATAATGTGAAACGTGGAAAAAACAACCGCGAGATCGTTATCAGTGATTCATGGAATCGCACTCATGCGTGGAACAATCTCAACTTTTACATCACCTACTCTTGTCAGAAAATGTCTTTTACGTATGCATTTTCTATGTATTCCCTTATTTGCAATCACGAGAGAAGCGTTTGCTCCCTTTTATTATTTTAATTTATACGAATTAGGCAAGATAATAAAAAATTAAGACAAATATTTTTTTTGTTAAAATTTGCTAATATCAACAGAATAACGCAATTCTAAATTCTAAAACGTATAAATATAAATCTTTTATTCCTTGATTGATGCAAATGATTTTCATTTGTCATTTTGTAATATGTGTTTAGTCTGACGTAAAAATTTTTATACGTGCGTCAAATATACACACATACCTACATATATGCAAAAGAGCTGAGTATTTTTCAATGTCAGTGATTTCTAGCAGCATGATTCGTAGATAAATGACATGCATATAATGCAACACGCGCACGCGCACGCGCGCATACACATATAATTAATATAGAAAAAGTTCCGATTCTAATTGGGACAGTGATCGTGCAGATAATTAGTACATAGAGCAATGACCAGGCCTAATCAATAGATTTAATGGATCGGCTGAACTCCACGCGTCATATTGGCGCTTATTTGCATTGCAAGGCGCTAGGAAATCTTATTTCTAAAGCACATCGGAAGTAATAATGACGAAGGTGAATTTTGTGCCGAGTAACAGTGCAATAATACAGTGGTGCAGATGTTTCGTCTTATAATCCCAACGGTCATTTGTGTAAGTGGTGTCTCGAATAGACGAAATTATGTTTCTCACACATTAATGCTGCGCAATCAACGTTTTACATTATTATTCGAGTGTACGGTAATTGAAATAAGCAATGACATTATTATTCTCCATTTAATCGAATATTATGACTTTACACTGTTTGAAAATGCAGTAATAAAATTCTTGTTTTTCCATTAACTGCTTTTCCTCGAAGGGATTTTTTTCTTGAAATATTTCTGCGACTCTGATAATCTTTACGCGACGATTGAAAATACTTCCTCGTTCCATGTAAAATAAATAATTAATGACATTTCTGTTTTTTTTTTGTTTATATATAGGCAAATCAATGTAGCAAATTGTGCACAGCTCGGAATTGACAGTCTTCTTGCCGGTCAATGCGTTATTTCCCGGTTATTTTCCAATGTTGTGTTGTGTAAGTGGCACTAATCAACGAAATTAAATCTCTTTGGAAAAAAACCGGAAAACTTTAAACTGTTATGGAGCTCCTTGATTTAGGAACTGATAAGTAAAAGACAAAACAGAAAAGATGTAAAGATGTATAATTCTAAAATACTTGATGTATCAAAATATAGATAATAATCAGATAATACATAATCTCTATAACAAATAGAAAGTTTCCTTAAATTATCTGAAATTAAGAAAAAGAGTTGAAAATAGATTTAATAAGCAATTTTAAAGAATTTTCATTTTCAAAATTCACGTATAATAAAAAAAACATCTCGTTACGAATAATAAAAAAGTTTTTGCTGCAATAATGCAATAATGCACTAATGCAATAATAAAATACATTGCGTTGTACCGATTATTGACGTATCGGATCAAGTCTTACTTAATCTCACGAACTGCGAACATGCGACATCCTCTTTCGATAATGTCACCGTTTACAACTATAGTTGTAATACTTTTGTCAAAGGTCCACGTAACGACGCGTTAGAAAGTAAATGCATCGTGTAACTTGACATAACTTGGCCTTACGTGCGTTCGACGCCGTCAATTTTGCGCGTCTCGTTTCGCTTCTTCTATCAGTCTTCCTTCTTTGAATCTCATTTGCATAGGTGATGCGATTAGCCATGCGTCACTTTGCAATATCTTGATGTAATATTGATTTAATTTTGTTTTACGTAACTATAATTATTCTTAATTATAATATACATAAGTGCTTTTTTTTAACTTGTTAAAATTTTAAATAAATTTCACTTAATTTAGTTTATAACACTTTACTATTAATTGTATTTATAATTAAAAAACATTACAGTGATTACTTGATTTTTTTTCTTAATTTAATTTTTGCCCCGCGACGATGTAATTTTATTTANATATATATATTAGAATTGAAATTACAATAAGCGTTAGCATTACAGATCTTTACGTTTAAAAAGATTTATACAATTTATTTAGAGCTTGTACAGAGCTTGTATGTTAGATAAAAGAAATAGATAAGATAAAACAAGATAAAAAAAATAGTACCATTATTAAGAATCAGTAAAAATTACCAATATCGATTTTTGTTGTCTTCTTGTCACTTAAATTTTTTATTCGCAAGTTAAAAATATCGCTTGCAACATCCGATGAATGTCTTTATATCTCTCAATAATATTTGTTTAAAATTATCATAATCATTAAATGTCATAATTATCATAATCATTAAATATTTATGATTGTAGTTTTAATTTCGTGTTGAATATCTTAAAATATTGTACTTATACTTCGGCAAATGTCGGCCGTGAATCGAGAGAAATGCCAAGGTTGCCCTACAGTTGCTTGGAGCGCGCGGGCAACGCGCTTTGTTCGTCCTGATGACGGATTCTTTATTATAGCAAGTCCGGTAACTGCTGGAAATGCCCAGCACGCCAGTCATGATGATGGTGATGCGGAGTAATTTCCTCTTCGAGTTGAAAGAGAAAGAGTTCCATCCACGAAGAGTGGACTGACGAAAGGTACGCGCGCGCATTCTCGAAGTATATTTTCGTCTAGCAATAATAGTTCGTTGTTCTTAAATAGAAATGCATGGGTGATCGCTGATGTTCTCTCTCTCTCTCTCTCTCTCTCTCTCTCTCTCTCTCTCTCTCTCTCTCTCGGCCGACTGGTTGAGAACTATCCAATCAATTTCAAATCACGGAACCGGATAAAACACGTTTCAAAAATAGTTTTTCCAGTCTTTCAAGGATCAACCACTCGGAATCGCTTTTAGTTGAAACATTATATCTAATTCATATTCTAACGTACATCCTGGATTGCATAAGCAAAACGAAGAAATACCATAAAAGAAACCGCGTATTCTTCCTATTTCTTTTACACATTAATTTTACATTATATGACGTTATAATATAATTTTGACCTTGATTGATTGATTGTGTACTGAGTTGCATTTGAATGTAAAAATTATTTTGTATCGAAAGAAAGGTAATGCGTTATTTCTTTTAAATTCAAACAGTTAAAATAAGAGTTGAATAATAATGTGATATATGTATATAAGTAGATAATATAAGACGTTTAAGATATTTAAACTATGAGGATGAAAAGCGGGAAGAAACAAAACGTGGGAAGTTCAACTAAGACAATGACAGGACCAGATAATGACACTGCTGTGATTGTTATGCTCTTGCGCATTTCTCGTAGCGTTACCTTCTTAATTATCATGATGGAGTTCACGTCGGTTAATGATCTTTCCCAAGTGACAAAGTGCGCATTTCGGGTCATCGTCATTGTTTTCATCACTGGCGTGAAGAGAATGAGCCATGTTAAAAAAAAAAAGAGCGCACTCCTCCGGAGATCGTTGCCTCGTAACATTTCTTTTATGCGATTATTTTTGCGTGGCAACACGTAACTACAGACGAGACCTTAGTTTCGGAGTTTAGAAAAGAAAGTTCTTGATAAACGTATAACGTAACGTGGCATTTTGCGTTGAATCAATATAGCTTGATCGATCCTGCGTTTTATTTTCAATTAATCAAGTTTTATTTGTTTCACGCTTCCGAAACATGTTTCGCGTGACGCCGCAAAGTTGATCGATCGGTCTAACGACAACTTTCTACAAAGTAACGTTCTGCAAAACGCAATATGCGCACGACTATATAACAGAGATATATATACACATCATAAAAGGTATGGCGTGAACCAAAGACAGTTGCTAAGCCGGTTACTGGAAATTAAAAATATGATATTCATAATGTGACAGATTTGAAAGAAGAGAACAGAGATCTTAGAAGACAACATATGAAACAAATAAAGATCATTGGACAGATTATGTCACGATATAACGGAAATTAACGATTTATTGTGCGATCATCTTAAATGCCGATAAAAGCGAAAAAAAATATTATGTCATATAAGAGGCATTATCTAATCTTTTGATCAAACTACCTCGTGTAATAGCGAATAATGATCGGTATTGATCTAAGTCATTGTTATTGCTGTTGTTGCCGCGGACAGCTCGTAAACGTTATCGATCGGATACATGCACCTAGCGTCCCCAAGTACGATTATAGCAATGATCGGTCGCTTCACTCGCGCAACGATGTCCGGAGCGATTGTTGTCATAATTGTCCCGGACAGACGGGCGAGCGTAATTTTCAACATTCGCGTATGCTTGAATGCCGTAATCGTAATTGTCGCCGGAAACCTTTTGCCGCTGCTCCAAAAACACCAGCGCGCAATTGTAACGCCGTAATTACCGTGTAGGCAACAAGTAGGTCGAGGTTGAGTGTGATAAGATTTTCCGGCGCTTCCACATAAATTGCATATCTTGCAATGAATTAGAATGTGGTTTCATTGACTTTTTGCTTATTTCAACTTTGGTCGGAGCAACATTAATCATAACTTTTTACAACGTGACGTATTTCATGATGATTGTAATCTTTCTAGATAGATAGTGTTTCACATCATAAGCTATATATATTAATTAAATTATATAATATAATAACATATAAGCTATATATTAATTAAATTATATAATATTTTATTAATAGAATTTTAAATTATATAATGAAATATTATGAATCATTTTTCTCAATCGCAGCTTTTTCTCTGAAATAGATTGCAAATAAAATTTTTGCTCAATTTATTTATAAACGATAATATAGAGTTTTTTTTTTCTAAATTATTAAGAAATTTAGCACTATTTCATTTTAGATTAAATATAAAAGAAATAAGAAAAAATTGAACCGGCGGGAGTGACGGAAATAAATAACGACCACATGCAAGGCGATGCAAGCCAGGAAAAGGAGATATCTAGCTTTGCTCTCGTTTCGTGATTAGAACGTTTCACTCTTCGAGTCAGATCGAGGAAATATATCCTGACGTAATGCAAGATGTTTAGAAAGAAAATAACACGAGTTTTCAAATGTCAGAAAAATAGGCGAATAATATTTCTTTTTTTTTTTGTATGCATGCATGATATATTCAAAACTCATTCAACTTCGAATTGAAGGGAGCTCAATCGTTTCGAGGGGAGGCCGATCGTTTCATATTTGTTCTCTCGTGCAAGTGCAGGCTCTCATTGAAGATTAAAATCCCATTGATTTCGCATTACGTAAACCGGAGTCTGACGAGAGACCAGTATTTGATGACTCTTAGACATAGCGTTTTGTATTATCTCTATCTAGAATCTCCTTTCTCGCTGACGCGAACAAAGCGCGAGGCTCGTCCAGCTGACCGCGTTGTAACTCGATGTAATCGCGACATTCGACTCGCCGTAATCACGAGAAGGCTTCGCTCGGTACCTTGACATTGCCTGGAAGCCATCGTTCGCCACAATTATGCTTTTTCGCGTTACCGGACTCGCGCTTTTTGTGACTTTCACGTTTGTGCTACCTTTTTCTACTCATCATTCGCATAATTGTGCGATTATGCGTTCCATTACGCGCAAAGTGGCTTTGCGGTAATATTGATATTTTTGTAAGATTGATATTTTTACTCTTGTAACTGCGCCTTATAAATCGATAAATACGATAAATGGACGCGAAGATAGAAAGCTTTAGAGAATAAAACAAAAATTGGAAAAGTTAAGAGTGCGATCAAAATATTAACTGTGTTAAGCCACATTTGCATTAATTGTATTTACGCATTTTCAAGTTTATGTTACTTTTTCGATTAGACTTGAACGGTCTTCAATTATTCCAGTAATCCTTTTGTTCCCTCAAATCAGAGTCTTATTCCCAAAAAAAATCACCACTTGTACCTCGGATTAGGCTTTGAATCATCGACGTTCGTGGTATCTTTTGTTCCTGAGCGAAAGCAACGCAAAGCAAATTCTTCTTCGTATTCGGATCGAGTTCGAAAACACTCAGCGCGCGTTAGACGCGCGTTCAGGATTTCTGGACTGAATATTTATTTAACTTGCGAGAGAACGGTTCTGTCGAAAGCCGACTCTCTCGCCTCGTCGCGCTGCTCCGTCTACAAGTGTATCGAAAGGGTCATTGTCTTCTGATAGCACGTGCTGGAAAAATACCGATCGGACTCTCGGCGATCCCTTTTAAAGATCGTGCAGTTATGAGATGAGAGAGAAGTGGATGAAACGGTGCACGTGCTGCACCAAGTACGAAAATAACACGAGTAACTCGTATCTATATTGAGAAAAAAATATCTGTTTTAGAGTAACAGCGCATGCGCGCGGACCGAACCATATAAATTTCAATCAAAATCAATTAGATTAAAATTAATATTAAAAATTAGAATTAAAATTTATTAGAATGTAATTTTGATATTTTATTGTTCTATTAGTACTGTAATTTTCGATTGAATTACAATATGTGTTTCCTTAATTATATTAATCATGACATTCTGATATCGATAAATTAAAATAATCATTTTTATCAAGTATTGTATGTATAATAAAAGCATTTTATAATACCACTATTTATTAAGAAAAAAAATACCTTAAAGGTAAAAATAAATTTAAAGGCGAGCCATATATGGAAACAATGTTATTCTCCATAAAGGTACACAAGTGTTCCTAAGCATCGTACACACTTTGATGTCGGGTCGTGTCGCGTTGACTTTCGAAAAGCGGGTTGCACTGAATTCTCTCATACCATGTTCTAATATTACTTGTACACGAACGGAATACGCGGTGAGTCAGAGGCATAACTGAGGCATAATTCGGCGTGAAACAAAATGGTGGAAAAGACATGATGGCAAGACGAACATATATGGCACTCTTGAATTTAAGATTCAATACATATTTAATATTCTTATATATTTTGTTATTTTTCTCTCATATAATAGTGAAATTAATGTTTAGAGAATCATAATTGAGCTGCTTATTAGCCTTAGTATATAATATTTTCATATCTCGGTCTCATATCTTTTCATATATACTGACATATTTTATTTTGTTGATATACAGAATTTGTGCATTGTATTTTTTGATGCAATAATGCGTGATATTGCGTGATCTCGCGATGCAAAATCCGATAATTGAATATCAGTCCTCATCAAGCGCACTGTGCATATTAGAGTACTGTTTTCAGTGACTTTATTGATATTTAACATATTGCAAGTATTTTACATATTTATAAGTACGAAGACGGCAATTACCTTTTAAGATAAACGAGTTGTAAACAAAACACTGCTTACGCATACTTGACGCCTCCTGCATGACGTGGAAAATCCACCGGATTCTTATAATGTGAAACGTGGAAAAAACAACCGCGAGATCGTTATCAGTGATTCATGGAATCGCACTCATGCGTGGAACAATCTCAACTTTTACATCACCTACTCTTGTCAGAAAATGTCTTTTACGTATGCATTTTCTATGTATTCCCTTATTTGCAATCACGAGAGAAGCGTTTGCTCCCTTTTATTATTTTAATTTATACGAATTAGGCAAGATAATAAAAAATTAAGACAAATATTTTTTTTGTTAAAATTTGCTAATATCAACAGAATAACGCAATTCTAAATTCTAAAACGTATAAATATAAATCTTTTATTCCTTGATTGATGCAAATGATTTTCATTTGTCATTTTGTAATATGTGTTTAGTCTGACGTAAAAATTTTTATACGTGCGTCAAATATACACACATACCTACATATATGCAAAAGAGCTGAGTATTTTTCAATGTCAGTGATTTCTAGCAGCATGATTCGTAGATAAATGACATGCATATAATGCAACACGCGCACGCGCACGCGCGCATACACATATAATTAATATAGAAAAAGTTCCGATTCTAATTGGGACAGTGATCGTGCAGATAATTAGTACATAGAGCAATGACCAGGCCTAATCAATAGATTTAATGGATCGGCTGAACTCCACGCGTCATATTGGCGCTTATTTGCATTGCAAGGCGCTAGGAAATCTTATTTCTAAAGCACATCGGAAGTAATAATGACGAAGGTGAATTTTGTGCCGAGTAACAGTGCAATAATACAGTGGTGCAGATGTTTCGTCTTATAATCCCAACGGTCATTTGTGTAAGTGGTGTCTCGAATAGACGAAATTATGTTTCTCACACATTAATGCTGCGCAATCAACGTTTTACATTATTATTCGAGTGTACGGTAATTGAAATAAGCAATGACATTATTATTCTCCATTTAATCGAATATTATGACTTTACACTGTTTGAAAATGCAGTAATAAAATTCTTGTTTTTCCATTAACTGCTTTTCCTCGAAGGGATTTTTTTCTTGAAATATTTCTGCGACTCTGATAATCTTTACGCGACGATTGAAAATACTTCCTCGTTCCATGTAAAATAAATAATTAATGACATTTCTGTTTTTTTTTTGTTTATATATAGGCAAATCAATGTAGCAAATTGTGCACAGCTCGGAATTGACAGTCTTCTTGCCGGTCAATGCGTTATTTCCCGGTTATTTTCCAATGTTGTGTTGTGTAAGTGGCACTAATCAACGAAATTAAATCTCTTTGGAAAAAAACCGGAAAACTTTAAACTGTTATGGAGCTCCTTGATTTAGGAACTGATAAGTAAAAGACAAAACAGAAAAGATGTAAAGATGTATAATTCTAAAATACTTGATGTATCAAAATATAGATAATAATCAGATAATACATAATCTCTATAACAAATAGAAAGTTTCCTTAAATTATCTGAAATTAAGAAAAAGAGTTGAAAATAGATTTAATAAGCAATTTTAAAGAATTTTCATTTTCAAAATTCACGTATAATAAAAAAAACATCTCGTTACGAATAATAAAAAAGTTTTTGCTGCAATAATGCAATAATGCACTAATGCAATAATAAAATACATTGCGTTGTACCGATTATTGACGTATCGGATCAAGTCTTACTTAATCTCACGAACTGCGAACATGCGACATCCTCTTTCGATAATGTCACCGTTTACAACTATAGTTGTAATACTTTTGTCAAAGGTCCACGTAACGACGCGTTAGAAAGTAAATGCATCGTGTAACTTGACATAACTTGGCCTTACGTGCGTTCGACGCCGTCAATTTTGCGCGTCTCGTTTCGCTTCTTCTATCAGTCTTCCTTCTTTGAATCTCATTTGCATAGGTGATGCGATTAGCCATGCGTCACTTTGCAATATCTTGATGTAATATTGATTTAATTTTGTTTTACGTAACTATAATTATTCTTAATTATAATATACATAAGTGCTTTTTTTTAACTTGTTAAAATTTTAAATAAATTTCACTTAATTTAGTTTATAACACTTTACTATTAATTGTATTTATAATTAAAAAACATTACAGTGATTACTTGATTTTTTTTCTTAATTTAATTTTTGCCCCGCGACGATGTAATTTTATTTAATTTCGTGGTTATGGAATTGTGTTTATCAAATTTTAACAAAAAGTAAAAAGTTTTGTGATGCCAGAGTTTGACAAATCGTAACGTTGAGTGATACTTCGTGCAATCGATTCTGCGTTTCACACGCGCGACGTGCAAGATTTAATGTTTGCACTAGGAGTGCGTGCTAGTGTAACCTGTTGCACAGCTTCGAGGCATATTATGCAACGAAAGAATATACTATTCATAAGAATATTATTCAATTTCAAGAATATTATTCAATTCAAAACATTATTAAAACTTTTTTACGTGCGACACGATAGCCGCGGTGTCAATGACATTGAAAAAACTCGCGTCTTGATAAAACTTAATTTAGAAGATAGAACAAGATAAATGTTCCATTTTATCTTGTTTCTCGTTCAGAGTTTACTTCGTAATCATGATACAAGAAACTTTATTTTCTCTCAGAAAAATTGAAAATCCATCGATCTCACAAACATTTTTCAAAAGTGAATGGCGCCAAGTAAATTATGTTTTTAGTACATGTGCTTCTTTGCAAAGGTCGTAGTTCTCTCAAGATTACGCGATTTTCTCGCCGTAATCGTCTCGTGCAACGCCACGTAACCGCTCGAGCAACATTATCTGTCTTTTCTCCGATACAACGTCGTGTTACGTAACCGCACTCCGCCAGTAAGAACTGATCAGGAAGAACAATTAGAAAGCTGCACATAGGCGTTCGGTCGCGTGAGTTCTTGTGCGATTCGACCATCTCACTCGTTTGCCTGCTCGTCGATAGTGATAGTCCACGAATCTAATAATTTTCAAATACGTCGGAAAATTTTTTCAATTATTTTTGTATAAATAGTAATATTTATAAACTTTTAAAAAATATAAAGAAAAAGTATAAAGTATTATATAAATGTATATTGAAAAGTATATGTATATAATTACTATATACTTTTAATAAAATACATTTATATACACGGAGAGAATTTTTCGTTATATTTTACCGTAAAATTCACTACAAATTTTAACATGTTTGGTGATAAGAGTAGAATAACTAGACAATTACATAAAAATAAAAAAAACCTGTTAAATATTACCGAAAATGATAGAAATTTGTGAAATGTACAACAGAAATTTTATAAACTACATAGTAAATTTTTATAACTACATAGTAAAAATTACCAAGCAGATTGTAATATTATTCAGACAGATTTTATATTTTATTGTGATAGATATGAATAAATCAGAGAGAATTTATAAAAATCTTCCAAATTTTAGTTAGCCCACGATTACCATGATTTTTAGGCTAAATTTTAAGAGAAAATTCTCTTCGTGTATTTAATGTCGGTATATAAATACATTATCGTGTTATATTAAATTCTGAATAATTATAACACATTATTACACGATTGTAATTATTAACAAATCTGCCGAGAAATGTGCCGAATATTCGCGCAACGACATTCAAAGAATAAAATGTAGTTTGATCAGTTTCGATCGATGAACATACTTTACGATATTTTTTGTTTTCGCAAAAGTATCGTTACGAGGATAATATATTGAATCCGCCTGAACTGGCAACTTTCTCGAGCTCAATACATTCCTAGCTTGGACAGCCACCGATCCACCTCTATATTACGCACCTCGACGAGCTTCTCTCACCGCCCTACTCTTTTCCTCATAGAGCCAAGCTAAATCCTTGCCCACCTCGAGGAAGCCATCTCAGTAATAATTCGGGTCCACGTCAGAACTGTTCGCTATTAGTCTTTTTGCTTTATCTCGAACCGGACACGTGATTTCTTTCTCGTTTAGTGATCGGACTGTTCGATCCTTATCGGTTCCTCGTAAGCGAGTGATTGCAAGCAATTCGCGAATTAATTATCGTAATTCAATTTGTATTTTATCTGAAAGTAATTCTGTTTCAATTAAGTTTAATCAATTATAACAAAAAGTTGAATGATAATTATTTCAATTCTGATTCTTTAAAGTGATGACAACGCAAAAGTAAATTTTCTATTAATTTCATGATTTCTATATCTTCTTTTTTTTTTAATTCGGATTGTATTCTATCGATTGATCAATTTGTTGATTTGATTGGTTAATAATAGATTTAACTCGGATTTTTCGAACTCTGTTGCTTGATAATTTAATAGTAATTATCAGACGTCGCGCGTGATTGGACAACATTTGCATTTTATAAATGCTCGTTAGCTTGTTTGTCAAGATTTCAAAATCAATTCCAATCTTTTGCGTATATAAGTCAATATTTTTTCCGATGTGTTTGTTACATAGTAGCAAATATCGCGCGATTTGTTGAAATCGAATGTATGCTGTAGAAGATAAGAGTAAATAGATGATGAACAGAGAGAGAAGACACTTGTTCGTATCTTCTTGCTTGCTTCTTTAAGACATCTCAAGTTTCCATCGCGTGATTTCAATTACGCAAAGATCAATCGTCATATATAAATATCCAATTGCGATGGAGAACATGCCGGACAACGAGTCATTCATGCGGGTAAGTTTTGCGTTCAACAATTCGATTGCTGAAAATTATGGCGAAATAAAACGAAAGAAGCTGGCATATTTTTGCAGCATATTTGAAATTAGTTTTTTAAGATATTTTATGGCCGATACTGATACAGCCTGTCCTTATATTTAAGACCATCTTAAGTACAGTCTCAAGTTGTTATAAATCAACCAAAGAGCCAAATTAGCATCTTAAGATATTACTTAAGATAGTGTTGAAATAAGAACGAACTATAACCGGCCTATAGGAGGTGTTCAAGTTTCTATATCGCACGAACTTCGCACCCGCGTGCACTCAATCCTTTTTGCTAACAGTCTCCTTTTGTAATCAGCATACGAATGCCGGACGCAGGAGTCACGCGAAAAGCGCCAGGTGGTTTCGAGGAAAAGAACACTTTTGTTCAACACAACTCGAAATTTATTATAACAATAATAATCACCTATTACTACTAATACGGTTCGTGAGTCGGTCTCAATTAGAAGTTAAGACAATGAAAGTCTCTCGAAACGCAAGACTGTTCGTGATAGTCATCCGAGAGCGTAATAATTGGCGTAGCACGTGCGAGTAAAAGGCGCGAGGCAAGGCGAGTAATCGTTCAAGATCTTTCCTTACTCTTTTCTACAAGGAAGTCGTTGTCAATGTTCACTTCAAGGATCACGATGATCCGAAACCGATCAACTATCGATTTTAATAGACAAACGCACACTATTATAAGATTACTCAGCGGTTATATACCCAATGAAACGAAGTAAGATAGTTCTCGGCACGTGCTCTTCACAGCGTGGCTCATCAGAGTATATTGTGCATTTTTGCTTACGCGCATTCTCGTCACGGGCCTTTTCGGAATCGCCCGCAAGGTGCTGCCATCCGAGTTCGGCGCTAACTAATTATAGATTCGATAGGCCATCGCACGTCGATATCGACAACGATCGAGGATCTCGCAGCAATTATTATATAGAATTCTGAACAGGAGGAGTCAAAACAAAAGTTTGAAAAGTTCTATACATCGTCTTATGCCAAAATGATAAATGTGAAAAATTTCACTTTTTAAATAAAGAACTGAAGGATCATCTGTGAAGAAATGTATTTTTTTGACTTTTAACTGTGTGACTTTTAATTCCCCTTCAAAAAAAAATTTATAGTTTTGACTTAAGAAAGACATATTTTTGAATAATTTACGAATAATTGTTCAATACAACCCTATATGTTGGGCAAACTTAGTAATCTTTACACACTAGCTATGAAAATAGTGGTAAAATATTTCCCGATAAAATCATTTTTATTTTTATTATATATGGCATAAAAGTTAGTATATAATATTAATGTTTATATATATATATATA
>JAJVSH010000159.1:434404-460615 GCA_021460005.1 Tetramorium alpestre | reverse complement strand
CGAAAAAACCTGTAAATCCACCGCGCCCCGTTGGATCGGACGAAGCACCGACAAGGCGTCCTACAAGACCCCTTCCGGTAGCCCGTTATATCCAAAAGAAAGATCCGGTCGATCAAATAGAACAACCACGCGTATTAGAAAACGTCGCGACAAAATTTATTATAAAAAGGGAGGGAACAACATTCCGAATCAGTCCATCCTCTCCCCCTTTCCTTCCGTTACACGAACAAGCTTAAAATAAAGTTCGTAACAGACATATATAATTTTATCTGATAATATATAATAATATATTAATATTCAAATAAAATCATATCGCACCAAAATTCGGATATCATTATATATTATCATGTATGACATAAGATCTTTTCATACCTAATTATACATATTTACATCTGATTATATTAAACCATTTTTTCTCGAGAATTTAATATTTCAACGTAAATTTTGAANTTTAGTGAATCGCGCGCGTCTTATCCTCTATTTACCCAGCGTACAATAGTACNTAATAACGGNNATCGATAACTAAATCGATAACTTAGTACCAGCCGGCCGATGGCGCCATGAGTAGATTTCTCCGTCTTCCTTGCCCCGTGAGAGGGGTCACGGAACGAATTATTGAAGGGCAGTGTACATACATACACACATGGCGTCATTAATGCCTACTCCTTTGAAGTTGGCCGTATTCAAAATTTATTTTTCTCCTTCTACTGCCTTCCACATTAAAAAGAAAGAGATAAACTCTGAATGCAGTAAACTTCATATAGATAAGTATTAATGATGTGTGTACATACATTAAAGTAAATAGCCGGCGCTATAAGTGGACAAATTTGGAACTGATAACATGTTACTTTTTCGGCATAGTTTCGGTGGTCAAAATCTAGATCGATCTCCTGTTTCTAGTCTTCATAGCAAAGAACATCTAATTTGTATTCGATTTGTATTCTTGAAACTCTGGCTTACTCAATTGATATCTAACATTGATATGTAACATTTTTAGTTAGCAATCAATTTATTGTTTCTATTATATATATCAATTATATTATTTCTAAAAAAAATCCGATATGATCTATCAATTTGATGTATTATTTTTTTCATGACCTTTACATGACCTTTGTTAATTCGAATAAAATTGACTTATACATCAATTGATTTATCTTGAGAAATTATTAATTACCTTGTTTCATCTACTAACGTTGAGAGGAATCAAATCCGTCCTCCTTTTTTATCAACAGTATCTAATGTAAGAAACAAAAATTTTTATCTGGAAACTTGTTATTAAGCTAAATATTATGGAAATAAGAGAAAAGCAATAATTGCTAGTTTTTGCAGTGAATGTGTTTTCCAATTGTAAAAATTTGTAGATATAATTTTTATGTTGTCATTTTCTTTGATGACAAAGATTTCTTACGGTTATCTATAATCAATAAAAAACATTACGTGACTACATCACATGGCGATAATTATATTTCATTGTTTAAATTTATTCGCATTTCTGATATTATTTTCCGTATTTTATATGAGAGTCAATTTATTTCAGCGTTTATATATAAAATATAATAATCTATATCTACTCAGACACTCCTGCTATCTTTTCTTTATCTTTCTTGCATTCTTTATTCTAATCATAGCTTCTCTTTCTTCTTTTCTACTATTTTCTTTGTTGCTTAATTCTTTATAATATCTTTATCACTCTCAACTTTTCTTTCAATCTCTTTTATATAATTCCTTTTTCCCATTTTTCTTTGGTATCTTTTTTGAAAATTTCTTCTTATTCTCTTCTAATAATCCTCTTTTTTATTTATTATTTCCAATTTTTATTTTATATTGTCCCCGAGAAAAATGGATGTAACATGGTCAAATGTTATGAAAGAAGCGAAGTCGCTTGTTCTATAATACAGTCCATTGTATCAAGCAATCAAGCATTCGCTGTCGGCACGCGGCAAAGAGAAGGAGCGGCAATGTAACCACGCGTGCTATCCTACTGTGTGCTAAATTCGAGCAGTTCTATCGCTTCTCTCGTATTATTTCTGCGCGCTATCATTCATCTGACTTTAATGTCTCGTTTATTATTGCAAAAATAAGGAATTTTTGTATTCACAAAAGTAAGGAATTTTTTTCATCTTATTCTGCTCTACTACTATACAAGCGATGTCATGATTACTTTGGGACACTCAATGTACATGTAGGGTGGTGCATTTTAATCTTTATAGTCAAAAGTCTAGAAATCATAGGATTTTAGAAAAAAAATATTTCAAACAAAAATTGAATGGCTTGAAAGAAGACAAATAATGTTACAATTAATTTTAAAAAAATCCAATTTTTAAGATTATATAAACGTTATATAAACGTTATCCATTTCTTAAATGGAATTATATGATTTTTTTACATAATAAGATTTCTAATTATTTTGAATATAAAAGTATTAAAGTAGAATTATCGAAAAATCAATAGTTTACGGGATATTTTTATATATTTTACTCTGGCACATTTTGACATGAAGTATAAAATATCGCATAAACTATTTATTTTTTAGCAATTTTATTTTTATACTTTATATTCATTTAACTAGAGAATCCTTATGAATCATTATGAGATACTAGTTATTCTGCATATAAAAGTATTAAAGCAAAATTGCCGAAAAATCAATAGTTTATAAGGTATTTTATATTTTTCTGACACATTTTGAGAGTTAAGGTATAAAATATCTCGTAAACTATTGATTTTTTGGCAGCTATATCTTAACTTTTATGTAAGTAAAAAAAATCATGTAATTCCATTAAAAAAATGGCGATGACCTTTATGTAACCTTGAAAATCGAATTTTTCAAAAATTAATTTATAACATTATTTGTCTTTTTTTCAACCATGCAACTTTTGTTTGAAACTTTTTCTTCTACAACCAATACTTTCTAAAATATAAACTTGTAACGCTTTATTTTGTCCCCTTGTATAAAATTACATCCAGCCGAATATGACTATATAAAGATCGAGATCATATATCATGTAAAATTTCAGATATTATATATAATCATATATAAATTAAATGTGTCATTAGATTTTTTTATCTAATTATATGTATATAACTAATTATATACATCAATCTTATATAATTACATAAGTCCGAATTTTTCCGGCTTCTTGATTTCTTTTTTCTTCTTTCTTTTCTGTTTTTTTATATTGACCAACATCGGATAATATTTCTAATCTGTTTATTTCAAATTCTTTCAATCTCCCTATTCTTTTCTTAGCTTTCTCCTTTTCTATTACATAATCAACTGTGTTTTCCTCTTATGTATGTGTATTCTCCAGATCCCCCATTTACATTTAATTACCGTTTAATATTCTCCATTCCAGAGTTCCTAGGCATTCAACTAATTTTTTATCTCTATTCTCCTTTTTAACTTTTAACTTATTTTCTATTTTTTTTTCTATTTCTCTATTTTTCTCTACTCAACTTCTTACTTCCTCTTTTTTTATCTTTAGCATTAAACTTCCTTCCTCCTTCTTCTATTATTATTTTATTCCTTATTCTTTTCTATTCCTTTTCATCTTGTCTACTTTTCTATTTTTTTGTTCTTCATTTTCTAACTTTTTTCCAACTTCTTTTTCATTTTCTTGTATGTAATTTATATACCTAATATTCTCTTCTCTTTTAGTTTATAATTAAATCTTCTTTCATTTCATGCCATTGTTTTTTTCTACTAATTTTAATTTTTCTATTATCTTTTCGAATTGAGTATTAGATCTCAGATCAGCATTTCTCTTCTTGTTTTTTTCTTTCATCTCTATCCATTTCTTTAGTTGCAATTCTCCAGGTTTTATTTTTTTCTTTTGGTAACAATACTCTTATAATCTTGATTGTGAAAGTTTTCAAAACAAAATTTACAAAGTTATAATAAAAAAAATTCATATTAATTTTCGTAAGCAAAATAATGTTACTTTCAAACACATTATAAAAAAAATTTACCCTTTTACTCCGAGAAATTATTCTCTAATATAATATTACACAACCAATAAATTAACATTTTTTTCGAATTAGTTGCATGATAAAGTGATGAAACGAAACAATAGATTCATAATTATCTATAGATATAATTCACGTCTTTCTAAATCGCGATATGCTTATCATTCGTATTTTCCGGGAACACAGGCGATCTTCGCAACATCTACTTATATTGCGAACACGAATAGGTCATCTCTCTTTTACTCGCGAGATTCAGTCAAAGAATGTCCGACTCAGTGATTCGCTATTCGCTCGCGGATGTTGCCAAGTGCAACGGCAAGGATGGAGCAAAAACCTGGATCGTGGTCTACGACAACATTTACGATGTGACGGATTACATGCAACAGGTATGCGCATAAATTGCATGTTTTTCCTTAAATTCAATATAGATTTTTTTAAATGAATTATTTCATTAATCTGTGCATGACAATATTAAGAAACATCAAAAAATAAATATTTTACATTTTGATATTTCATATTTTACATAAAAGTATGTCAAAATAAAATATATAACATTTTGTAAAATATTCATTTTTTCATAACTTTATTTTAATATTTTAGTTGCAGAATAATTAGAAGAATTAAATCAGTAAAAGAAATAAATTTTATGTAAAAGCATTAATAATATTGATATCTTAAAAAATACATGCCATGGAAAAAATGTATAAATATAATTATTATTATATAATTATAGAAATATTATAACAATATATTATAATATAATAATATAATATATAATAGATATACACGCACATGTTAGAAAATTTAAATAAACTTTATTTATAGAGAGCAGTCAGTAGTAATTTATTCTTTTATATATTATTTTTATTTGTAATGTTGATAATAATGATATGAATAATTTTTAAGATTTATGACATTTCAACTTTTCAGCAATATCGAAACTACAAAATGTAATTAAAATCATCAGATAATTAAGAAAAAGGGACAATTCTTCTGAAAAAATTAAAAGTATAAAATAAGTTATTTTTACAAAAAATTCCAAAAAATTTATTTTCAAAATTTTTCTTTAAAAGATTCGTTAAAATTACAAGATTATCTTTTAACTTATTTTTTGTACCTATAAGTTTTTGATTTTTAATGATCTTACATGCTATCAAAACATGAAACAATAGAATGTTCTTTTCCAAAAATGAACTTAAAGAAAATAAATTATAATATCTATGTTTAATATTAAATTTATTTTTACCTCTTCTCTAAGAAGAGATTGTTTTAATTTATATTTCAATGGACATTATTAAAGTAAATTTGAAGATTTATAACTTAAAATATAATACAGACTTATTCTAAATTGAGAAAAGACATTAGACTACAATTTTTATCAGATTATATATTTTTATTAATATATTTTAACTTATATTTATTATATCAATTACATTATGCAATTACTATTACATTACAGTTGTTATTATTTTAGATTTTGTCTGTTACTAAATAACTCAGTTACATACAAAATCAATTTGATAAAGTAATATGATGAATAAGTTATACGAAATAACATTAATTACAGCATCCCGGTGGTCCAGAATTAATCGAGGAGTATGCGGGAAAAGATGCAACGGATGGATTTGATGATTTCGGACATTCTTCGGATGCCAAAAAGTTGCTCAAAAAGTATTTGATTGGTGAACTTCAAGATGTAAGCTTAAAACTCAAGATTAAGCATAAAAATATTAATTAGTATTAACGTCTACAAAAATCATACAAAATTATACGAAACTGGTTTCCATAGTAATTATAAATGATAGATTCTTATATACTCGTAATTTGGTATATTTTTTAAATATAATCCGCCAAATGTAACATATTACAGGAAGATAAAAGGATCAACAGAAAGAAGAAGCATATTATTTCTAACAAGATGAAAGTGGATGAAGCGAATAGACAAAAAAGGTACACATTTCAATTAATAACATTAATGTTTACATTAATCATAACCAGAAAATTCCTTATATCATATATCTTCACTAATTGTAAAGAACTATGTAGAGAAAATCTATCTAGAAGCTATGATTCCTTAAGAGAGACGAATTTAATACTAGAATCATTTTTAACGTCTGGAAGAAAAGTTAATTTAATAACAATGCTTTGTAACAACGAAATTAATAGATAAAACATGAGCAGTTTTTATCATATTAACATTGCTATTTTTGTTTTTCAGAACTTTTTTAGCGATGATCTGCGGCAAATGTATACATTGAAGAACACATTGTGACTATTGATTATATGTATAGTTATTTTAGATATGTAATTTTATTTATTACGTCATGTGTGTTATATTTGTTGTTATCTAAGTAAGACATTGTCCGTGACGATGTGCACGACGTATTATTGATAAGATTCATCCAGATTAAAAACCGTCCACTTATCGCTTGTACGTGACATTGGAAATGTATAAGAATGAATAAGGAAAGTCAATGACAAATTACGTCTGCATCATCTGCTTATTATGCAATATAAGTCATGCGTCATCGTATTTATGAACATTGTAAATTCTCAATGGAATTCCCAATGTTATACGTAATTTAATTTCGTTAAAATTTTAGATCAACTCTATTCTTTTTTAAGTTAAAGTAGCTTAACTTAAATAAATTTAACGAAATTAAATTAAATTAAATTTCATGTGTTCTAGATAATTATAATGTACAAACAATTAATAAAATATATATTTGTAAAATTATCGGGATTGACGTAATCGAATTATAGCAGATGGCAGTGTACTTAAAAATTGATTGAAAAATTGATTGATTGATCAAACGTGGAGATACGCAGGAAATTGATAATATATTTGAGTAGTATTGATAGTATTTTGAGCATTGATATTAGATATCGCTTGTCATATACAATATTTCGAAATTATGTTTGCGTTGCACATGAGGAAAGTCTGCCTCGTGATACGTGCTATGAATTATTCCAAGGCTTTGCGAGCTGTTATAAAATACTTTTATCTATTTAACTTTTCGTCTAAGGGACTTCCCAGTTGAAGATTTTAATGCAACTGGATTTTAACTAAAGCTCAAATTATTAATGTCATTACATTATTAATTAAATTATAACATGTTAAAACAAATATGGAGTTCTATCAAAGGCGATGATTTAAATTTTCTAGAACCTAGAACTTAAATTTAGTAAAATATTTAAATTTTAAAATTTAAATAAACATAATGTATATAAATAATCTTAAATAATAGCTTAAATAATTAAATCCAACCTCCCATTACTTGACCGGTCGCTTTCGATTTTCCCCGCAATTTTGTAGTTTGAACCGATACAACTTCAGATTTCTGTTCTTTCGCGTTGGATTCAATAGATTTTTCCGCATCGATTTCCTTATTTGTTTCCGAGATCTGTTGCTCGGTGTTATCTCTGTCATTCCCCTCTGTATTTTGTGATTGCTGACCCTTATCTTCCTCCTTTACTATTTTTTCCTCTTTTTGCTCTTCTAACATCTTTTCTTCGCTTATTTTTCTATCGTTTTCTAGCTCTTTCTGCGCATTTTCTTTTTCTTCGACTTTATTCTCTTGATCGGACATTGCTGATAATGTTGACTGCTTGCTGATTTCTTCTTCTACGAGATCCTCGGGTATAGGTGACGGTAATCTGATTTCGGTGGCCTTAACATCGAGCATCAGCGATTTATCCACACTGCTGCTACTGCTGCTCGTAGATTTCAATAAACTTCTCTTTAGTGTTTCAATGGCAGGTCGTGGAACTATGTTTGAAGTCTCTGCTATCATAACTTTACTACTTTTTCGAGGCGCTTTCTCAGTCTCTTTTGTAGTATCACTTGTATCTGCATATGGAAAAGAGAGAAAGAGAAAGAGAGAAAATAAATAATTTATTTTTAAATCTTTTATTTTGAGTTTTTACAATTATCTTGATTTTTTTCATATTGCAAAAACGTATAGTGAAATAAGAGTCTGTTTTAAAAAAGTCTATTCAAAACAAATTTTTTTTGCGAAATCTTCTACATTTAAACTTCATAATAAAATTAAAGTGTTTTAAGTGTTTTAAATATATTATAAATTTAAAGTTAAATAAATAAATTTTATTATTATTTAATTATTATCTTTACTCTTACATTTATATAAATATGGAGAAAAAATTTATTTTAAAAAAGTATGGAGAGAAAGAATTATTGATTTTAAATCTTATCATATTTGAGAAAATAATAAAAAGAAGTAAAGAATCTTTTTTTACATAAAATATGACATTTTATATGGAGTATTGATAATCCGAGCTTTTTTTATATATATCTAAAGATTTTGTCTAAAAATATTGTCGAACATTTAATTAATTTAATACATAAAATTTTAAATTATGTATGTATGTATGTTCGTAATAATGCACGTGTTCTTAAGAAAAAAAAAGAAAGGCGAGTTGAGCCGAGTAACAGGCAGGAAGTGATTTTATTTCAAAATTTCATTCATTTCCTAACGTCATTCCGATAATCTGAATTTCTTGATAATTCGAGGGAGTCCTGGTTCCATCCAACTCGGATTATCGAGACTCCATTGTAAGAGAAAATTTTTATTCCAAAATTTCTATTAGTAAATATGTTAAGAAGATAATACAAAAATATCTATCATAAATATCAAAAAAATGCCAATACAGATATTGAAGAAAAATTTATTAAAACAAATCTTATCTAAATATTTTTTAAACAGATTTTAATATTTAAAAATCTTAAATTTACACAACACTTATTAAAAATATAACAAAATAAAAACAAATTCTTCAAAAAAATAATTTCTACAAAAATTGTTATATTAATAAAAATTTTTAAAGCTTCTCTAATCTTTTAAAGAAATATTTGTTTTTTATAATTTTTTGTTTTAAGAAAACTATGTAATTCAAATTTAAATAGTTGTTAAATGTTTACTGCCAGAAAAATCTAAAAAACTTGATAGTTTCAAGGAATTATTTATGTCTGGAGAAACAAATAAAATTCAAAAAATTTTTATACGAGTCGATTTTCAAAATTTTTATTTTGTTTAATCTTATAGAGAATTGTATAAGATTTGAAATTTTTGATTCTTAGATAAACTATTTACATTGTTTTGTTAATAATTTAATATCTTTCGCCACGTATATCTAGCGTGATTCATTAGCCCTTATTTTTTAAATTATTGTTTATATTATTGAATTATTTTTTTTAAGTTTTTAATATTTAAATGTTTGTAATTTTGCTAACATTAATTTCTTTTATCTATAGTAAATTTTATTTTCTTATTAAATCTATTATAATAATATTTCTGTTATAAATAATATTTCTGTTATAAATACTATAATAAGTCTTCTTGAAAATAAAAGAATGGAAATGTTAAGTACACACAACACGAAATATTTATTTTATGAAAAAGTTTTTCATGTTTTTCATTTGTTTAAATCTGTGATTTGAAACATATAATTTTTAATTTTTTCATGATTGTGTAAAAGAAGAAAAAAATACAAATATAAATAATAATCACTTTTATTTTCAATTATCTTCATTTCAATCATCTAATAGTATTTTATCTTTGCTTGGAAATTTAAATGAAAAAATAGACGGATAATCAAACAATTCTAGATAAATTCAAATTGTTCTTTGAATAGACACCCTAAATCATAAATGTCAATTTGTCAAATTTTCAATAAGAAAAATTAGCTCAAATTTAACAAAAATATTCATAAACTAAGAAAGATTAATGCAGGATATACTATATAAAATTTAATATTATGCAAAGAAAATTTAAATTAAAACCCAAAAGGGATCAGAGGGCAAGTGCTAATAAAGAATTTAAATTCACCATCGGATTCCTCGTCCGGCTTCTTCTTACTTAGCATGAATTTGGCATAGGCTATTCTAGTAGCAGGGGTGAAATCCGACAGATTCGGATTATAATCAACCAGCCGTTTTGGATCCATGGATGCTAAGTCGGAGTTCGGCTGATGTCGTAACTGACGACGTAGACTACGCCGGGTTTGACGTTGCACTGCTTCGTTCGTGCTCCCAATAGGATCCATGGAAATAGTGCTCTGTCTCACCACGGCATTCCAGTCTTTTTTACCAGTGCCACTTCCCTTTCGTCCAATTGCCTTTGCGATTTGACTGAACACATCTTTTGGCTCCTTCTCGCTCTGAATAACAGCTTGGATTATGCCTTCCACGATACCGATCTGGAAATCCTTTTGAAGTCTACGCTCCATCACTCTGCCCTTTTTACCGGGTACTTGAAAAGAATACAAAATTATAGTTTATAATTATATTATAATCGCTTTTAAAACGCATTACCCTAAGGAATAAAATATTTTCAATTACGTACACAATTGAACACAAATTTACAAAAAGAAAGTAAAGTTACTTTTTAATAACTTTAGTAGGTGTACTAATTTTATAATTTTTTATTGTAACTATGCGTCAATTTATATTGTCAAATATGTATAATATATAATGTTTGATACTTAGATTAAACAACTGTTATAATAGTATAGTAAGTATATTAATGAACATTATTTAAATATTTAATAAAATTGTTTTGTACAAGACAATTTATATTTATAAATCAATCGATGCTTGATATAAATGTTTGAAAAAATGCTAGAATACTTCAATCTTTTATAATTTTTAGCCTTTTGTCATACAAACAAAAAAAAAGATAAACTAAATTTAATTTAATATAATTTGAAAGTTTTGTTTCTTTAAAGTCAGGTTGCAACATTCGTATTCAGAGATGCATGATATTCACAGTTTGACTTTAGAAAATCGTCTTAAATACAATTTCAAAACTATATGGTCATTTCATTGGTTGTATAAAATCTTAAGATTGTCTATTTTTTAGAGTTAAAATAATTTTAAAAGAACTCTCTAAAAGTGAATCAGTGAAACTCACTGTCAATCAATGATTATATGAGTAGACTGATTTGTCAGTGTAAAATATGCTACTGAATTTTTCAGTGGCATACCTAACACTGAAAATCAGTGTATAATTGCTGATTCACTTTTAGAGAGGATATATAATTATAAAAGAATTCGGATTATGAGTTTCACTCTATATTTCAACACTAAATCTATTTCTCATATTTCTTATCATATGATTTACTTTAGTTTACCACTTCCGGAGCTATAATATGATAATATTGAAAATCCACTTTTTAGAAGAGGAATTTAAACCTTCTAGTTTAAGATAGAGTACTTTTTTGATCAATTATATCTTATATTATAGTTTATTATGTATAAATATACTGACTGTTCGTTTCTTCTTTATCAAGTGACGGTGTGCACATTCCATTTTTCTTAAGAATATCAATCAAATCATATCGAAAACTTGAAATATCCTGGCGAATTTCCCTGACATCATCTTCTGTGATACCGAACTCATCTCGTTTTTTTTGTTCAGCAGTCACGTAACGACGTATAAGTAGACGCACTATAGTGTCGTGTCTGGCAAGAGCTTTTTCTCGAGACTTTTTCTAAAATAAAATATTTTAAATTTTTATTTAAATCGATGTTTATTTAAAAATAATAATGTTTTTATAAAACCTCCCCTTTTGATAGGCTGTGATAGGTAAATTGTAACATTATAATAATAATTTTAATGTGTTTACTAAACATGATATAATATTCCTAAACAATCAAATTTTTTTTATCTTATCACTTCTATATTCAATTTGAAAACGTCATTTTTCTTAAATGACAAAAATGTTACATGATGTCATTTATTACATTTTTCAAATTTTAATTTCATTGTACAGTTACTTAACTAAACTTTAAGACTATCAAATGACAATATTATTAATATTACAAGAGCCATGAGTGATTCTGATATCACATTATATTTTTATGATGTCACATTATAGTTTGTTATATTTCATTTATCATTATTTATCATTTTCTAGATTTTAATATTGTATGTCCTTACTTGTATATCCTTACAAAAAAGCTTTAAATTAAAGATTTATTATATTAAAATAAGGTCCACCTAAAATCGACTGAAGAATACATTCATTCATTTGTTGTGATTCATTTTTTATAGAACATATTTCTTCAAAAGCTACTTATTTACAATTATCGAATACAGCTATATACAAAAATGGTATTAGTACCAATAACGTTGAAAAATCCAAATTATAATAATTAAATGAGATCAAATGAAAAAAATATTTTACGATTTTGAACACTTTTTAGATGTATAAAAATTATTTTTATTTAGATGTATAAAAATTATTTACTATAAAAGATCTTGTGGAACGACCGTTGCCTCCACATTTACATAGCTTTTGGAAAGTTTTACTCGTCGGAATCATATTAAATGGCGGTGGTACAGTATCACCATCCTCGAAATAACTCATCCATAAATGGCTTCTGGCGAATTTCCATTCTGTATCAGATCTTTCCTAAAAACATGTAGTAATATGAATAAACATAGTAACATGAGATTTTAAATGCCAATTTCGATTTAATAAAGAAATTTTACAAAAAAATATTAAATAATATATTTATTGATGTGAGTTTTGAAATCTTAGAAAATTGATGATTTTACCGAAATGATTTGATAAGAATTAGACATCATAGCAATCAGCATATTCAATAGCACAATGACGTTTATCACAGAGTAAGAACCAAACATGAGGAGTGCCCAGAATCGCGTGAAGCTCTTAATGCCCGTCAGATCGAACGACATTAAATCGACCATGCCGAAACTTGCCCAAAAGAGAGATTGCGATGTTTCGAACAAGCTAAAAGCATGAATAAAATTTTAATATCTTTTATCTAAAAAAATATATAGATATATTCAACCTTCATACTTGGCAAATCTCCTCCATATGGAGCAGGCTTTTTCTTGATTATCGAAATCTGGGTCATCTGATTCGTGATAACATTTTCTCTTTTCTAAATCCGCATAGTACCACATTAACTGATTCATGCCTGCAAACAAAAAATGCGGGTTTAAAACAAAACATTGTCTTACTTTACATGTATTCTGCCTCGCAGCGATTGTGTTAAACTGGGAGATTAATAGTCTTATCTGAAAAGTAAAAGTAGGATGATTTTTTGATTAATTCGTGTGACAAGGCTCGAACAAAGCGAATGAACAACAGAGCACTAGCGAATGAATAAGTAACCAACAGGGACATTTCTTACCGCAGCCAAAGGCAAACAACACCAGGGTGTAGATGAAAAAGAACTTAATAATGTCTATTATCATCCTCCCGAGGGAAATCTGGAGCGGGCCGAGATGAGGATTCACGCTAAATATATGGACGAGTTTTAAAAAGCTGAAACACATCCATGCATATAACATGCACATTGAATATTAGTAAGAAATAGTTTCTAATTTTTTTTAATTACCTAAATATCATTCCGGCTGCAAATGCTCCTTCTGAAAGTAGCATTGGATCGAATGCGTGCCATTGATCTCTTGGATACCAAGGATCCAAACCACTCCAATATTCTCTCTATTATAAAACAATGCCGTTTAATAAGAAATTTAAAGAAAAGTATAATCATTCCTTATTTAATCTTTTAAATTTGATATAAAAATATATTATTTATTACAATTTGAAGAAATTTGAAACCAAAGTGATAATATATAAAACAGATTTATTTTAATTCATCATTATAACGGTGATTTGCTAAAGAAGTTTAAGAAAAGGTTATATCAGAATTAATTAAGTTAGGAATGCTACATTTCAAGGACAAACGTTTGTTTTGAATCATTATGTATATTCAGTAAATTATTAAATTGTTAACTGTGAAAAAGAATATAAAGATTAATTGTAACTGTAAAAAGATTCTCGTAATAACACTGTCCAACACCATTTTTATAACATGATGAATATGAATAGTCATTTTCAATGTATTTTTGTCTGCTGAACACGAATCCGTTATCCAAATTTGGCTAACGCCACAATTTTGAAAGAAAAACGGCATCAAAGTAGCCAAAAATGATAATTTCAAGAATTTTCATGACGATATAGCACCAGTACCAATTTTTTTTTCAAATTTTGTTTATTTGCCATTCAAAAGTATTAACTTTTAGCTTTAAAATGCATTTTGTTTTGTTTTGATATAATTTTTATTGTCAAGATATTTTGAGTTTTGCGTAACAATCAGACACACAGCACTATACATATAGCAGTATGTTTATGGTAGTAAAGGATGCAATAACGACATACAGTTATTATATTATTTAAGTTTAAAAGTACTTATTTTTCATATAATGCAGTATTAAGATAGAACAAAATGTCTTTTGCATATGTCTTTCATGTATAGGAAAAAGAACTATTTTCAAATTATTAGATTTCGAGAAGAAAAAATTACACAGGCCCACAAAGAAAAGCACCCTGCGCCTTGGACCAGACCAGGTTATTCCCATGTATTTTGATCCGCTGAAAACGAAACTGATGTCAGAATTGCGCCATCATCTCCCAGTTTTTTAAACTAACAAAAAAATTGTTAAAAAAAATATAGGCCCACAAAAAATGGTTATAGCGGAAATTGACCACGAGAGATCGTTAGGAAATTAAAAAACCTTTAATTTAAAAAAAAATTGATTGAAATTCGCCTAAAATTGAGACCTCTATGCTAAAATCAAGTTCTGGAACACTGTGCGTCGACCAGTTCGAGCCGCCTAGGCGCGTTGTGATGTCGCAGTATCGCGCGCCGCCGCGCCGCACAGTATTCCAGAACTTGATTTTAGCGTAGAGGCCTCAATTTTAGTTGAATTTCAATCAATTTTTTTTTTAAATTAAAGGTTTTTTAATTTCCTAACGATCTCTCATGGTCAATTTCCGCTATAACCATTTTTTGTGGGCCTATATTTTTTTAACAATTTTTTTGTTAGTTTAAAAAACTGGAAGGTGATGGCGCAATTCTGACAACAGATTCGTTTTCAGCGGGTCAAAATACATAAGAATAACTTGGTCTGGTCCAAGGCGCAGGGCACTTTTTTTTTATGGGCCTGTGTTATCGATATGAAACAAATTTTAAAGTTAAAAATTGATACTTTCAAATGGTATAAACAAAATTTGAAAAAAATTTAATGTTTGCGCTATAACATTATGGAAATCCTCGAAATCGTCATTTTTGGCCATTTTAACATTTTTCTCAAAATTGTGACGTGATAACCAAATTTAGAAAACGGATTTATGTCCAGCAGACAAAAATACATTGATAATAATTATTCATATTTGTGTTACAAAAGAACCATGTCAAATTTTACAGTGTAATAAAATATTATTAGGTATATTATGTATTAATGTAATAAAATATTATTAGGTATATTACTCACAGAAAGATTGCACAGATTAAGTGATTAAGTTTATGTTCGGTAAACAATAGATCTAGCATATTATATTATTAATTTTAACATTGCGTTTGCATTTAGTAACTTGAGAAATTTCTATTAAAATTTTTTATAAAAATTCAAGAATTTGTTTAGAATATCAATTTATATTGAAATCACATCCTGTAATTAAGTGTGCATTTATGTTAACTTAACTTTGATTATATTTTATCAGAATACATTCGTCATGTTTCAATATCTTCAATAGAAGTATAATAAAACATAGGTACCTGTACTATCCACCAGGCGGTAATGCGCATACTTATCCAGATTACGTAAAATGTATTTTGAATAAAGTCTACAATATTCCATAGATCAGATACATATTCTATTAGTCCATCTGCCCATAAAGACTTAATTTCACCGATAATTAAACCTGAAAATGAATTTTGTTATAAAGTTGAAAATAGTATAAAATAACTAATTATAAGAATAATCTTCGCAGCAATTTAGAAAAATAATAACAAAAATTTTTTATGATTACAATAAAATATTTGTATGTGCAAATTCCACAATACATATATGTATATTAATCTAAATATAAATAAAAAAATAATATTTAAATATTGAACACATTTGCTAAATTGGATACTATTCTCTAAATTAAATAATTGATTCGTATGAAACGTCAATATGTAATTTTGGTATCATTATTTTATTCTTTTACTTGTCGAATGATCTTGTATTATAAATTGTTGAAATCATCTGAACATTCGCTGTTATATTATGAATAAAAAAATATAATATGCCATTTGAAAAAATGGAGATAATTTTAAAATTTCCAAATTCAACATCAAAGTGCGCTTTCACTCACAGAATAATTATTACTAACATATTATCTCTCTTCATATCGTAGAACTTTCGTAAGTATAATACTTTCTTTCGTAAGTATAATACTTACTCATCTTTCAAAATGGCATAGATATTCCAAGTGGACAAAGATTATACCTTTTTATTACTACTTTATAGTATATAATATAGTATATAATATACTTTATAAATATATAATTATAACTATTTCTTAAAATGCAATTATATATTTGGAAATTATTAAGTTTACGACCTCACCGATTTCAATAATCTTGATGTATATTATCAAGGACATGTCCCTGAATAATATTCAAAAAATTTTAATCATTGTTTATTAAAAAGTTATTAACAAAATAACTCACGATTTTTACATAATTTTCAGACACTGTATGTGACATGGGCGTTGCTGAAAAGGGAGTGCAGAAGGGAGGGGCGGAGGCATTTCTCTTCTTGCTTTCGAAGCGAAGCTATTCTGGGAGAAATTTTGACAGTTTTTTTTTGTAGTTAAGCAACTTAACATTTTGATTAGTGTCCTTTAAGTGAAAATTGACTTTGCATAACTGGATTGCGGCGGAGCTAATTGAGAGACTTGATTAATGTAACTTAAAAATCTTTGAAGTAGAAAGAATAGCTACTTTCAATTTTCAGTTATGCGAGGTTAATAGGGAAGAATATAAATGACAAAAAATTTTTTTTTTTTTTAATAAATGTACACAATATTTAAATAGAGTATTATTTAAAAAATTGAATTTTTTATGTCAATAAATAATTAAAATTATTTAACAAAGTATTACAATGTTTCAAAATTTTCACGTGACTTGAAAACGATCGATGATTGGTCGACTCGATTCTGACGTCATATAATGTATGCGGTGTTAGCGGTGTGCTGTCAGCTGTGAAAAGGTATCAATACGTATTCTATTTTGCGAGTATTTTATTGCTGATTTTTGACAAAATGGTTGAACCAGAATTTGTTAAAGCTGATTCAACTAATATACCAAAAATAGATATATTTATGGTTGCTGAATTCGTAAAAAATGACACTAGATATAATGCAGCAGAGATACGTTTAATTAAAGCATCTTTGTAAATACAGATAAAATACATAAGTATTAATAAATAGTTCACACATTAATTAAACATTAATTAAAATTATTTTATAAAGCTTTATATTAATTTTTTTTTGCAAATCTAGTCGAGAAAGTTATGGCGATACTGCTATAGATTATGTTTGTTTACGAAGGGAATCTTCAATTTGCATTATTAAAGGAAAAATATGTCTTGAACACCGTGTAAAAAGCAAAAAATATTCAGTTACTTTAACTGTAAATACAGATGACGAAGTCATTGAAAATGTTACTTGTGAAGATTGCAACGCATTCTTAGGTAAAAACCTGCATTTTTTACTAATAAATTTTTTACTAATAAATTTTATAAGAATACAGATGTTTATTGTTTGTGTAACTTATTTATTTAAGTACATGAAATAGTATTACTATGATTGTTATAATATTACAATTGTTACATTGTTTAATTCTACAATCTGTAATACGCTTGGTGTATGAAAAATAGTCGTTTCGTTTCTTCAAAAACTTTAATTTTCATGAAAATGTGTCTGCTATTTCAAAATAAAAATTGCTATAAACAAAATAATTAATTAATTAATTTTTTTAGGTGGTTGTAAACATGCATTGGCATTTTTAATGTGACTTCATCGTAAAAGCGAACATCGTTCTCCCACAGAGATAGAATGTTATTGGAAGAAACCAATTTTAGGAACTGTTGGAACCACAAAGAAATATATTGAAGTAACTGAGTTATGTAAAAATAGAATTCCTACAATAAACACTTTACATGATAACTCAACATTTCTAAATCACATTATGACAAAAGCTAAAGAAAAACAAATAGACAATTATCAAGGCATAATTTTACACTGGCAGAAAGGGAGATCAAAAAAGGTAAAAAAAGCGCCAAGTATACGCGCTTAGAAAACGCCTAGAAAAAGAATTCTTCTTCTCTACAAAATTCTCTACAATTCTCTACAAAATTATTTTAATTTGACAATACAAAATGTATGAAATCACTACAAAATTATCTTTGTACAAAAAAGAATAAGAAATTTATTTTTCCTATAAAAATAGTGATATCAAGATAGTGCGCCAACTATAAAAATAATTTTTTTTAAATACTTGGCGCTGCCAAACCGAATAAGTTAATATGTAATTTAGTTTATAAAAAATTATTGCTAACATAAAGCACTTAAAATGTTTATTCGGTTATAAAACTTTGAGATTGGAACTGTCAATTTGTGAATACATTAGCTTCATATATAAAAGTTTTAGAGCTTCTATGCACAAAACAACTATCCAGCCCCCTATATTTGATTGTGTAGTTTAATTCTGTATAAGAATTTTTTAGTTCTATAAAGCCAAAAAAAATGTCGACGTTGCAAAAATTTCGAGTCATACGTGCNTCGATTTCAGTAATATTTTTAATTTTTTTTCGTTTTTGATATGAAGTCGATACTCGTGTGGTTCATTTTTGCGCGTACTTTAATCCTGCAAAAGGATTTTGTATTCTGTAAAGCTAATTCAATCATTTATAATATTATAGCTTAGAATTCCAGTCTACATTATCGACCTTGTGTGAGTTCGTCCGTCACTTTAGGATCACCTTAATATTTAATTTAATAATCACATTCGAAAAGACGTCACGTGATGGCATGTCACGTCGGACAACGGCCACGTGCAATACCTTTATCTTGATCTTGATCTCAACGTACACGCACATCTACACATACACAATTAACCTACACAATTAAATGTCTTTCTTAATAACACATTGTGTCGGTTCGCGTTATAGCTGTCAGTGCAGAGCAGACGCCGCGTAACAGTACGCTCTTGCGGTAAAAAAGCGAACCTGGACATTTTTCCGGAGCGACGATGACGTTTCTTAAATGAAAATTGCCCATTTTAGACTTTTTTAAACTTTACATCGCGATATCTCGTAGTTCACGTAGAATAAAAATAAAATACTTTCATTATATAATTCGATCCTAAGCTTTCGATTAAGCCAACTTAGAATTCGATCGGTTCAGTCGTTAATGAGATCCGATAATCGAAGGATTTCTCATAACGACGTCTCGCGTAATAGAGGCACGGCCGTGTCCCGGCGCTCCGCTGCGCGTAACTTGGTGCGCGAGACACTACCGTGCCTCTTGATATATTCGTTATTTTTGCATCAACTATTAATACAATTTTTTGAAACTAAAAAATATCTGCAAGTGATTTCATACAATTTACATCTTCTCAAATGAAAAAAGAATTATATATGAAAATAAAAATGGAAACAAAGTTGCAGAGTGAAAGTTTATTATGGCATGAACTTCGCTATGGAAGAATTACTGCGTAATAAATGAAGTGGCTCATTGCAAAACTAAAGATGGAAGTTTAGTACAGAAGTTATTAGGTGTATCTAAAAAATTTGATTCAAAAGAAATGATGCGTGGAAGATACCTAAAAAAAGTTATAATCAAAGAAGTTGAAAAACAATTAAATAAAAAACTTATAGAATGTGATTTTATATTAATGTTAGATTTTCCCATCTTCGGGGCTTCTCCAGATGAGAGAAGATTTTGTAGTCGGGGTAAAGTGTCCTAATTCTGAAAAAGCATTAGTACAATATATATCACAAGGAAACATAACTGCTAAATACAAAGCACAGATTCATCTCCAAATGCTTGCAGTGAAAACTAAGAAAGGTTTATTTTGTGTTGCTGATTTGGGCTTTGAAAAAAATAAAAAGATTAATTTAATATGGGTTAATTTTGATCATGACTATATTTTTAAATTAATAGATAGTTCAATGAATGAATTTCTGAAAAGAAAATGTTTTTGGAAAGATGAGTGATTCTATTATGAAATAAAATATTATTTTGAACAAGCAATAAATTATCCGTTTTATACAAAAATGATGTATTTATTTCTTATAATATTCCTCTTATGGCAGATTAATACATAGTGATATACGATATACAACGTCATATTTCAAAATTTAAATGATTATTTTATTCTTTAAATTATGTCTTTATAGCAGGTTTCTGAAGATTAATCAAGGAAGTTACTACTTTGACAACTGAATCGATATATAAAATTATATAATAATCTATGGTAGAATGTAGTTCTAAAAGAGAAAATTCCCTAATTCTTCTTATAACTCGTTCGACATGAATCCGTAGACTATGTTTTGTCCGTAGCAATAAGTTTTGTCAGAAGCACTTCCTCTTTTGTAGATTTTTGTTGTGTTGAAACAGAAGGTGGTCGGACAAGTTCAAATTGTTTTTTATGTAGAATGGTTTGTATTTGTTTAAATCCTCTATCCGCCATAAGTGCGCATTTTTCTGATAATACATCCATAATTTCGTTTTTTTCAAAAAGCTGTATATCGCTTATTCTTCCTCCATATCCTTGAGAAATAAAAATTATGAGTCCATCAGAAGATATGCAGATCAAATATTTAAGTGTATTATATTTTTTATATTCAGACCAGGTTAATGCTTGATGTAGAGCATTTGAAGGCTTTTTAATTTGAATTTCGAAGAAGTCGATGATACCAACAACATTACTAAAATTTAATGGAATCGAAATGAAATCGGTAGTATTTTTTTTTAAACTATCTTTATCTGGACAATAAATTAATGTTTGTAACATATGAGCCATCTTTTGAACGTTTCTCTTAAATACTGCACTTGCTCCTGCTGCAGATAATCCAAATTGATCACCTAATCTTTTAAAAGTATCATTATTTTTTATTTTCTTGAACGTTAATTTTAAATGATCAGTGGGAATGCCAGTAAATGTTTGTAATTCTTCGAGAATCCATAACCAATTACTTGAAATTCCAATATAATTCTTTGAATGAGTAGTAATAAAATAATTAGTTAGTCGTAAAGCAGCTCTCTTTATTACTAACTCTTTTTCTTCGAATAAATTAGATATTTCTTCAGCTGATGGTTGATATTCATTATGACTAGTACTGATAATAGATTTTGAGGTTGTAATAGTTGTGGATTCATTATGTTATATTCTTGTCTATATAGGTTCTTGTGATTTACTAGACGCAATATAGAAAGAGTATAATAATAAAGAGTATAATATATAATCTCTTTATTAGGCTTCAATACAGCGCGCGAACGATGTACACTCGACGGTGGCTCGGAAGCAAGAGAGAGCCCTCCAAATTTGTTTATCATCTGGTGTTCCCGTTTACGACCAGCGCGCCGCTAACTAACGTATCTACTTCTCGTTCGAGGCCCGCGAATTACGACTCATGAAATGCGCGGCCCTAACACCTTCCTTTCTTATAATATAAGACAATCTTTAATCTACTCTATCGTCCTATTACTTTTCCTTCACAGCGAACCTGTCTGACCTGCGGACAATCTCCGCTAATGGCCTTTGTGATTTTCGCGCAGTCCCTTTTTTGGCTCCAGTCTTTCGCTGCGTATCCGAGGGCGTATGCTAGGGCGCAGAGATTTCGGTATGACTACCCTGTGTCCCCTCAAGATAATATCTCCTTGTAATGTAAATTCCGATTGCTCTAAGTTGAATCTGTCGGTGTTATACGCCAGAGAACCAGACTGTAACGCCTGCAACAGTTTTTGTAACTCCATGTCTTTCTTTGTGTGTAACGCAATAGATTTCGCTTCCATCGGTAGCGTTTCTAACATACTTAATTCAAACGCATCAACTACATCCATATTTTTAGAGCCTTCCTTTAACGGTAACCTGGACAAGCAGTCAGCATTCGCATGACTCTCAGATCTTCTATATTTTATTGTATAATTAAATCCCTGCAAAAAGATGGCGTAATGTTGCATTCTCATTGCGCTATAAACCGGTAGACTTTTACTTGGCGAGAAAATGTGTATTAATGGCCGATGATCCGTAACTAAGGTAAATTTATTCTCGTAAAGGTATTGGTAAAATTTCTTAATGCCGAATATTATACTATATGCTTCCTTATCAATTTGCGCGTATTTCTGCTGAGTATCTGATAAGGTTTGCGACGCGTATTGAATTACCCCTTCCGTACTATCCGGGTACACATGTGAGAGTATCATCCCCACTCCATACGGACTTGCATCCGTCGCAAGCACGATGGGTAATTTCGGATCAAAATGCGCTAAAATTTGATTACTCATAAATGCTTCTTTTGCTCTTTTAAAAGCTTCTTCTTGCTTTTCCGTCCATTCAAAACGGGTATTTTTATGCACTAAACTATTTAATGGTTGCAATATGGAACTCAAATTTTGTATGAATCTTCCGTAATAAGTAATCATTCCTACGAAAGCACGAACGTCTGAAACGTTCTGAGGTCGCGGCATTCCTCTTATAGCCTCCATTTTAGAAGGTTCCTTATGTATTCCATCTTTTCGTAACATATAACCGCAATATTGTACCTCATGTGTAAAAAACTTAGATTTTTCTAAATTAATTCGTATGTTATATTTACTTAGTCTACTCAATACCGTGCGTAACCTACGTAACTGCTCATGATCCGAGTGAGCTGTGATAACTATATCGTCAAGAAAAATAGCTACACCCGGAATATCTTGCAATATTTGCTCCAATGTTCTTTGCCATATCGCCAGAACTGACGCGATACCATACATTAACCTACCTTGACTGTGTATAGCCCTTTATGCGTATTCAAAGTAAGTAATTTCCGATCTTCCGGGTATAACTCCAACTGCAAATATGCTTGACGTAAATCAATTTTTGAAAATTTAATTCCACCCACACTTAGCGAAAAATTCATTTGTAGTAGGTAACGGATGTTCATCAATTATTAACTTTGGATTAATCGTGGATTTGTAATCCCCGCATACTTTAATGCTGCCATTCGCTTTTAATACCGGCACAATGGGTGTAGCCTATTCCGAATTTTCTATTTTCGTAAGAATTCCCGCTTGCACTAATTCATCTAATTCTTTTTCCAGTAATGGAATCAGTTTAAATGGAACCGATCGTGCTTTTAAAAATACTGGGGTTGCATTCTGCTTCATCGTAAGTCTCGCTTGCATACCCGTAATCTTAGCTAAAGTGGGGGCACATAATTCTTTGTACTCTTGTAATATCAATTGTAATTGCTTCGTCTTGACTCGTAACATTAATACTTTCTAATGAGTTACATCCCAGGAAGTCTGGCACATCTCAACTGCTTAATCCATTCTCTTCCTAATAAAGGTTCTTTCTTTAACTCCGTAAGGTAAATGTTCAATTCTTTTCGGGTACTATTACTTTGAACCTCCACTACTATGTATCCAAATATCTTAATGATAGCTTTACAATACGTAACTAAACTAAGGTTTGTTTCGAAAACGGTCGAACCTGGAAATAGCGCACGGATCTGCTCGCGGTTCATAATTGTTATCGCGGAGCCACTATCGACTTCAAAACGGATACGCTTGTTGTTTACTAAGAGTGTGCAAAAGACTTATCTCTCTGATCTGCATGCTCTAATTGTAAGATTTCGTCCAATTGGTTGGCAGTCTCCTTTTTTTTGAAGCATACTTTGACTAGATGCCCAGGTCCACCACAGCCAGAACAACGTATATCTCGATTTAAGGTACATTGAGTCGCAAGATGCCCCTTACCACATCTGAAATACTTTATAGATTTAGAATTGTTTCTATTCGCATTAGTACGCGTTGAGTTACTATTATTATTATTATTATTCGGAGTATTAGTAATTGCCAATTTCTTTTTATGCGTATTATTTGAATTGTTATTATTGAAATTTCAGTTATTTTTGTCCTTTGATTTCCTTGCTGTCTTCTTGCCCGCCTGCAGATATTCCACTGCTGCTGATGGATTTGTTGTAACGCCATTTTGTAATGACGTGGCGCCCTACTCCGACAGCTCCATCGTTGTGGCTATTTGCAGGACTTCTTCGTATGTGAGTTCCCTCTTCTCAAGGAGTTTCGTCTGGATTTTCTTGCTTGAGAGTCCCAAAACCAATTGATTCCGCAAGGCCGTCTTCAAATAATTTCCAAATTTGCAATGCAAGCTGAGTTTATGCAAAGCAGTCGCAAACTGTTGTACCGACTCTCCCTCCGACTTGCCGCCGTTGGTGAAATTTGAAATTCTCGGCAATTTCTAACGGTGCCGGATCGTAAAATTCTTCCAACTTGGCCGTTAGCGTCTCGTATGCTTGCGAGAATGGATCTAACGGATCTAATCGATCACACAATATATCAAACGCGCTCGGTCCCATGTAATGTAGCAAATAAGGTCGCGCGTTCTCGATAATCCGAAAAATCGTAAATGCTCCTTGTAACCGTTGTAACCACCGCCGCCATGTTGTAACTTCAGGATTGAAATTTTCTATCGTAAATAAGCTCGGAATAGCATTTGCCTGCATCATTGCTACTTCACGATTTGAAACAACGCCTGCAGATCCGCTCGCACCTCCGTTCATCCTCAGTACAATGACTCGTAGACATGCAAAGTATCCCGCTCGAACGTACGGCCGCCGCGTGCGTGTAGTTGTGCACGTGGCCAAAAGAATTCAGTGCGTGATGTGCGAGCCCGCAAATTAAATTGTTATATACTTGCCAAATCCTCGTCGCCAATTGTTATATTCTTGTCTATGTAGGTTCTTGTGATTTACTAGACGCAATAGAGAAAGAGTATATAATCTCTTTATTCAATACAGCGCGCAAACGATGTACACTCAACGGTGGCTCGAAAGCAAGAGAGAGCCCTCCAAATTTTCCTATCATCTGGTGTTCCCGTTTACGACCAGCGCGCCGCTAACTAACGTATCTACTTCTCGTTCGAGGCCCGCGAATTACGACTCATGAAATGCGCGGCCCTAACACATTACTTTCAACTGGCATGATAATCGGTGAACATTGCCTATCTACCATAAATGGTTTCGCTAAACATTCTGCATCAAATGTGATAGGTCTGCATAGAATTCCTTTACTTCTGTAATGTCTTTTTATAGGTTTTTTAATATTTTTAATATTTGCCACGTTGTTGATAAAATCAATATTTAAAACTTCATCATCTTTCTATTTACTTAATATGTTTATTTCTTTTCTCATAGTTATTACTGTCCTTGTGAATTGTGTGTTCGACTGTGGAATTGTATTAAAATTACACAGGCCCACAAAAAAGAAAAAGTAGGTTGTGCTGGGGATCTGACTAAGCTATTCCTACGTATTTTGGGCCGCTGAAAACGAATATGAAGTCAGAATTGCGCCATCACCCTTCAGTTTTTTAAACTAACAAAAAAATTGTTAAAACATTAAAAAAACATAGGCCCTCAAAAAATTGTTACAGCTGAAATTGACCACCAGAGATCGTTAGGAAATTAAAAAACCTTTAATTTAAAAAAAATTGGTTGAAATTCGATCAAAATTGAGGCCTCTACGTTAAAATCAAGTTCTGGAGCGCACTGTGCGACGGCGCTGCGACATCAGAGCGCGCCTAGACGGCTCAAGCCGGCCGGCGCACAGTGTTCCAGAACTTGATTTTAGCGTAGAGGCCTCAATTTTATTCGAATTTTAACTAATTTTTTTTAAATTAAAGGTTTTTTAATTTAATTTAATTTAATTTATTAACGGTAAAAAAAATCCCTTTGGTACAAGTGCAAATGCAAAGTTGATTGACAAATAAGAAATAAAATAAATAAGTAGACTTAAGACTAAATCAAATAGATACAAAATAAATAGAATAGAATAGAAAATAGAAGTCGCAGGCAAAACATATCATAAATACATAGTTAATCGATTAATTGGCGCGTGACTTAATATATGCAATGACAACGTTTTTAAAAGTCATGAGAGATTTATAATGAAAATCAATACAGTTAAAGTCATTCGCTAAAGAGATAAGCGATTCACGGGATTAAATCTACAGCGTGCGATGGAAATTTACATTAAAAAATTCGAAATCTCTTAACAGCCTAACTGGAACATTAAATTTAATTAAGGAAAGAAACTCAGAGCAATCAGTGGCGCCATTAATGATTTTGTACAAAA
>JAJVSH010000159.1:392896-406325 GCA_021460005.1 Tetramorium alpestre | reverse complement strand
ATCACTAAATAATATGTCTCATTTTAATTTACTTGCCCCTTCTTAAAAAAACTCATTTTTGATTGTAGAAGAAAATGTTTTAAAAAAAGTTACATGGTTTGAAAGGAAACAAATAATGTTAAAATTAATTTTTAAAAAAGCGATTTTTTTAAAAATCACATAAAAATCATCGTCATTTTTTTAAATGGAATTGTATGACTTCTTTTTACATAATATGACACCACTAATTATTCTACATATAAAAATATTGAGATAAAGTGTTATCAAAAGACAATAATTTAAATCTTTTTGACACACATTTTGATATAAAATATCTCATAAACTATTGATTTTTTGACAACTATCTTAATGCATAGAATAATGAAAAAAATCAATTGATGTGAAGAAAACATATAATTAGTTTCAAAAAAATTATGCAATTTGTAACATGCAATTATCTTTATCTTATCTTTTTTTATTGTATCTTTACTTGCTTATTGGAAGGTTTATGAATTTATTATTCTATATAATAAATAATGCTAAAATTTCTTCTTTAAGAGGACAAAAGTTATATGTATATGTATAACTTATAAGAGCTATAATTAAAGAACTAAACTTTTCGCATCATAATGTCGATCATTTTTCACGGTTTAAACTTAAAATTTTGCGTTTTATTACGTTTTGCCCAATTTACTGTTACTTATGACTACAGTTCATAGATGTATTTTATAGTTATAAAGGAGAGAAGAAATGGGAGACCTTTACACTTTTTTATAATGATTTTTATTAATAACAATACGAAAAATAAGAAAAATAAAAAATGGAAATTCTTTGAATCTAACATCTTAATGCAGAAGAAAATGCTCAAATGGACAAAATAATATAAAAATCAGGCAAAAAGCAAAATTTCCCGATTTGGGATGAAATATGCGATTTGAGAGCAATTTTATACTTTGTCGCGGCATAAAATCCTGCTCAAAAGATATGGGCTCGTATAAAAATCTATAAAAGATATAATTTTATTCTGTCATATTTTCCTGAAATTCACATTTTCACTTAATGCGAAAACTTCAGGCCCTAGCTATAAATGATTTTAAAATATTACTAAAGTTATAATTCTCAATTTCAGAATATTTTGTCATCGTGGTTTATTAAGAAATTGTAATTAATAATTTAAACTTTCCACAGCTCACATGTTTCCTAATTTATTTAACAATTAAGTGAAATACTTGTAAAATATTACTTTATTACTCTACCCTTATAAATATTGATATCTAATATGTGAAAGAAGCAATAATTAAAAGTAAATAAAATATATGTCACTTTTACATTTAACTATTTATTTATTAACTTTCAAGTAAATAAATAAAAATATAATAGTATATAGAATTTAAAATCTAGTATATTTTTCTCTTTTTCATAATTGTAATACAATAATAATATCTAACAATAATAGCTTAGAGTTTCATAATCAGATAGAAAGAAATGATAGGCCTTATTTTGCGTAGTAAATTGGAAATTTGTCTATGTAATAATATTGTAATTAATTAATTTATTACTGATATTGAAATATGTAAGTAAAATATTATTTAATAAAGAAAACGTCATATAAAGCTTACATTTTCTATTTAGAATTTTTAATAAAAAACTAAATATTATTTATTTAATTTTTAAAACAGTTAATAACTTTAATAAAAAATGATTTCACTAATGTCAAAATAAAGCTGTCGATCTGTAACTGTATCTAAATAATGTTTTACTTCCTTAATTATATATTTGATTTATCGTAAAAACAAATTCTTATTGCAATTTTTAGTTTATTTTACCTCTCAGGATATTCTTAAAGAAGAAATATTAATGCGAAAAAATGCAAGATTACCTTCTGACAGTAGCACAATCACCTCGTTCCGCGCTAAGCAGAAAATGCTTCTCGACTGGGCCCAGAATATAGTCAATAGGCGCCTGTAACGATTGCACCGAAGGCGGTCTTGCCTCATTCGATAGTAAATCCTGTTGAGATTCTGACGGACCCATTTCTCTCTAATGTATTCTCGAAGAGATTTTTACGGATTGCCGAAGCTGTTGAAATTATACCACTGGTAAAACACTTTCTTTTTATTTCAAATTGTAAATGATCTTGCGTAATTTCCATACTTCTAGAATTGAAATTATCAGAATGTTCTCGAATAATCAAATGTTTTTTTTTTCAATTTTCAACTAGATTTTTCAGCTTAATGCGAAACTGATTTCCCTGTAATGAAAAAATTAGCTATTCTTTTTGAATAATAAGTAATATAAAATAAAATATGAATTAAGATTTGGTAAAGAAATGATAAACCCATATTCTGCGATCTAGTTTAACCCATTAAGCGGTTTTTAATCGCGTTTAATATTACGTGCTTGACTTTGAAGAATATGAATTTGCCACTTTTTTTACCAAATTCTAATTTGCTTCTTATTTTGAATTATTATTCAAAAAGTATAATTTTGTAAAAATATTTGTAAAAAAGTTGTAAAAAATTTGTCACTTCGGAATGTTAGTTAAACTTGCATTTTAGCTTCAAAAGTATAAAAATTGATAAATTAATAAGATTTATAATTTATTAATTGTAAATTAATTAAAGTTGCTAATTTCATATGTTTAATACGCAAGAATATAGTTATTTTATCCTGTACATTTCATGATATTCCCTATACTAAACATATACATATACGTGTATTAGTGCTTATTCCGTTATGCATAGAAGTCATCAAGAATGGGTCACGCGTTTTTGGTGAAAAATAGAGGATTTATAAGAACGCCGATTTTTCGAGAAATGGAGAAAATCTTTTCTGTGTGTACAATATATAATCTTCAGCTTATATAAAATATAACAACAAGAAGCAAGTGGATGGAATACGATGTGACATTATGCATAAGGCTTCCTATACTTATACATTACGTGAAATTTAGATTAACTATATCAGTGTTATTCAAATATCACAATTAATAATTATCATGATGCATAATTTTTTAATAAAACTGTATATATATCATTATCTGTTCGTATAAACTACAATAAACACCCGTTGCAATAAATAGTATTCGTCAAAATCAATTGTATAAAAACAATCAATAAAGACTTAACTGATTTAACTGATAGGACGGTTTTCAAATTATAGAAAAAAGAAAAAATGTGACATTAATTTATATTAATAAATTTATATCAATCAATTCCATCCAACCAATCAATAAATACATATAAATTATTATTTTATTTTTTATTAAATTTTAATTAGAACATTTAGTTTCATATATATTATTCTGTATAAAATTATATATATGAATCAAAAACTCTTATCGATAAGCCTTAAATATATTGTATGACAGTTAAAAAATAATTAACGTGACAGTTAAAAGATACGTATTTTTTTACAATCTATTTTCTAAAAATTAAATATCTAAAAAACGATATTATATATTGGTAAAATATGTAATATCTTATATATTGGTAAAATTGTCAGAAAAACTCTTCAATTTTTATTCTAATAAAAATTAATATAATGAGAACGAGAAGATATTAAAAAAATTTTTTTGAAAAATTTAAATATATAAATTATAAAATAATATAAAATTTTACTAAAACATTTTTCTTCACATATTACACGCTTTAAATAATATCCAATAAAAATAAAATATATCGAGGTGCTTTTCTTTTTCAATGAATTATTTCAATTTCTAAATCACATTTAAAATACATGCAAGAAATCATATTCAAAATACACATTTAAAACATGCATACGCAGTTAAACACAGGTAACATATCGGATTAATATATTTTCTCTTCTGGATTCGGCAAATTAAAAATCATACATTATTCAATTCTACATATAATTATATTAAATAAACGTAAAGAATTACTCCGTGATAAAAACTTTTAAACTTTAATCAACTGCAAAATTTTGTGAAAGAAGAGGCAACGTCTCTCGCCGTTTCTCTTTGACATGGACCATTTTGTACAAGAAACATATTATACTTACGTGTTTTTCATGTCGATACAAACATGCTTGCGCGAGAGACGCTAGACATAGACTGTATAATAGTCACATCTATGCGTGCAATTCGACGAAACCTTATGACAGGCGGATTGATCTTCAGAGTGCGGATTAAGCACAAGGGCGAGGTGCTGTGCACCGAAAGAAAGGAACAGTCAGAGACGCCAGAGACTCGCCACATTGTCCAGTATTGTATAGCATTGGCGTTATCACTACCGGTATGTACGGATCGGAGGAGAATCTCGCTCTAACTCCCCAAATAATGGAACGCGAGAGTTCCGTGACAGCGACAAGAGACTAAATCCATAGCTCTTATGCCGCCAACGCGCTCCGGCTTATTCTTCTTCATATTTTCCGCCGCCCGTGATTATTTATCTCCCTTGGCGATGTCATTTCTCCGTTTAGTGCGACGCATCCGTAATAATTTGGGAGACAAATACGGAGAAAGATTATGAAACTAATGATGCAAAACACATGCGATATACCGCAACGTGTTTTTTTTTCTGATATAAAAAAGTACATTCAATTTATTGCAATAGAATATATAAGAATATATGTTCGCAAAAGAACTCAGACGTTTACAACTATAACTATCATTTTTTAACTGAGATGATGGATAAATAAATCTTATACATATAAATAGATAATTTTAATTTACATTAATAAATTCCTTAGGATAACAATTAATCGCGAAACTTTCCTTCTCTTTGAGAAAAAGTGTGGAATATAAAAGTATAGATGACAATAAGTAATATATATATATATATAAAACAGAAATGAATAAAATAAATATAGAACATAAGAGCAATAAATAATATATTATTATATAAAATACATAATAATATGTAATGGAAAATGTATGTATAACGAAAATGAATATATATTAATTATTTATGTTAATTATGTTATACATATATACTTATAATTATAATTAATATAAAATGTATAATAGAAATAAATAAAATAAATGTAAAATGTAAAAGTAGATTGATGAGAACAAGAATGAACATGTATGTAGATCAATAATATGAAAAGATGTACAAAAGTGGGGAAAGAAAGAGAAAGAAAGCTATCCTCGCTTTCCCGTGCCCTTCTCCGCATGATTATGCGTATATGTATATAAGTATTTATAACTTGACGAGTCACTTGCATGCTATGAATTTTGTATTCAATCTTATTTGAAAAATGTAATTGAATTTTTTTTCAAGTAGAAAGGCGATACAACATCAAAGCAAAAAATTAAGCAAATCTCTTCCTTTTTTTCTCTTGAATTATACACATAAAATAAATTAATTGATTAGATATTATGACAGTCTTATTTATTTGTTTTAAAATTAATTAATTTTTCTTACATATCGTTATCTATATTTAACAATGTAATTTTATAAAATGTGGACTCTTTTCTTGATTGTATAATTATAAATCTTCATGAATTAATAATGTCTATTTTCAAATGTAAAGTATACATGAATTACAGATTTATTTATTAGTGAAAAATAATTAAAATAAAGCAATTATCTATTTTTTCAATATGTTTTACTATCCATACTATCGAAAATATGCGATGACATTAATTTATTTATATATAATATAATGCAAAAAAAACTTTATGCGATTTTTCATTTTTCACATTACAATCCAATGTGGCTGTAGTAAATGATCAGAAATTTTAATAGTTAGCCTATGTCTTTGTTTTGCCCAGGTATTATTATCATTTCATTAATATTTTATGCAATAGCCTGAAGTTAAGAGTAATAACAATAAAGATAAATTGACAGATTATCTTACATATGGTATAGAAAATATATTTAAAGAGTAAGAAGATAAAAGAAAAGTCAATTACAATGAGAAATTTTGAAATCAATTTAGATCTATTAAATGAATAGCATAAGGTTTTGAGGCATTATTCTGATATTTCAATAGAGAAAAAAATTGACAAAAATGTGAATCGTTAAAACGTGACAAATAATTCGTGACAAAATTAATACAAAAACTGTTATAGTAGTTCTCTTAGTAGAAGAGAATAACCGATAAAGTTTTAAATTCTCTAAAATCGAATAATATTATAACATTAGTCATTTATAATATTGTAGCATTAACCATACGTCAAATTGCTCGCACATCGAGTATCGTTTATAATTATGAAATAAAGTTATTTGTACTCTCTCTAAAAGTTCGAAAAAGATTAAGGAAATTCCACAGAAGTTAAATAATCAGAATTAATATTTTTAGATAATTATATTTTTAGATATTTCGATTTAGACCGAATACGTGATAAATACATAGGCCTGATCACTGAAGGAAAAGAAAAAGAAGGAAAGGGGAAGAAAGAAAAAACATTTACATACATTTTATTAAAAAAAGCAACAATCAACAAAAACAATGAGATAGGTGTATTGTACAGAGACAAGTTCACATCCAGCCACTTTGTTTCCTTTTAATTTTATGTAGTTACGTATTAAATTTACATACATTATAAGAATAGCGTAGACTATTAAGAACAATATGACGCACGCACTTTGTGTGATGCTATGATAAATTCTTATAATACTTATCATAAGCTTAGGCTGAATCCAACGGTCAGACATATTGTTTATGCAACATGTGAGGCGTACAATAAATTCGGTTGAACGTACCGGAATGCGCGCGAAAAGAGCAATCGAGTATAGATTGGCATAAATTGGCATAGCGATATAAATGTTTCGTTAATAATTATAATGGTTCATTATAAATCACTATAACGTTTAGCAAAATTGAATGATTGTGTTGCAAGACAATTTTAAATTAATTTTTTTTTAAGTACAACTGCTTCGAGACGATATTAAAAATAAAATTATATAATGTAGCGACAATCTAAAAAAAAGAATATTTTCTTGATTATATTATTTCGATCTTTGTAAAATTTTCTCAATAATACAATTTCTCTCTTTGTTTCTCAGTCTTCAAACAATGAAAAAAGAAAAAAGGTTTTTAATAACTTCTCGGCGATAAGTTTCTTAAAAAAAATGTAATTTTCACGAAAGTTAGCGAAAAGTTGTGGAATAACAAAAATTATGTCATGTATACATATAATTGATACAAAAGTATTGATTAATATTAACGCATTTTTAATAGCAATAACGTTTTGCCATTAAAAAATCTAAAAATAGGCAATTAAATGTTTTCAGCGAACGTTTGCTTACAAGACATTTCAATATCAACACTTTTTATGCTTGCCATATAAATACGACAATTCTCGACATTCAGAGTGCTAATAGTGCATTCAGTCGAATTCACTATTAGCGGCAATATGCTGTGGACGCGACAGAAAGAATGCGCAATTATAATATGAATTTGCGATTACATCGACGATGTTTCGAAACGATGAATCGTCAGGTTTTTATGTACATTAAACAAGTAATGAGGCAGGTGGATGTACGACGCGGTATCCGATATGAAACTCACGGCTCAGCATTTGCTATCAGCTTGCGGATAACATTTAGATGCGATAAACTTTTAGCGCTCAGTAAAATAAGAGGAATGAAGATAATTTCCTTTTTTGAAAAACTGAGTTTATGTATATATTTAGCGCTTACTTTCCTAGAAACAGACGGGAAGATATAAAACAAGATATACAAAAGATTCGTTTAATCCTTTAGCTACAAATATATATAAGTATACATATATCCAACATAAAGGCATTGCATTTTATTACAAATGCATTTATAATAGAAACAAGAGAAATTATAAACAATCACATGTCACTGTTAAGAACATATTAAGAAACGTTTTCATGGAATTAATAATAAAAATAATATACCAGAATATAATGTGTTACATGTTAAATTTCTATTTTGTAATTTAATAATTTGGACGAAGCTTTTTTGCTATACAATTAAAAGAAATATCGTTGCTAATTGTTTCATTTTGTTGTATCTATGACATGTAACATATAATACACAACGTCTATAGAGGATAAATAATAAGTAAGGAAGATAGATAATAATCAAATATCGCGTATTTCAGAACAACAAATAACGTTTTGAAATTAAATGAGAAGTTAAATAATATATTTCATTTGATTTAATTTCTATCTCTTACAAAAGACATGGCGATAAGTTTACAAATAAAGAAATTAAATACAGATTAGTATTTTTTAAGCAGACATATTATTCAGCTTGGCAAAGGAACAAGGAAAGAATTAAAATGAATTGCTCCAAATGAATCTTATTGTTTTTGTATAATATTGCAGGTAAATAATTTTCAATTCGTTTAACAAAGTTGATGCGCTTGAGATCCGCTTTAAGTACAAATCCGCGCTGATAGTAACGCGAATCGGCCGTAAATTCAAAGCCAAATGCAGTTCGGTCATGGCGATCAAATCGGTTCGACAAATTGGAGCGCTACGAATCCTCGTTGACATCCGGCATCGAATCCGCAGGACGAATCCACATGGGGACGATCTCGGATCTCGGACGAGTATCGAATAACAGCAGTAGGCCGGTTCACTCGTGACGGCTCAGGCCGTCCTGATTTTCCGAGAATCCGTCCAAACTGATCTCGCCGGTTATCTTGTTCAAGCCGTTGCAAAGACGGAGCAGCCTCGAGACATCCGGATGCACGTTTGTGTCATTGATTACGCCGTTCGAAACAAGCGCCGAACACACCGCAGATAGATCGAGATCGGCCGGCACAACTTGTATATTACGACCAAACCTATTTCAAGNAACATTTATTTATTTATTTATTTCGATCTTTCAATAACACATTTTCATTCATATACGTATATATCTCGTAACTATTGGCAAATTCATCGATCTACAAATTTGAAATTTCAATATGACTACGGAATAAAAGGAGGAAACAGCTTTTTAAAATAGAGAAAAAGTATTATTAATTTTTTTGCTTCCAAAAAAATTCGATTTTCTCAAAGGAAAAATATTGTACTAGAAAAACATTTGTTATATTTTTTTTTATTGTTACACTTATTTTTTTTATTGCATTATATACAGGATATGAAAAAAGGGTTCACAACTTTAAGGGCAAATAGTAATCACAAAATGAAGAAAAGTCCTAAAAAAGATGGATAAAAAAATTAATATTTTTGGAATTATAAATAATTTTTTATTTTGGTTAAACACTATTAGAAATAAACTGAAGATTCAATCAAAACACTGAATTATAAGTGAAGCGCACTTGAAAGAAGTTTCAGTCATTTCAAGTTAGTTTTTCAGTCAAATTTACTAGTGTTTCAGAATGTCTTTAATTATTAAGACGACGATAAAAATTTTAATCAAGCTAAAGGATATCTCTGAATTTTTAGTATATTATTTAATTCATTCTTAAGGAAATTAAATAGCCTTTATGAACTTTCAGGCGATGAGCTATGGTGCATATTGTGCATACTAGTAGTAACTGTTTTGATTAAAATTGTTTTTGGCAAATAATGTCAGTGTCTTTTATTATAAATTAAGTTGGTATCATAGTCAAGTAAATCACTCTAATCTACACAGAAAAAACATTAATTTCAAATCAACAATATTATTCTCATATATAAGCAAAAATATAAAATCTTCTTTTAAGATTTTGATAATCTTAAACAGAAACGAAATTTCTTTATGTGAGCAAGTTATTGTCTGTTTAAGATTATCAAAATCTTTAAAGAAGATTTTATATTTTTACTTATATATGAGAATATTATTGTTGATTTGAAATTAATGTTTTTTCCATTCCTTCGTTGTGATTGCTACTTCTTAAAACTCAATATTCAGACAAACCTACCGAATATTCAGACTTACTTTCTCTTAAATATTAGTTAAGAATTTAACTGAAAATTCAGACACACTGACTGTAAATAACTTCAGTCAGTTTTGACTAATTTTTAAGAAACATTTTTCTAACAATGAAGAAAATAACTTGCTCGCTTCTGATGCTATTGGCACGACCATACAGGAAATGCATTTCTATCATTTTCTAATTTGAGTAATACGATGTTATTCTTCCAGTGCTGCGAAAACTTTGATAACTGATAATCTACAGTTGTTCACTGATTGCTGTAACTGATAACTGCCTGGTGATGCGTGACGATAATCTTATGAATTATGTATTATGAAGTGTGTGTATAAATAAGGAGAAGATAATCCGTTTTCATGTATTTTCATGTCGCGCAAGAACACCAGAAGCGAGTCACTTGGTTTAATCAAAATTATTTATAACTATTATTTTTTCGATGTTTACTAAGATTTTTTCTTTTATTTTTTAAGTATTAACTGCCTTTAAAGTTTTTTTAAAGCTTTCTTTTTAAAACTCTACAGAATTGTACTGAGAGAAATTAAGAAAACATTTTCTTTGTGCTATACTATATTAACATAAATTATGACTTTTATGTTTCATAATTCGCGTTTGAATTAATGTAAAATAAATGTAACAAAAATTCCCTTTACTATTCTGCATTAATAAATAAACATATGTATGATCCAGTCTACGTGTCCTACGTTTTTTGCAAGTGTACTTTATGATTAAGGACAAGATATGAAATATAGTATACAGTATTATACTATATACAGAGTTGGGCATTATTCGAATAAATTGTTATTTAGCTTGTTATTTAAATAAAATTTTATTTATTACTTATAATTCGTTTATTCATTATTTAGATTTCTGTAATTATTTCTTATTTATTTATTATTCATTATGCATTATTTATTATTCGCATCTGTCATACACACAATGTCTACTTGAAATATCTTCGCTATTTTTAGAGATGTGAGAATATTATAATTACAAAAGTTGTTCAGTATCAAGAGAATAACAATGTACTAATAATAATTTTCTAGTGGGTGGAGATTTCAAAATCACCAGATTTTTTGAATAATAACATACTATACTTTTTTCCTTCACGCATAGCGGATGTTTAGATGATTTCAACAACCTATAATACAAAATTATTTAGCATTAAGTAAAAGAGTAAATAATTTTTTATTTTTACCTCATAAGAGGCAGTCGAATGATATCCGTTTACATTGATAGAAATGTAAGTATTTACATTTCTTATTGTAACATAATGATTAATATAAAGATATTGTATAGTGGTAACCAACGAATACTATACCAGAAAATATTAAGCAACGAATTGTTAAAGCATGTGCGACAATCAGTCCGGAAATATTAAGATGATATGTGTTTCAGGAATTCTATGATTGTAGAGTTGTATGGATAACAAAATGAACTGAATCTTCCTATAAATGCACAAACAATTCGACGGAAATGCCAAGAATGTAATTAAAATGGTAAAGCTAGGAAAGTTCCACATTTAAGTTTGAAGAACGTGAAGTTTAAAGAACGTACAGATTGCAATTTACAAAAGATCATATGAAATTAAGTGATTCAGCAGGAAATAAAAAATGGAGAAATGTTTTATGATCAGACAAAATAAAAATAAATCTAATGGAATCTGATAGAAGATACATGAAAAGACCACCAAATTAGGAATTGTTACCAAAGTACACTATAAACACTGTAAAACATAGTGATAACAATGTAAAGTGATGAAGGACATTTTTACCATATGAAGTTCATTCAATTTATTGAATTAGAAATATTATAGAGTATAGATCAAAATGGGTCGCTACCAGAAATAAGAATTTAAAGTTAATTAAGGATGTTCTGGCTATACAATCCGAGCCAAAAGTTACTTCAATATGAAATTAATAAAAGTCTATGCTTTTAAGGATTAAAATATGCATTAAACATACTCATATCATGTAAGTGTCTTAAACAATGTCATTTAATATGATATTTGTCACCATAAATATCTGATATTTGCCACATTTCGGCAATTGACATATACATTATAACTTTTTTTCGAAACTTTGCATTGTATTTTTATGAATAATTCGGTAATGAGATAGTGAGTCGATTTAAACTTTTTTTAAAAACGTTGCTCAATGTTTGATTTACTTACAAATAAAGTTTCAGAATATTGGCAATGTGGTTTCTTTATTATTTTATTCATATAAAGAGAATAATGCTGTTTTTCCAAAGAACACATGTAAAATTATAAGTACAATAACTCGTGAAACAGTTAGAGAATCTTCAGGCTTCAGGTTTTAACCACGTGTTCAAATAACAAATGGAAACAATCTATAAAAGTTCTACGGTATTTTCAATGTAATAATGTTAGCGTCAGAACATCCTTAAATTTAATATCACGTCTAGAAGAACGATAGAGTAGAAGAATAAAATTAGATAAATTAATATTGTAACTAAATAAAGTGTAATGTTTATATATTATTTATGCTCTTCTTACTTTACAAAAAATGACACCTTATCTAGTTACAATTTTAATCTATCTAATTTTATTCTTATGCTCTATCGTTCCTCTATGTACATATTCTAGAAAATATGCTGCCCTTTGCCAAGGAGAATACCACTCATATGGAAATTTCAAGATAACAACGATCCGAGACACATTTCTAAGAAGGTAAAAAATTTTTTTAGACCGATAAAGTGTCTGTGATACCGTGGCCTTCTCAATCACCAGATCTCAACCCGATTGAACATTTGTAAAGACTCAAAGATTGCTATTTCTAATCATAAAGCTCGAACCCAAAAGAATAGTGTAAAATAACATAAATTTTTGAGTCTATGCCAAGGCGCTAGCATGAGGCAGTATTTAAAAATCGTGATCATGCGATAAAATAATTATTGAATAATAGAACTGATTTAATAACAAAATTTTTTGTCAACTTTTAATTTAAGATATGGTTTTTCTAACTTCTTGGTAAGGTAATATGTACTAATAGTTAAATCATATATTTATCTTTGTTTTATCTTCAAATTAGACTAGTTTGGACGTATGATTTAACTATTAGTTAGCTTACCAAAAAGTTGGAAAAACCGGCCCTTAGTGCTATTTTTTTTTTGGTTATAGCTCTATTTTTATTCAAAGATTTTAATGCATTTGTATATTAGTCCATCATCATTAGTCCATGATTTCTTTTATTTTAATAATTTTAATAATTAAATTGCAATAAAAAAAAATTTTTTAGTCTTTTATGTTTGGAATAAATGATATAAGAGATGAAATAAATTTAATACAAATTTAAATGTATTAAAATGATTGTTATTTTTCTTTCTCAATAGCTTTGTTTTCGAGATCATTATATACAATATGTATATGTACATTTTTTAGTATGTACTATTTTTGAGTGTTTACAATCTGTCAAGTAAGAGCGTGTTCGGGTTAATTTATAGAAAAATGTATTTAAATACATACATGTATTGTACTCGATCTGAACAAAGATGTAATTGTTAATAAGACGTCCAGTCAATAATTGCCTGGCATCTCCGAGGCATGCTTTTGACCAAATTGACGGCGTATTCTAGCGACAAGGATCTCCAAATCCGACGAATCTCGCGAGATAACTGTTTCAAA
>JAJVSH010000159.1:364079-376633 GCA_021460005.1 Tetramorium alpestre | reverse complement strand
ATATACACATATATATATATATATACATACATATAATTACGTGTATACGTGTTTCAATTCTTACATCTTCTTCAATCTTAACTTACGAGAAGCCCATTATTTTCACAACTGTTAAATAACTTTGGAAACTGAAAAATTAAGCAGTAAATTGTTTTTGCATGTTTTGCTATAAAACAAATTTTATATTATTCTTAATTTATTGTAATGTAAAAATGAGCGTATAAAGAAATACATGTTTCCTATCTCCTTTATATCTTATTTACAAACATATGTGACATATGTTATATATATATTACATATTTAACATATATGAAATTGTTAGTAAATATTGATTTCAACTATTAGAATATATTATTTTAATTTATTTTTTAATCTTTTTCATTCAAACACTGTATAGATTTTCACGAACAAAAAAGGTAATAAATAATTTCATAGGTTCTTAAATGGATTTTCTCCTGTGTTCACCCTACGGTTTTTGGTTCAAGCAAACATTTAATTTATATAATATACAATTAAAGTGAGTAGTTTAGGAAAGAATTATCGGAAGCATTTATTGCGACGAAAAATAGAACATTAGTGACAATAATACTGACTTACTATGCAAGCTACATTGATGAGCTTTGAACTTTTACAATTTTCTACCAAATTAAATTACTTTTTTCGAAAGCGTTATAATTAAGAGCAGCGCCTTAATTGCTCTACCATCCAAAATATCAGAATTCTTTCTCACTTTCATTCATTTATAAGTTTTTCGATAAAACTAACGAAGTTGTTATTAAATATCTCCTAATGATAACCATAAATAATTTAGTACGTTATTTTTTAAATTTTATTTATATCTCAGTGTTTTGAAAATGTTTTTTATTTATTTAATTTATTTATTTTACATTATTATTTAATCCTTATTAAGTACATATATAATTATTTTATTATTTTACGAAATTTAAATGTTTGATAAATAAATTGGAACGTTTATAAAGAAAGATCTTTTAGATAAAAGTTTTAAGACTTTTTAATTACAAAAAAATATTTGAAATAATTTACAAATATAATTCGAAACAATATATTATTAAAAAACTTGTTAAAAAATCTTTGGAGAAAAAATCCAAATGCTAATCATTATTTATTTCTCTTTCACTTGCAATTATTGTTTTATGTAATACAATATAATTGTATGCAATATAATTATTTGATTATAATGCGCTTCTCCCACTTTTTTCTCTCTTTATTCAAATACTTTTTTCTCGCATAAAAGAAAATAGATAACAATATATTTATATTTTCAAGCATTTTAAAGAGTTACATTTATTTTTATTAAAATTAAAATTTCGATAATTACGAAAATGTACGTTATAAAAATTCTTTTAAATGCAACAAATGATAATTTCATAATGTTATTACCAAGGAAAAAAATAATCTTTAATCCCCGAGAGTATTGTGATTAAAAAGACCGTCCGATAAAAATTTTGCGATATCTTTTGTTTCGGAAAAGCAGATAAAAAGTCATCTAAATGAATTTAAGAAGTAACAATTGAAATTATCATTGCAGAGTTACCGATACAATTGCAAAAGTTCAAGCTAAATAATATAGGAGTATCTGCGACGGTGTAAAGAGGTCAAAGTCATTGCGTATCATTGATCAGCGGTAGGCGACGAAATGTCTATTCAACAGGTTGTTAACTACTTAAAATCTATGGTAGCCCCTTCTTGCCACTCTTGTCTGTGATGATACCGACGTATCGCGATTCTCACGTAGTCAGTGTCAACTCGACGACAGTTCGCACTTCAACTCGCGATGCGGCTTTCTTGTACCGTCTACACGGCGATTGCGCTTATTTTATTTAGCAACATAGTGTTGTATGCGAGCGGCACAGAAAGTAAGTGGTAACGAGTATCGCTTCTATCTAAAATTTTTATCCAAAATCCTTGTTATATTACGGATCGTAGAATATTTTCACAAAATGTGACCAAACGTGAAAGTATAAATTTTGTATTTCTAATAATTTAATTGATACACTCTATTCGTTGCTTATAACGTATTGCCATTGAAAAGTAAACAATCATAGTAATTTTTCAGGTCAAAACAAATACCGGAATGATTGATTTTTTTTAAATTACATAGCGTATTGATAATTCAATAGCATTAAGGTGATCCTAAAGTGACGGACAAACTCACACGAGGTCGATAATGTAGACCGGAATTCTAAGCTATAATATTATAAATGATTGAATTAGCTTTACAGAATACAAAATCCTTTTGCAGNATTAAAGTACGCGCAAAAATGAACCACACGAGTATCGACTTCATATCAAAAACGAAAAAAAATTAAAAATATTACTGAAATCGAGGCACGTATGACTCGAACTTTTTGCAACGTCGACATTTTTTTTGGCTTTTTAAAAATTAAAAATTAAAAATTCTTGTACAGAATTAAACTACACACTCAAATAAAGGGGGCTGAATAGTTGTTTTGTGCATAGAAGCTCTAAAACTTTTATATAAAGCTAATGTATTCACAAATTGACAGTTCCAACCTCAATGTTTTGTAAGTAAATAGACATGTTTTTATACTTTTTTTCGTTTTTAGCGTGAAATCTAGTCTAGCTCCCTCCGTTTGCGTACTTTAATCCTGAAAAAGGATTTTTAATTCTATGAAGCCAAAAAAAGTCGACGTCGCAAAAATTATTATATTTTTGAAAGTAAAACAGGATATTTTAGGATCCCCTTAAGTACAATTATTTAGAAACACTTTGTTATTTAAGAATTGATTGAAAAATGTTAAAGAATGAGTCAAAGAGCATTAATATATTTTAGGAAAAAAAATAAAATTCAAAAAATGTTTATAGATCTTTTTGTTAAAAATTTAATATTTAAAAATTTTTTTATGTTGTTTTTTTTACATAAATAATAATCAGAAAATTCAATCAAATATATAAATATAAAACTTTTATAAATAATTATACTTACTTTTTACCTAAATTCTTTTATTATTAGATTCTTTTTATGAGTTAGTTTGTTTTAATTTATGAGTTTTAGTTTATAATATCATATTTTGATATTTAAATAAACATAATATACATAAAACCATATGATCGCGTAACTATTTGAACATTCGCGCGCGCGCGCGCGCGCGCGTGTGTGCGTGTGTGAGTGTGAGCGTGTGTATGAGTGTGTGTGCGTGTGTGTGTGCGTATACGAATGTATATTTTCTTTTTAAGATTAGGGGAAAACAGATACAATTTCGGAAAAATTTTGTAAGTATAATGAAATTATAGGATTAAATAAAAATAGGAAATAAATGCATGCTACTATAGCATTACTATGCACCAATTTTTTGATTTTATTATATTCTAGATCTAATTATATAACGCGTATTAATACAGTCTCCTCTATTATATGTGATTATACATAGAATATTGTATAATGTAATTGAGATTTTATTTTTTGTAAAAAAAACAATGAAAAAATTATTTCTCTAATTAGTTTTTAATTATTCTTTTCATTATTTTTCCTCTACATATGGACAAAAATTGTACAAAAAAAAATTTTTTTAGATACAGTTTATACATATTTATACATATTTATATATGCAAATTTTTTTTCGACTAAAGCTGCACATAATATTTAATAAAATAAGAAATATCATTGTAACAGCACCTTCCATGCTTTGTTAGCAATGTTTGTTAGCAAATTATTGCAAAACTTCGTTTACGATAATTTCATACGATCATAGATTGATTCCGTATGATTCGATAACTAGGGACTATTATTATTCCTATCAACTCATCAATACAGTTATTCTGTGCAATATTTTAATGTACACACAAACAGGACCAATAAATATCGTCAACGCGTGGAATATCGCCAACTCAGTATAATTTCTATAGTTAATATTTTTTGAGTTTCTAAAATATTACATGACCATACCATGCAATCTGATCTCGTTAAAAGTACATCGACAAACTATATCTGGTAATAGAAATATTCCCTATCGTCGGACGTTCACGCTTCCTTATTTACCAGTGGCTGCAAATTGTCATCATTTATCCACTTGTACTATCATTCAAAGCGAATCAAGGAGATAAATGAGTCCTAGTATTTCAAAATATATACGCGTCATTCGCATTCAATAATGTTGTTGCAAATACTCATAATAATAACAATAAATTCATATGAATAAATATAAAAATTAATACAATGTAAAATATATTAAATAATGAGGCTACTGCATTAACCCTACATTGATTGCATAAAGTGTAAAATACGCCTCAACTTTAAAAAATGCACAGAATTAAATTTTTTTATTGGTCGAATGCTACACTTGTTTTTAATTGTTTCACAATTAAAAAAAAACTTTTGCGCCTCTCTAGTGTATATATGTATAAAGTTATCAATTTTTATTTAATTACATATCGACAAAGAGCACAATGAAAATGAACTTTAACATTGGAGTAATAGTAATAAAGTATATCGTACGTGAGTAATTATGTGTAGAAAACTACGCAGGTGATGTAAGATTAATGCTGCCATAATATTTGACTCAGAAAAATATCTTTTAACAAAATGAATAACCATAAATACCATACAAAGATGATGAATATAAAGAAAATGGAAAGTAATAATAATACGACGGGGTGTCTAATACCGGAAAAAACCTGGAATTCTCAGGGAATTCTTTTTTATTTGGAAAGTCAGGGAATTTTTGTCGACTGTTTCTTTATTTTATATTTTATGAACAACGTATATGTAGTTTTTTCTTGATGCATGTTTCTTCCATCTGTCTAATACCCGTATTACATTAACTGTCCACAATTTAGGATTAGGTATGATCCACTCATACAACTTATCGCTACTTTCTAATTAGTTAAAGTAGAATCTTATACGCAATCGCAATCATGGTTGTTAATAATGTGATATAGACATTGAGGCGCGGGACTCAACTTTGCAGCATCACTGTAGCATTCCCTCACGTATATAATATATTCATATTAGTATATAGGTTTGTGTATTTTTTTATTATTTATATTCTTTCGTTAGTGATAATCGAAGTTTCTTTCTTCCGTGTGTTCGAGCAGTGTCGCATGCATGTATTGAAGTTAAATATACTGAATACTGAAGTATAAGAAGATAATAATACATTTTATTTCTTTGAAAAAAATTAAAATTTCAAACAGTATATATATAAGCGTTTATTTGTGTAAATCATTTATTTTGTTTGAAATTTTACAATTTTCATTTTCTCACTTTATATGAATAGGAATACACACTATTAAAATAAAAATAAATATATTTTCATTTGTATGAAAATATATAGTAATTCGATTAGTGTCAAAAAATATTTTAGCCTAGAAATTTCATAAAAAATGTCTGGCAAATAAGGGAATTTTTTTTCGATAAATGAGTAGACATCCTGTATGAAAATAACAATCTAATTATTTAATTAAATTGTAATATAAGATGCGAAGCAGCAATGAGAAAAGAAAGAACGAAAGGAGAGATTATAACATTTTAGTAATTTTAGTTTGATCAATGTTTTTTGTATTTTTGCGCTTAAAATAAATGTGTGAAGTAATTTAGTACAATTTTAATTAAGTATTTACTTACAATTAGTTAATGATCTTATCTCAATACCCTTGATTATAAAAAATAATTTCCGACTTAATTGCAGAATCTAATTTTAAAATTGATGTTATCGGAGAAAAAATGCAAGATATAAAATAAAAAAAATATAGAACGGATAAACTTTTTAAATCATTATCATAATGACTTTTAGTGTCGCTTATGAGGTCATCGAACACAAACGATAAATACGAGCAAGTCATTATATTTCACACAATTAACGAGATTATAGCTTCCGACAACATCTCTCGGTGATTAACAGGATCCCCCATGTGGAATCAGACTTGGACCGATCGATTGAAGCAAGATCTATTTGTAAAGTACGATAAGTTCGCCCGGCCGACACAACATTTTAATACGACGGTGGTCAAATTCGACATTACTTTGCTTTATGTCGATGTGGCAAGTATGCGCGATATTAAAACGCATAACAGACGTAACTCTGTCCTTGTGATTTTATAATTGGCTTTTTTTTTCGAATTTCAGGATGACTTCAAATCCACTGTCACCGTCAACGGATGGGCTTCTCATGTATGTGAGAGACTTAATGTTTTATACAATATATATTTAATACTCATATGCAATATTTAAGCATTTATTTAATATACTAAAGCGCTGATAATTTAAATAATTTTACTTTACAATTTACTTATATTTAAGATATGTCAAATACAATTTTAAAATATGTAAATAAGATATCTTTGGATAGATTTAAAGTTAAAGTATGCACAAAAAGTACAAAAAAAATGATCTTAATTGTAATGAGTAACAAAGAAAAGTGGGCTTTGAGAATCAAACGCAGTTACTTCTGTGTTATGTAACTTTTAATTAACAATACAAAATATAAGTTATACGTTACGGCTTTTTAAGTCATCTTCAGCAATGCAATGAGAAATAAATTAAATAATCTCAAACTCATCAATATTTTAAAAATATTCAATATATTAAAAAATGTAAAATATATGGAAATATTAGAAAATTGTGACTAATCAACTAAAAAAATGAAATCCACTCACTTAGAAATCCACTAACTAGATCCAGAAAAAGTGAAATTGACAAATTAAAGCCTTTGAAAAACATTGGAAACCTGTTTGACTGTCAAAGCTCACTTTTTCTTACTTAATAGCCAAATGCTGGCAGAATGCTAACAATATGCCAGCAAATCAAAGCATGAATATTGAGCAAATTCCTACTCATTGCGTCCGCATTAAGCTTATTTTCTGGCAGTACAATCTGCTGCCACAATGTAATGGCAAAAATGCAACAATAAAGCATGATATGCTGTCACAATGTAATGCAGCTAATATCGAATAAAGCTTGCAATATCAATTATCGATAGCAGGTGAGGAACAGAAATCGATTATGATTTGCTGTCACGCTGTAGCAAAAAAAAACAGCAGAAATAGATATACGTGCATATACAGGCACATATACGTTATATTAAAAATGTAATATTAAATTCATTTTGTTGAGAAAAAATGTTTAAAGTCTATTAATCACAAGTTAATTTTCTAGACAACGATACTACACACTCAAAATCTGCAATGCTCTAAAAGTTTACTTTTTCTGTTTAATTGAAGTGCTTCTTATATTATATTTTCAGTGCATTGTTTTTACTTTCAAGTTTATCTTTTATCACGCCATCGAGCAAAAGATATTGGTGAGCTGAAAGAATTTAAATATTATTAAATGTAATAAAATAAATGTCATCATATGAGAGCAAAGCGTGCTGCATTTCTACTGCGTTCCTACCGCCTTGGCGTGCTTGCAGACAAATGATTTCTGCTGACAATCTGCTACTTTATAATGACAGATTACGTACAATTTCAGTGTATGTATATGTATAAATATAGTATATATACATATTGTATATGTATATATGTACATTCTGCCAATGTATTGTGCCAGCCATATAATGTTTAAAATTTATTTTATTTATGCTGGTAAACTATGCTCAATTTTTGCCACATTTCTGCCATTACATTGTGATACATTGTCGATTTTTGCTGAGTTTCTGACAACATTAACTGGAACAGCATATCCTACTAAAATATTAATAGTATTCGACATAATATGCAACATACAAATTATAAAACGTGCTGTATGCTATTTCACTATTTAGATATAATTTTTTATTTACATAATTTTTTTTTAAAACACTTATATTTAAATTAATTGCTGTATCACAGGTATAGAATCTTTCATTTTGATTTTTCAAAAATTAAATTATATTAAAAAAATTTTATTTTATATCTTTAATTTATTTTTTCATAAGAATTATTCTCTTTCTTATTGTACCATGTGATTTAGAAATTATATGATTTTATTTTAATCCTATAATTTAAGTGATTTTATGATTTGTTTGATATTACAACGAGTGGCGAATTGTATCATAAACTTATATTGTAACTTTTTTATAATTAATAGATACTACTGCAAAAATATGCATCTTAATGCATGCTTCATAATTAAGATAAGAGTGAGAGAATGTGTTTTCTTCTAAAAAATTCTACTTATTTTTATCTATTATTTTATATCTAGATGTGGACAGATGAAAAGCTCAAATGGGATCCTGCAAAATATGGCAATATCCAACATATTCACGTAGGGAGCCACGAGGTATGGCAGCCAGATATTTTGCTGTATCACAGGTATAGAATCTTTCATCTTGATTTTTCAAAAAAATATATGTAAATAGCTATAAAAGCGCTCAGATTTTTCGTATAATAAATTTTAAATCTTTACTGTTAAACGTTAAAGGAGTAAATTTAAATCAATTCCTTGAGTTAAGTATAAATAATTAATATTTTGTTATTTTTAACTATCATATATATCATATAAGTAGTTAATATGTTATTGTTCAATATTGTATTGTTTTAATTAACGACATATTAAAATAAGAGCAATGCCGACCTAAAAAATAATTCAAATTAACCCATTAAGGCTCATGACCAGCACAGCCGAGATAGCAATAAACTATTGGATTCATAACATAAGGTAAAAATAAGATTTACCTGGTTTTTCTTCTGTTGGTTAATAAAAAATTGTTTAAATCATTTTTTATTTGTTTTTTTGCAAATTCTAAAAATGTTATTCGATTCTACAGGAAAAATTATGAAGATTTTGTCTGAAACATTTTTTTGAAGGAACTTTAGTTTCGCCCGAAAAATTAAAGAAAAAAATGGGTTTTTTAGCCCTTTTTTTATTTTTTTCGCAAACGCCGTTACTGGTTCGAATTATGAATTTAAATAATTGTTATAAATAATTCAAAAACTATCATAAAAATGTGCTTATGTGACTCCTTATATACTTATGCCATGATATATCAGATATTTAGCAAGCATTTTTCTATTCATAATTCGAACCAATAAGAGCGTTTGAAAAAAGGTAAAAAAAGATCGAAAAACCACCTTTTTCTTCAATTTTTTTTGCGAAACTAAAGGCCCTACAAAAAATATTTCAGATAAAATCTTCATGTTTTTTTTTTGTAGAAATAATGGCATTTTTATATTTTGCAAAAATAATATTACTAAAATTTTTGCAACATAAATAAAAAAAATTGTTTAAATAATTTTTTATTAACAAACAAAAAAATAAACGAAAAAGATGTGAATCTTATTTTTATGCTATGCTTGAATCCAATAGTCAGTTTGTTGCTATCTATCATAGCTGGTAGCATGGGCCTTAATGAGTTAAATATTGAATTTGACATTATGAATGTAATAGTATAAAATTGTTATTTGAACCACCAAATATAATCCAATCCAGTTTAAGTGATTTGATCTATTAAATATATGATTTTATCTCCTTTTAAAATTATATAATTATTTAAAATTAGGTAATATATTGCGTAAATTTAAATAACATATTGCTATTCATATATTTTTTGTTTACAATAAATACTAATTTTGTTCGAATTTTTTTCGGAATATCAGACAATCCATTCTATCAAACTGATCTAAGAAATTAATTATCTACTTCTTTCGAATTACTCAAACTTTGAAAACTCCAACATTTCTACATTAAACTATTTGAATAATTTGTAACCATTTCATCAAATATTAATCTAAAATCAAGTTGATATATTTTGTTTTATTTAGTGGAACCGCGGGTACGGTTGAGCATTATGGTGACACGGCTTGCATCATCTTCCATGATGGTCAAGTATTANTTTTTTTTTGTAGAAATAATGGCATTTTTATATTTTGCAAAAATAATATTACTAAAATTTTTGCAACATAAATAAAAAAAATTGTTTAAATAATTTTTTATTAACAAACAAAAAAATAAACGAAAAAGATGTGAATCTTATTTTTATGCTATGCTTGAATCCAATAGTCAGTTTGTTGCTATCTATCATAGCTGGTAGCATGGGCCTTAATGAGTTAAATATTGAATTTGACATTATGAATGTAATAGTATAAAATTGTTATTTGAACCACCAAATATAATCCAATCCAGTTTAAGTGATTTGATCTATTAAATATATGATTTTATCTCCTTTTAAAATTATATAATTATTTAAAATTAGGTAATATATTGCGTAAATTTAAATAACATATTGCTATTCATATATTTTTTGTTTACAATAAATACTAATTTTGTTCGAATTTTTTTCGGAATATCAGACAATCCATTCTATCAAACTGATCTAAGAAATTAATTATCTACTTCTTTCGAATTACTCAAACTTTGAAAACTCCAACATTTCTACATTAAACTATTTGAATAATTTGTAACCATTTCATCAAATATTAATCTAAAATCAAGTTGATATATTTTGTTTTATTTAGTGGAACCGCGGGTACGGTTGAGCATTATGGTGACACGGCTTGCATCATCTTCCATGATGGTCAAGTATTATGGGTGCCACCCGCGCAATTTATTGGACTTTGCGAGTTGGATTTTCGTCTTTGGCCCTTTGATACTCAAGTTTGCAATATGACGTTCGGTTCCTGGACATATCATGGCGAGCAAATCGATATGCGATTGAGCGAAACCGAAAAGATGGTATAAAAAAATATTACATTTAATTATGGTAAAAAAATATTACATTTAAAAATTATTATATTTAATTACATTTGTCTTTTAATTCTATTTTACACAGTATTTAAAAGATTACGTCGCAATTTTCTCAAAATTATAGTGCAAAAAAAGATTATTCATTAAGAACCATTTTTTGGCCCTTCGCGAATAGCGACGAGTTTTCGGAAAAACTGGGGTGACTCTGACGACGGTTTCGGATTTAGCGGTCAAAATACATAAGGATATAGCGGTCTATAGTGAGCAAGATATTTTTTTTGTGTGACTATGTAATATCCAACAATTACGTCTAGATTCTTTTAACTTCAATAGACCATAACTTTTGACAGATTTATTTCTAAGGATTGGCCCTATGAAAATTTTTGTTCCTCTAAGAGCCCTACAATTCTAGAGGTGTCCTATTACTATTCGCCTTGGATCCAAAAGCCATTAGAAAATGGACAGGGTTCTTTAAAATTTTAAATCTTATTAATTTTCTTTATTATACTGCTATTTATCAAGAGGAAGCTTTATTACAGAATTAATACACGCTGAATACAATTTACAATAAGATATACAATAAGAAGAAAAGGTTTAAAATTCATAGACTCATAGTAATTGGAGCTAAAAGTAGGGGAAATATGGACAAAATGACATATACGGGTAAAATGACATACTAGTGATATTTCAAGTACGATACGTGGTATGGTGATAGGTAAAATTGTATCACATGACNCTANTATCGTGNTTTAACCTGCGTAAGCGTCATCTGTCAAGTCCCAGTGGTTTAGATGANATACNCATTGTAATATTTTTGCCTGAGCAAAATATTAAGGTATCAAAGAATCTATTGAGTCTCAGGTAAATTTAACGAAGTATTTTCCTGTATTCTTTATTTTAATCAGATAAATTGTTGTATTAATATACGACATAGACTGTTATTACAATACAGTTTTGCTTTTATGCTGTCATTTATGTTATAACAAATACGTAGTACAATTTGGACAAAATGATATAGAGCCTGAATGGACAAAATGACATATTATGGAAATTAAAAAAAAAACAGCACTGAAAGGATTAGCTGAAAGAAAGGAAGAAAATAGTTCAAAAGAAATTGTTCCAAGCCACAAAAAATGTCGAAGAGAACAGTTTAAATTTTAAAGAAGCAGATGATGATGATTGTCCCTATATTTATTGCAATGACTTATATTCTCAATCCAACCCCGAAGAATGCTGTCTTTCATGCATAAAATGTAAGAAATGGGTTCACGCGATTTGTACTGGCAAATCAAAGAAAACCAAAATATTTATTTGCAAACTGTGCAATTAAAACATACTATATGTAATTTTGTCCATATGGTATGGACAAAATGAATTTTCGTCGATGTTTTTTTAAAAAATTATAACTTCGTTATTTTTTAATTTTATTAAAAAGTAATTATTTTTGTTTTTAGAGAACATACCAAAGAAAAATTACATGTGATGTTAAAGTTCCTATAAATTAAAAAGTTTATAAATTAAAAAGTAATATTGTAAAAACAAAACCCTATGTCGTTTTGTCCATATTTCCCCTACTTAATAGATCAAGAAATCAGAATGACAATATTAGAAACAGTTTTCAATGTGATTAAAGGAAACCATTTACTTGCTTTTATTTATCGTGATGCAAAAATTGAGAATTACCTTACTTTATTTTTATTATGAGGAAAATCAAATAATTAAATTAAATCAGCGCCAAGTTTTTTAATGATATGAAAGCTTTGCTGCTGGCTTTATCATGCACACTACTAGTTCGCCTAGTTTTGACGTATTCCCAACTGCCAAACCGAATAAACATCTTAAGTGCTTTATATTAGCAATAATTTCTTATAAACTAAATTACATATTAACTTATTCGGTTTGGCAGCGCCAA
>JAJVSH010000159.1:337062-360870 GCA_021460005.1 Tetramorium alpestre | reverse complement strand
AAATTTGTATGATATGTAGATGACAAATTAAGTTTAAGAATGTATTTAAATAAATCATAAAATAAAATATCAAAAAAATGATATGCAATAGTAAAATTAAAATATCAAATGATACGCAATTAATTTTTTTAATTAATCATATATTTACTTTAATGCTCGATGATCACTTTCAGCATTTAAAAGATGTCACGTGATGACATGTCACGTCGGACAATGGGCCATGTGCAATATCTTGATCTTCTCAAGGTAATTGACACATTGTGGTTAATAGACCTGTTTGTTGTAACTGCACTGACACTGAGCTGCATTGCTAAAATCAGTGCAGACGCCACATAACGGCGACGCTTCGAATTATGTTGCGAGCGCATGTGCGGCAGCGCCTAATGTGGCGACATTCCGACACATCGGGCACCGCCTTACGTTGAAAATGCGAACAGTACATTCCCCCACCTCTAACCAGGGCGACAATAATGACGACGTTTCTTAAACCAAATTTTCCAATTTCAGACTTTACATCGCAATAAATCCGCTCGTAGGTCACGTAGAAGAAAAATAAAAACACTTTCGTTATATAAATTAAACCCAAGCTATTCATTGAGCTTACTTAAAATTTGATCGGTTCTGTCGTTTTTGAGATGAGATCCGATAATCGAAAGAATTCTCAATACGACGTCTCGCGTATAAGAGGCTCGTCGGTCTCGGCGCGACGCTGCGCGTACACTTGGCGCGAGACACTACCGTACCTCTTGATAACATACGAATGCATTGAACAGCTGTAACAAAACATATTTACTTTCGTCGCATTAAAACAAATAAATATAATTTCAATATATCATAAAACAAAATTATATTTATATCTTTTAATGTGACAAAATGAAAGTAAACATGATTTGTTACAGCTATTCAATGCATCCGTATGTTATTTTACTATCATTTTCAATACGACAATAACAACATAATATATCAATTAGGATTATATAAATAAAATAAATCAACTAGTACGTATTATATAAATGGAAAGTTAATACCTCATGCCACCTGCAACATACCTCATGTGTAAAGAAAATTGTTTCAATATAGTTCACCATTTGTGAATATATTGAAGCCTCTTTGCGTTGAGATAATGTGCTTGAAAAATTTCACTTATAAGTATTTAACACTTTTTGCTTTATAACTATATGTTATCCTTAAGGGGATCCTGGAGCCGGTACGCGGTACCAAAAATTTTTGTAAAGGTACAACTTTTTATTGCCTTCATTGATTGGAAAATCCTTTTACAGAGTTAAAGTATAGGCATTAATCTGTGTCTGCTCGATAGTATTGATGCTGAAAACAACAAAAATTTTTTAATTAGCTGTCAACTCATGCCAATATGTGCTTGACATAAAATGTCTGCAATCCGTATTTACGAAATACCACGGAGCAGACTGATAGATTACATTAAAGAACAATATAGAATTTTGTAAATTTCATTTCGACACATAATTAAAAAGTTGTATTTTTACAAAAATTATGTGAATTTATACGTTTGGTTAGGTAAAGAAGAGCGAATATTTTAAATTTTTTTTCGTTTTTGATATGAAGTCAATACTCACGTGATTCATTTTTGCATGTACTTTAACCCTGCAAAAAGATTTTGTATACTGTAAAGCCAATTTGATAATTCATAATATTATAGCCTAGAATTCTGGCCTACATTATCGACCTCGGATCAAGTTCGAGCTTCGCTCCAGGATCCTCTTAAGGGAATTCTAAAATGTCCTGTTTTACCTTCAAAAATATAATAACTTTGGCGACGTCGACACTTTTTTTGGCTTTATAGACTTAAAAATCCTTTTCCAGGATTAAAGTACATACGCAAACGGAGGGAGCTAGACTAGATTTCACGCTAAAAACGAAAAAAAAGTATAAAAACATGTCTATTTACCTACAAAACATTAAGGTTGGAACTGTCAATTTGTGAATACATTAGCTTCATATAAAAGTTTTAGAGTTTCTATGCACAAAACAACTATCCAGCCCCCTTTATTTGAGTGTGTAGTTTCATTCTGGACAAGAATTTTTTAATTCTATAAAAATTTCGAGTCATACGTGCCTCGATTTCAGTAATATTTTTAATTTTTTTTCGTTTTTGATATGAAGTCGATACTCGTGCGGTTCATTTTTGCGCGTACTTTAATCCTGCAAAAGGATTTTGTATTCTGTAAAGCTAATTTAATCATTTATATTATAGCTTAGAATTCCGGTCTACATTATCGACCTCATGTGAGTTTATCCGTCACTTTAGGATCACCTTAACCTTTTTTAAAAAATGCATAATATGTCAATATGTCAAACATATGTCAATGTCAAATAGTATACATGGATCGCCATCTGCTGTCAAAAAAATGAAAAATACATTTCCTCCCACTGCCGGGCAACGACGACGTTGTCAATAATATAATGATGATGACGACGTTTCAAAATTTTCCAATTCAGACTTTGCATTGCAATATCTCCGCTCATAGGTCACGTAGACGAAAAAAATGACTTTCATTATATAATTCAAATTTAAGCTATCGATTGAGCTTACTTAGAATTTGATCATTGATTTTGCCGTTATTGAGATTCGATAATCGAAGAGTCTCTGGAAATGTCGACTTGCGCATAAAATCCCCGGTACGTCTCTTGCGTGTTACGCGCGCTACGTACACTACTAATACTTGGCGCAAGACACTATCGTGTCTCTTGAAAATGTTAATTTATTATTCTAATAAAGCAACAGCAAATGTGTACTTCATGCATGTGCCAATAGAAATGCTTCAACTGAATGATTTCGGGATACTTTCCTTTACACTCTATTCTTTTAAGATGCGAATCATATGTAAATAAAACATCTCATTATTAATCCCAAAATCGGATTAAACTGGTATGTGTGTGGAAAAATCACAAAAACCATAATTTTTATGTACCTTGTAATATGCGGAATTTTTATATACTTTGTAATATGCGGATCAATTAATGATAGTACAATTAAGAAATTGGTAATTCCAATGAAAAAGTACTGAAATCAAATAATTTAATCTAAATTATTATCAAATAATTAAATTTTTTATGTAAAGTTTTATCCTTCAAAAAATTAATTTTAAAAATTTAAATCAATATTTTTCACTTTTTAAATGTAAATAATTCTTAATTATCTTATAAAATTCTACACATGGTTTAACTATAGCTATTAAAAGTTAACTTTTCAATTGTTAAACATAACTTCCTCCAGTTAAACATAACTGAAAAAGTTATTTATGTTCTGTGCAGTATACATAGTATATATGTTAATAGAAACAATTTTTTTAACATATTACTGACTCAATTTTTCATGTCATTTTAGAAACTCTCTCTCTTTATAAATTGAGAAATTAATAACAGTTCTTTTGCAAAGAAGAATCAAAAACTTTCTAACTAGTTAATATACAGGGTGTCCCAGAATTGTGGCATAAATTTTCGTGAGCTGGTAGAGCGGACGAAACTGAGTCGAAAAGTCCTCTACCATTTTGCAATTTTGGCAATAATTAACGAGATATTAATGATTAAAAATCGCCGTATTAGTCCGGCCTACCGCCGAATACAAACACGCGGCGAAATACGACCGCCCAGCGTCATTGTTACCAAGATCGCGAGTTGTTTGGCAAAAAACAGGGGGACAATCACAGCTCAAAACCGCCGCTTTTAGGCATTGCCGCGTGTAGTAAACAACTCGCGATCTTGGGAACAATGACGCTGGGCGGTCGTATCTCGCCGCGCGCTTGTATTTGGCGGAGGGCCGGGCTAATACGGCGATTTTTAATCATTAATATCTTGTTAACTCTTGCAAAAATTGCAAAATGATAGAGGACTTTTCGACTCAATTTCGTCCGCTCTACTAACTCACGAAAATTTATGCCACAATTCTGGGACACCCTGTATACATATACATATATGTATATACATATGTATATATGTATATACATATGTATACTATATAAATACAATTTTTTAATTTATTTAATATATTATATAATGTAATGAAGTAATAAGATAACAATTTGCACAGGAACGCATGTTCGTGAGAAATGCGGAATGGAAATTAATGGACTTGAGCAAATCGCGGGAATCAGTCCTGTACTCGTGCTGTCCAGAGCCATACATCAATCTAAATTTTAAGATGACTTTAAAGAGGAACTCGGCGCTTTATTGTAGTATATTGCTGATGCCTGCTGCTGGTATGTACTTAATTATTGTTTAGAGATAATTAATTCTCATTGTTAGTAACGGTCATTTCCATAAATATAAAATAAACCATTTTAATTATCTAACAATTTTATTTATTTTTTATTTTAGAAAATGTTACAAATAAATATTTCATAAATTTTTAAATTGAGACATGATATTTACAAAGTTTTTAAAGTGTAATTTTTAATAGAACATTAATATTTTTTTATAAAGTCATATAATTTTTTTATAAATCAGTTTTCCTATTTATCCTATATGTGAAAACGTTTAGATATATAAAATCAATATAGAATCAATAGTTTAGGAAATATTTTATATTTTATTCAGAAATATTTTGATATAAAATATAAATAGCATTCTTTAATTATTAATCTATCAATTAGATCGTGGACTTGATTAAATTCAGACCTAAGAAGTTTTTACTTTATATTTTAATAAAATATGTTAAAATAAAATATGAAACATCTCATAAAATATTAATTTTTTACCGAAAATTTTTACTAAATATATCTAAATGATTTATAATGATTACGAAGATCTAATAGTTATATTTCTTTTGTTATATTTTCCTTTTCTTTTCCTCTCTTAAAAATACATAATTTATTTCAAATAAATTAAAAATTAATATGCTAATATATATTTGATATACATTAAAATTAATGTATAACAAATATGTAAAAAATGTTAAATATTTTTTTAATGAAGGACTATAAAATATTAAAGCATATGAATGCTTTTGCTTATTTTTCCTTTATTATCTGTCATAAATTTTTATTATAATAAACATTTTTGTCACAAAAATATACTATTTATTTTATAATATTGTTTTACACAATGATATAATTTAAGAAATATGGTAGTAGTCTATATCCCTAGCACGAGCGTTTCTAAATTAAGCTATTGTGGTGAGGTTAGATCCTAAAATCTAAACTTATCACAGGTTGGATTTGAATTTAATCCAGTCCATGATATTTAGGATATATAAATTTTCAGCCATAGTTTTCCTGGTTCTGGTCACGTTTTGGTTACCGCCTCAAAGTGAAATGAAGATCAGCGTTGCGGCCTGTACTATATTAATCATCGCCATATTTTTAGCCTACCTCGGCTTTAAAGTACCATTAACCGCTACTCCTCCACTTATAGGTAGACTAAATGCACAAGTCTAATTCTTTTCAAACTTTCAATTATTTTCAGTTATACTTTGAAGCAGGGATTGGCATTAACGATTATTTTCAATAATATTTTTTACTTTGATTTCTTTTTACTCGATTAATCAAGTAATCGGAATAAAAATTGTTTGATTACTCGATTAATCAGTAATCAAAACTGAAGATTTTTTGATTACTCGATTAATCAAGTAGTCGGAATAAAAATTTTTTGATTACTCGATTAATCAGTAATCAAAACTGAAGATTTTTGATTACTCGATTAATCAAGTAATCAGAATAAACATTGTTTGATTACTCAATTAATCAGTAATCAAAATTGAAGATTTTTTTATTACTCGATTAATCAAGTAATCGGAATAAAAATTTTTGATTACTCGATCAATCAATCATCAACGTAAAATATTAATGAACATTAAACGAAACAATTAAATAAGATTAAGTTGATAAAAATAAAAAGAAGCATTATTAGATGTAAAAATAAGAAGATTTATTAAGCGCTCTTAAAAATCGAATTTGCTTTACATAATACTCTTTTCGAAATTTTCGTCTGTAAGACGATTAAACTTTGCAATATCGTATATAGTAGCAAAGCTGAACATTTTTTCAACTGGAGCTGATGACGAAATCAAGGTATTAAACTTAATGAATGCTACTTTGATTATTGGATGAGCATGTAAAGATAATAAATCATTTTTCGGATCTTGGCAAAAACGTTGAAAATCTATTTCATACGCATTAGATCCTAGTGCAGTATGAATATCTGTTGCACTTTCGCCAGCATTATCAAAATCGAATCCGTCATCGATAATATGCACTTCCATCATATTTTGATGTGGAGGCTTATAACATGAAGCTATGCCACTTTTAATCGCGATCAATGCGTTGTTTCGTGTCGTTTCGCTTAAGCACTTAAGCCATCTTAATTTAAATTTAGAGTGAGTTGCCGCTGCTACAACTGCCTGCGTACCTTCGCCAACAACATTGAATAAATTTGTAAATCTATAGTGAAAGGAAAAATATACATTATAAATATTAAATCATATGATCGGATAATAAGAATGTAGCTTGTAAGTGTTTTTTTACCTTGTTTCCAAACTAGTTATCAATATTGGAATCAATTCCTTGCAGTAAATTAACTCTGCATTGAGTAATTTTTGCAATTTATTTTTTGCGAAAATAATTGTTGGCAGCAGGTAGCCGTAACTAACGTCAGCTTCACCTTGGAGAACATCAAGAGCATCTGCGATAGGCTCAATGATTTTTACGTATTCTTCGATGAATCTTTAAAATTATAACATATAAAATTGTAACATTTAACATATAATAATCAATAACATATTAAAATCAAGAAATTTTTGTATTTATTTAAAATGTGTATATTACATGATATCATTCGTTGTTAAAGGGTGTGACATCTCCAGTTCGGCAAATAAATTTAATAATTTTTCTTTCTAATTAACAAGTTGTTTGAACCAATCAAACAACGAGTTCCATCGCGTAACCACCGGTCGTTTCAGTGACTGTTTTAAATTATCGATAATATATTTCGTATTTTTTCGGAGATCTCGTTAAGTTCCATATCGTTGTACATTTCTTCATTATGTCGTTGTACATTAATTTAATATTTTCATAGGAGTTTATACCTTTTAAAATATCCGTTGTTGCAACTAAATGCAGAGTGTGGCTAGCATACCTTTGATAGAACGGTAATAACGGAGAAATAATTTCTCTGAATGGCACTATTTCAGTGAACTCACGTTCATATTGATTATCTTGCTCGTCACATGTTTCAATGTAATCTAGAAAATTAAAATTATTATTAGCTTTTCTAATAATAAACAAGATATGTCTCGATATAGATAGAAAAACTGAAAACTAGGCGTTCTTAGTCTCTTTACTTAATTATAGGCAATATTTAAACAAATATCTATCTATCTATTCATTGATTATACCAGTAATTGTTAAAAAGAAAAATTATATTTTTTACATGAACTAACCTTCGTAAAGTTGAGAATTATCTAAATGTACTCCAAATTCCTTAAAAGTTTAACGACATTGGAGCCGTTATCTGTAACCGTAGCTATTAACTTTTCTCGAGATATTTCATATTGTGAATGAATTTCATTTAATATATTTGCGATTCTATCGTGTGTATGGCCAGAAAATCGTTTACATGCAATCGCGTACGAAATTCTTTTTAAAGAATATTCATCAATCTAAAACAAAACAACATATAGTTAACGTTGGTAAATAATATGTTTTAACGAAATTGAACATTTTTTATTATTAAATTAAATAATATGTATTTATTAAATTTATTGCGAGTATAAACATTGAAATCATTTCATACTCGCAACAAGTTATTGTACAATAATTACCCAATGAATAGTTACGCCAATAAATCGACGACTGTAACTAGTCCAAATATCCGCTGTCGTACACACATAATTTGTTCTCGATATCTCATCTCTTATATTCGTCATTTTCTCCTCCTCCTATATGACTCCTATATGACTCTTCAATTTTACGAACTAATGTACGGGTGGATAAGTGTCGTAATTGTTTACCATTTTTATGAATGTTCATATCTATAACAGACATCTCTGAAATTACTATTTCTTTCAAAATTTAATTAATTTTTTTATAGTAATGTACATAAGATATTTAAAATTATATGCACATAATCAAAATTGAAACCATTGTATTATTTATATTAAATTACAATAAGAATTAGATTGAAATTACCATCAAAAATTTTGCGAAATGATGGTTGCTGGACGGTATTGCATGGCGCAAAACTATCCAGAATAAAATTAGTAATATTTTGCTCAAATTCTTTTTGAGAGAAATTGCAATAAGCTCTACTTTTTCTGTCCTGTGATTCTTTCTTAATAAATTTTTATTATATTTTAATGTANGATGCATAAAAATTTTTGAAATTTTTTGAAATAGTTTGATTCTATTAAATATAATATAAATTTTATAATGAAAGTATGATTGATCATACATAATTTATTCTATCAAAATAATCTTTTTTCAGGCATATCATTTTAAATAGGGATTGTTAGGGTTATATAATATATTGGGTATAAAATATAAGATAGCTTAAGTTCCTGAGTTCCTGAGAAATTTGAAGGTACTGTCTTTTAGCCAAGCAGTAGTTTTCAAATTCCGTTACTCTCTGACTGTGCACTCTCTAAAAATAATTTAGTAATAATTTAAATTTAATAATAATAAATAATTCCTATAAATTACCCTTCACCTCACCTTTAAATGAGTTTTAAAATTTGACGATGAATTTTAAGTTCCGCTTATAATTTTTATTGCTTTCTGATATGCACATTTGACACGTCCCATAAACTTTTCCTGTGCATGATGATTGTGTTAAATCAGGAGCAAACCATGTACCGTCTACCGACGTTTTTTACATTCGTCTTCAAGATCAGTTCTCCCGATGGTTTCGTGTGAAATATTTAATTCATTTGTGGAAGTGTTTGCTGTCTCGGTTACAGAACTATTTGACGCTACTGACGTTCTAGAATTATCGTCATCAAAATTGATATTTCCGAAAGTACCGCTACTACACGATGCCATATTCTGTAAGAAGAAATGTAAGATTTACGTGTTTGTGTGTGTGTGCGCATATACGCGTACGTAACGTCATATCAGAACATTCATTATTCTCGTAAATTTGGAGGGAAAACAAATTGTGAAGCAGTATACTTGAATACAGTCTTTTTTTTATAATCGAATTGAAAGATCAATAATTTTAGCAGAAATTACAGTATACTGACACGCGTACGTACCGATTAATATATCAATTTTCTCTATTGCTCTGTTATATTATCGTATGTTTGTACTTTTCTAGCTCTAGTTACGTTTTACAACCGTACTCAATCCATAAGATACATAGAAGTCAAAATGGCGTCGTATATTACGTCAAAAATTAGCGCTTACGTCGTACCAATACATATTGTAATTATGTACCACACTCTGCATTTACATCACTACATACTGTAATTATGTATCACACTCTGCATTTAGTTGCAACAACGGATATTTTAAAAGGTATAAACTCCTATGAAAATATTAAATTAATGTACAACGACATAATGGAGAAATGTACAACGATATGGAACTTGGCGAGATCTCCGAAAAAATACGAAATATATTATCGATAATTTAAAAGAGTCACTGAAACCGACCGGTGATTACGCGATGGAACTCGTTGTTTGATTGGTTCAAACAACTTGTTAATTAGAAAGAAAAGTTATTAAATTTATTTGCCGAACTGGAGATATCACAATCTTTAACAACGAATGATTTCATGTAATACAGGGTGTCCGTAAATTCGCGCATTCGGTGCACGTGGCGTGATACTTTATGATAAAAGGAACAACTTTTTCCTTTAGCAAAATTCCACCCGACAAGTAGTTTTCGCAGGCGAGCAGGTTGAACTTAACGAATAAGCGCGTTTATCCATGTGGTATGCAGGGCCGTGGGCTTCTCACTCACTTGTTCATTGAAAAATAAAGTCGTATGTAAATAGTAATAAGCAATGATGAAGAGGTGAGTGAGAGGTGCGCGGTCCTGCATGCCACCTGGATAAACGCGCTTATTCATTAAGTTCAACCTGCTCGCCCGCGAAAACTACTTGTCGGGTGGAATTTTGCTAAAGGAAAAAGTTGTTCCTTTTATCATAAAGTATCACGCCACGTGCACCAAATGCGCGAATTTACGGACACCCTGTATATACATTTTAAATAAATACAAAAATTTCTTGATTTTAATATGTTATTGATTATTATATGTTAAATGTTACAATTTTATATGTTATAATTTTAAAGATTCATCGAAGAATACGTGAAAATCATTGAGCCTATCGCAGATGCTCTTGATGTTCTCCAAGGTGAAGCTGACGTTAATTACGGCTACCTGCTGCCAACAATTATTTTCGCAAAAAATAAATTGCAAAAATTACTCAATGCAGAGTTAATTTACTGCAAGGAATTGATTCCAATATTGATAACTAGTTTGGAAACAAGGTAAAAAAACACTTGCAAGCTACATTCTTATTATCCGATCATATGATTTAATATTTATAATGTATATTTTTCTTTTCACTATAGATTTACAAATTTATTCAATGTTGTTGAAGGTACGCAGGCAATTGTAGCAGCGGCAACTCACCCTAAATTTAAATTAAGATGGCTTAAGTGCTTAAGCGAAACGACACGAAACAACGCATTGATCGCGATTAAAAGTGGCATAGCTTCATGCTATAAGCCTCCACATCAAAATATGGAAGTGCATATTATCGATGACGGATTCGATTTTGATAATGCTGGCGAAAGTGCAACAGATATTCATACTGCACTAGGATCTAATGCGTATGAAATAGATTTTCAACGTTTTTGCCAAGTTTAATACCTTGATTTCGTCATCAGCTCCAGTTGAAAGAATGTTCAGCTTTGGTACTATGTACGATATTGCAAAGTTTAATCGTCTTACAGACGAAAATTTCGAAAAAAGAGTATTATGTAAAGCAAATTCGATTTTTAAGAGCGCTTAATAAATCTTCTTATTTTTACTATAATTTTTGCTTTAATAATGCTTCTTTTTATTTTTATTAATTTAATCTTATTTAATTGTTTCGTTTAATGTTCATTAATATTTTACGCTGATGATTGATTGACCGAGTAATCAAAAATTTTTTATTCCAATTACTTGATTGATCGAGTAATAAAAAAATTTTTTTTCCGATTACTTGATTAATCGAGTAATCAAAAAATCTTCAGTTTTGATTACTGATTAATCGAGTAATCAAAAAATGTTTATTCCAATTACTTGATTAATCGAGTAATCAAAAAATTTTTATTCCGATTATTTGATTAATCGAGTAATCAAAAAATTTTCAGTTTTGATTACTGATTAATCGAGTAATCAAAAAATCTTCAGTTTTGATTACTTGATTAATCGGTTATCGTTAATTTATTATTAATTTTTTACCGATCTTTGCTTTGAAGAAAATAAATGTCATTTCACCGTAAAAAACTTGTTTAATCCAGAACGATAAAAATATCTATTTATCTGATTGTATTTTGCAGTACATGACTTTTTTATTTGAGGTAATTTTTTTCTAAATAGATTATAATTATATAGATTAAATAGATTATATTATTATAGATTCTTATAGTTTATGTAGATTAAAACTTGAAGTTTACAACCTTGAGAAAGGGTTTTAAAAAAAGATAAACTTCACATAGTTTTAAAAATAATAAGTTAAAATGAGTTATTCTATACATCCACAATAATAAGAAAATAATTTCTAAAGTCTAATCTTACAATTTTTTAATAATTAAATAATTCAAATTAAAAATCTGCATCTATAATATCAATAATCAATATCTAAACTTTTTATTACAAACAGTTTTGTAATAAATTTATTAAAATTTATTACTGTAGTAGGATGTTATTCCCACAAAGAATGATAGAATAATGTTTGATAAACGAAACATTAAGTTTATTAAGATATTATATAAAAAGTAATGGTCATCAAGACCGAAAAGAACATAACTCTCGATATCACGTAGTCTCACGGAACTCACAACACACTCTTCGTTCGCGGTCTCGCTATTCTCTCGAATGTTTTCGAAAATTCGCTACGCGACGCAACGTGCTCTTCGCTGCTCGCGATCTCACGGCTCAATGCTCTCGCAAACTCTCTGTCTCGTCACAACTCAACTCTTCATCGTAACGCTCTGTACTCGCTGCTCACAATCTCGCGACTCTCAATCTTCTCGAAAACTCTTCGACTCGTTACAACACAGCTCTTCGCAACGCTCTATGCTCGCGCTCTCGCGACTCTCTCACGACTGCCCGCGCGCCCCGTAGGTCACGACACAACCGCCAAAACGACAAAAGACGATCGGAAGACAATCGGAAAAACGCTCGCCTCGCAACGCGACATTCAAACGATAATGCGCGCCTTGTTAATAACTCATGGCAACATAAGACAAATAAAAAAATACATAACTTAATGACTAAACGCAATATAATAAAATAATGATTAAATAATCTTAACTCCCTACATTACAAAATTTATTTATTAATTTTTTATTATTTATTAAAAAACATTTATTATATTTATATAAATGTACTTTATATGCATATTATAGGATGTCCCAAAGCATTCTTACCATCGCTCATGAGGAGGTAGAATAGATTGAGGTGAACAAATATGTCCCATACCATTTTGTGAAATTTGCAATAATAATTAAAATATTAAATGTCAAAAACGGTCAAATGAAAATAGAGATGATATGAGAGAAGTTCTCAAGCCACTCAAGCTACAGTACGATCCAATAAATCAAGCATTGGCTTGATATCAGCAGAGAGAAAAGAACGGCAATGTAATCACGGATAACTGTTCTTCACCTCGCACGCACCTGTAGCCAATGCTTGATACACTGAGCTCAAAGATGAGTTTGAGACGGTTGCCATACAACATGGATATGAAGGAAATAGCGCACACAAGACAGAAGCCGTGTACACTCGGTGTACGCCAGGTTAGGTTCAAGTAGTAGACAAGAACAATTATATAATGTCCTCTTTCTTTCTACGTCGTGGTACTCTCTTTGCTGTTCGTCAAGCTGGCTGATTCAACGATTTAGACTCACATCTCTCTCTCTCTCTCTCTCTCTCTCTCTCTCTCTCTCTTCGCTCAGATCTGTTACACAGTGAAGGCACCTCTAGAATTATTATTCAAATTGATTATTTACTTATGACATACTTTATATGACAGATTTAATAACTCGATACGTTTTAAGATTAATATTCGGTAAAATAATTTTTGCCGTTATTAATATGATCAGTATACGTAGCAATTGAATTAAATGGGAAAAGTAATAAATAGATAAATTTAAAAGTGTATGCAAAATACTAATATTTAAATATTAATGTTCACGGGTACTATGTAACAGACTTGAGTGCGCGAATTTTTAGTAACTCAGATTGGCTAAACGCTTCCCATTTAAAAACTATTGTAGTCTCAACATTTTGGTATTAGGATTTTCGTCTAAATAATTTCAAAAATCTGCTATGAGCAAGTGGTGCGTCTGGGACACCCTATATATATTTATTTATATATTTATATTTATGTAATCCTAAAATATTTATTTTTTATTTTTTAAAGAATTAAAGAAATCATAACATTACACGATATAAATCAATTATCATAATTTAGATAATAAATATATAGAATTTAACATTATAATAACATGCATTACAATCAGATAAAATATTTATTTTCTGTTTTAGACGAATTTAACATTATACTCAATTTTAGACGAATTTTACATTATACTCAATGGAAACCATGAAAAAAATTGTCATTGTCTAATGTCTATTATTTTACAGTTTACTTTTACAGTGGTTGCCTCTGCCTAGAAACAATATCGTTGATACTATCAATAGTAATAATCAATATGTCAAAAAGAGTTTACTGCAAACCGCTTCCACGAAATATTAGGCTATGCTTGTTAAGTTGGCCTGGAAAACTATTAGGACTTTCCGATCTCATAAGTGTGGTAATTAACATTTTTAATTAAATATTATGTTTATTAAAAAATGTTTATATAAATTTAATTGCAACGGCTTATTTATAAACTGCTTATTTCAAACATCATAATTTCTTATTTTATGCAACATATTTAACAACATATTTATGTATTCATAAATAAACTATATTCTTATATAAATTATTTTTTAATAATATACGTCCAGTAATTTTAAAGAATTTTTATTTTTTTATTATTTTATATTTTATTTTTGTAATTATTGCTTATCTATCTTGCTTCAAGAATATTAAGCATTGAAAAAGATAAGAGTTGAAGAATGAGAAACATGTTACATACAAAAATATCATCTTACAATTAATATATTTGATCACGTCAAACTTCAAAGAGACAAACTAGAAGTTTGTGAAATTTCGTATTTTAATTTCAAATTAAAATATAAGAATATTAACTTCAATTTCACAGAAATCATTCATTCTTACTATACATACATATCTAAATTGACAAATAAAAACCGATATTAATAATCATATTAAAAGAATATTTTATGCACAATTTTATATTGTTTTCCTATAATATTAATGTCAGTAACAACTTATGCAAATTGAATATAATAAATTGTATACAAAATAAAATTTAATTCTTTCATTGACATTTTATTAACATATTGAATTATCATCGATAATTTTTTAGATCGAATCGCGACGACCTATGCCAGGTCAAGAATTGCGTGGAAAACTTACAGAAGAATCCACTACCAATTCAACGTCTAACATTTCGGACGACGGAGACCGACAGAATATAATTTCACCAACGAAAAACGTCACGCAATTGGAATGGATCCTCGCAGGCACAGCCCTCGATCGTATAGCTTTCATATTATTCTGTTTGATTTTAGCAACAATGGCAATAGTATGCATAGGATAATTCGTTATATAAAAATACTCTTAAGTCATTTGAATATATTGATATCATATATATACAATATATAAATAAATAAATATATAAATTGTTATTCAATATATTGATTTATTCTTATAAATAAATATCTTTCATATTTACAAATGCAACGTACAAATGCAATGTATATGTTAGTGAGTAGTAATGGCAAGAAAATCTCATTATTAGTCTCTGCACGGAAGAATCCGGACTTAATCTCCAAGCGGATTTTTGAATTCAGTATCTGCGTTGGAAATCAGACTTAATTTTCGCGCGAAATTTATACTCAAGATTGCTTGCGACAATAATATAATTTTGTTATCTACTTCTTTTCTTTTCTTTTAACTGTTAAATATCTTTTCTTTAGAATTAAATCTTTTTCTTTCTTTCACGCTCTCTCTTTTTACTACCTTAGTAAGGCTGAGCGTTGTGACTCTGCAGTGTCCTGATCTTCACTCCCTCCAATTCCTCTTCTACCTTTCCCTTACTGAGGTTGAGCGCTGTGACTCTGCGGTGCCCTGATCTTCACTCTCTCCAATTCCTCTTCTATCTTTCCCTTACTGAGGCTGAGCGCTGTGACTCTGTGACGTCCTGATCTTCACTCCCTTCAATTCCTCTTTTACTTTTCCCTTACTGAGGCTGAACGCTATGGCTCTGCGACGCTCTGATCCTCCCATTTTTCCTTCTTATAGCCATGTTTTTATTTTTACTAATCTTTCCTTTTATTTTCTCTCATTACAAATCCGCGTAGACTCGTGGCGCAAACTCGTATTCTTCAATTTTTTTTTATTCATATTGTAACGATGCACCCCGTAAGATGCATCATTCCAGCGACCATCCATCGGAAATCGTCCAGAATCAGCCTGGTGAGCCGTTCCGAGAAACGAACCGACTCGGGTTTTTCCGTCGAGGGCACGAAGAGAACCGAACGCGACGCAACGACGAGGGCCTGATGCCCCCACCGCGACCGACTCCAAAATATTAAATACGCGTTTGCGCTGTTTCGAGATGCCCCCATCAGACTCGGCCGAACCATATAAAAAGCCGATTCTGGCGAAACGAAGTCGGATTTGCCTGCGGCGCGTCGTGTTGAACCGCTAAGGGTGTCCCCAAGCACGAGTGGACGACGTAGCGAAGTGAGAGAATTTTCCGCCCCCGCCTAGGATTTTCCGGCACGACAGAAACTCTGTTCGTAACTACCATTCTGCATATCCTTTCTGCATATTGCGAAATCACGAGGTGAGAGGGAATTCTCCGCTTTGGCCCGGGATTTTCCGGCCACGCGATACTTTCACCATCTTAAAGTCGATCGTGATGTAACAAAGGGTGCGAGAGTTTCTCCTCCTTTCCCCGAAAATTCTCGAGCACGATTCCGGCTCCCTTCCATAAAAGAGAAGGGAATAAAGAACGAGCAACACCGCGACCGCGAGATAAGCCCGCTCGTCCGATCCAAGCATCGCTGCGACAAATACCGGCCGCGAACCCTGACGTATGCAGCAACGCATGCAGCCCGACTCACGCGTTCCCAGATAACCGAGGCAGTACCGAAAGTCCGCCAGTGCGCGGCACCCGAAACCGAACTTATAACGATCGCTTCCAGATCAGGCACGATCTAGCGACCATACCGCGAGTTTCCGCGTCGATAAAGTTCGCATCATCGAAAGTCCGCCAATGTGCGACATCCATTCCGAAAGTCCGCCGAGGTGCGGCATTCGTTTCGAAAGTCCGCTAATGTGCGGCATCCGTTCCGAAACTGACCGAATCTGGTCAAGGCGCGATCACGGGATTACTGGCTTTTCCGCCGCGTATCCACATCCGTCACCTGTACCATATGTAAATACGCGATATGTTCCGACCGATTTCTGTACCGATTTTGTCAATGACCGTTTATTCGTTCCTATAAAGCGTTTGTTTCGAATAAATTACTGTTTTGTTGCGTGAAGCTGAACGTGTTCTATCTTCGACTGCCCCGAATCCTGGAAACGGCGAGCTATCACGCGCGAAAACATAAACGCCCGACAAAGGCAGATCGTTTTAATATAAAATCTCTCTTCTTCTCTTTTTGAAATATCACAATGGATAACTCTCAATTACCAGGAAAATGGTACGTCGAGGACGAGCGGCGGGCCGAAAGCGACAACTAAGGTGGTTAAAAAGAGCCCTTCTCGAGATCAAAGAGAATCCATCGATCTTCGAGAAGACTGGCAACGGCCAGATCCTCGGAAGGCGAACTATCGTCATCCCCTCCGAAACCTCCTACCTCTGAGCCATAGAGACCAACAGGTTCATTAAAACGAGACACACCGGCCCCAATAAATAGAACAAGCATACAATTACCTGCGCCTCCTACGACGGAAGCTCCTGCGAGGCTTCAACGAGATCCTTGCTGGTAACCTCACAGGTCCGAAGGCGCAATGGCTCCACGCGTAATTCCAAAAAACAGAACAAATCCCCACATACGACCGATGATGCTTCTAAAACTATCCATCACAAAAGAGGGAAACAAATTTATAATCAGAGGCTGCTAAGACAAAAGCTCTCCCTCGTTCTCTTCCTCAACTACGTCCGCGCAAATCAATCCGAACGTAACAATTTATTTATTTAAAATTATTAAAAATATTTACTTAATATTGTGCCCTCGGAGGAGAATCGCTCCGACGCAAATAGTTATACACGGCTCATAAAATAGCTGTCAACGGCGGTTCAGGACGTAATCTGAAGGGCGATCAGAAGCAACAATTCTGGTCGCTAGGAGAGAATACGCTTCGCCTCTTCCAAGATCAGCGGCGCAATTCAGCTCAATATATAGAGTCGTTCCGGCGCGTCCAGCGCGGGCGCAACACTGTCCTCCCTCTTCAAGATTGTCGTCCCGACAATCAGGGAGTCAATTTCTTGTTGTTCGCCGAACTCTTTTTTCGTCGAATTGGATCCAGGGATCCAAACGGCTTCCTGCCCTCAGCTGCTACTGCGAGGGCGCCGCTTCTCTTCGATCCCAATCCTCTTCCGAAGATTTCTGGGCAGGACCCTAATCGACTTCTTCCCGAGGAAACTGGCCAGGCTCTCTCGTGCCGACTCCAGGTCCTCCCTTTTCCTTCTGGAATTCTTGACTCTTCGGCCCATCTTCAATCTTAAGCCTTGCGCGTTTCTCACTTGGTCTTGTACGCTTCCCTCTTCTTGATTCAAACAAGGGGGAGGATAACTTCCCGTGGACCTAACGCCAATCAAGGACTCCCAAGTCCCCGTCTCGGCATATGCCCAAAGTCTCACACAAAACCACGGTCGAAAATCGTGAGTGAGACGGTCTTCTTATTAATTATTAGAAACACGTCGTCCGCTCTCGTTGAGATCGAAGATATTGTTATCCCTTTCCTCCCGCGGCGCACTCCACGTCGGTTAAGTAGGGGACGATCTCTCCGCGGAAAACTAGAACAAAAGAAAGTTTAACGCAGTAAAAGAAACTTAAAGAAAAATGAAACATTTTTAACAACAAGAATAGACTTCCGGGCTCTGAACCTCTCTAATTATCCTACTCTAATTGCCTTTCCAAAAAAGGAGCCAAGCGATCCGCGTGAATAACTCTCTTCCTATGGTGAGAAGATTTATATTTATGTTTTTGTATTTGATTTGTATTTATGAATACAATATACAACATCATTGAGCCTCTTTACTACTAAAAAGGGACTCTCCCAATTACTTTGTAACTTCGGGGCTTTTCCTCGAATTCTTCGAGGATTGTAGTCATACTTTCTGTCCTTCTTGGAAAAGAACTTGCCTGGCTTTTCGATCATACCAGAACTTCACATGAGAAGCTTTGTTATCCAAACGCTCCTTAGCACCAGATGGATATCTGCAAATTTTCGTCTAAGATCTCCGATGTAATTTTCCACAGTTCCCTCCTCATGAGAAGACGGAGGAATCTCTCTCAGCAAATCCAAAGGAAGCCTAAGATCTCGAGCAAAATACAACTCCGCAGGAGTAACTCCCGTGGCTTCGTGTTTGGAGGATCTGTACGCGAGAAGAGACATAGGGATCCACCGATCCCAATCCTTTTGATTTACAGAAATGTACTTTGCTAAATAGTTTGTTATCGTCTGATGTTGCCGTTCGACTTGCCCATCGGACTGAGGATGAAGAGGAATAGTTCTAGTTTTCTTAATTCTGAGTAAATTCATTAACTCTGAAAATAATCTTGACTCGAAATTCCTTCCCTGGTCGGTATGTACTTCTAAAGAGACTCCATGCCTGAAGATGACCTGACTGAAAAAAACTTCAGCCACAGTTTTTGCCCTTATATTTCTTAGCGAAATAGCTTTCACCCACTTGGTGAAACAATCCATGACAATGAGAAAATATCTATTCCCAGACAAAGTCGTTGGTAAAGGACCAAAGATGTCCATTTGTATCCGTTCGAATGGGGCGCCCACATTAAAAATTTGTAACGGAGATTTTCTCTTTCCGGAAGGACTCTTCCCAACACAAATTTCACAGGTCCTACACCACTCTTCAACATCTTGTTTACAAGTGGCCCAATAAAAACGTTTTCTGATCTTCTCTAAAGTTTTATTGATCCCAAACTGCCCTCCTGAAGAAGAGTCATGGGCTTCTTTCAAGATTTCCGGTTTTGAGGGATTATTAATTGAAGAAAATCAGATCTCAGATTAGGAGCCTCCCATCTCTTATAAAGAAGTCCACCCTTCAGAACCAGAGCATCCCAATAGCTCCAGTAAATTCTTGACGAAACATCTCTGGACACGAATTCAGCACGTGGAGGACGCACTCCAGCTTCCTTGGTTAGATAAATCGGAGAAATGCTAGAATCCTCCTTCTGTTTTCTTTGCCATTCCCCTAAATTTCCTCCTTCCAAGATTATACGAGCAATGTCCCTCTCCTGTTACTCAGGGCTTTTACGCTCAACCTTGGTGCGGTCCACAGCTTTTCAGTTCGCACTGTCGTCTGGAGAGTCCGTCGGCATTTCCATGTGTTAGTCCTTTTCGGTTTTCTACCTCAAAATTGTATTGCTGGAGCCTTTCCATTCAACGTGCCAACTGTCCTTCCATATCCTTAAAAGATAGCAGCTACTTTAAAGAAGTGTGATCCGTACGGATTAAAAACTTTCGTCCATAGAGATAATGACGAAAAGATTTAATCGAGTCAACAATCGCTAATAATTCTCGTCTAGTTACACAATAGTTCCTTTCGGCTTTATTTAATACTCGGCTAAAATACGCAATAACCTTTTCACCAACTTCCTGCCTTTGAGATAAAACCGCTCCAATCCCGACATTAGAGGGGTCGGTATCTAAAATAAATATTCCGTCCCCCTCTGGAAAGGAAAGTATAGGGGAAGATGTCAATGCCGGCTTTAAATTTTCAAAGGCACATTGACTTTCCTCTCCCCAAGAAAATTTTGAGTGATTCTCAGTAAGCGCGTATGAAGGTTTAGCTACTGAGGAAAATTCTCTCACAAACCTACGGTAATACGAGCAAAAGCCTAAGAAACTACGCAGCTGCTTTCTAGTATGTGGAATAGGCCAATCTTTCACGGAAACAATCTTCTCTGGGTCTGTGGCTACTCCCTCTGCCGAAACTATATGTCCCAAATATTTAACGTTTTTCCCGAAAAGTATACATTTTTTGGATTAATCTTAATCGTGCCTCACGCAATCAAAAAAACACTTCCTTTAAATTTTCCAATATCAGTGAAGCTTTTTCCGAAAATAATGACGTCGTCCAAATAAACTAAGCAGATTTTCGAAAATAATCCTTGCAATACTTTTTCCATCAAGCGCTCAAAGATAGCGGGAGCGTTGCACAACCCGAGAGGCATGACCGTGAATTGCTACAATCCATTGCCGATAGAGAATGCTATCTTCTCTTTATCCTGCGAGCGAATCTTCACCTGTCAATAGCCATTTTTTAAATCAAACGTAGAAAACAAAAAATTACCTGATAGCTGATCTGGGATGTCATCAATCCGAGGGAGGGGAAAAGATTCTTTTACCGTTACTGCGTTACTTCAATTTGCGATAGTCCACACAAAATCGGATAGACCCGTCTTTTTTCCTGACTAGGACTGCAAGAGAAACCCATGGACTTTGGAACTTCTTAATTACTCCTTGTTTCCTCATATCCTCAATATTTTTATACACTTCCTCCCTCATATGGATAGGAATACGTCGAGGAACTTGTTTTATAAGGGGAGAATTTTTCATATTAACGATGTTCTACGATATCACAATTCCCGACAACAATATCATCCGAAAACACGAAATTTAATCAGAAAAGTGGAAAAGATTTCTTTTTTAGTCTTATTTAAATTAGCGGAATTGCCTTCATAAAGTTCCTTTAAGACCGGAGGAACTTTCCCAGAAAAATCCTCAACTCGAGAGCAATTCAAATCTTTTTCTTCATCAGACTCAAAGACACTAAAGGTGGACTCGAAAATATTTGTTAAATTGACAACTCTTAAGAAATCAACTCCCAAAAGACAATCATCATTAATATCGGCTACGAACCTTTTAAATTAAAACCTTTTTGGAATATTTACCAATCTGAACTTCTACATTAACTTTAAATGCGATTGAGACTTTTTCGTTGGATATCTCAAATTACATCTCACAACTGGAATTCTTTCTTTATCTTTACCAACCAGTTTACTATTTAGAATAGAAATATCAGAGCTCGTGTCTATCTTAAAGGAACAATTCTCCCTATCCAATTTTCCGATATAACAAAAAATCATTAGCATATTCCTTAATTCTATTTAAATTAAAATTCTTAAATTTCTTTGTCGGGGAATCAAGCGCGCGAGTTGATCTCACCCTGCTGAGATCAACAAAACCGCGTTTCCCTTGTTCTCCGGACACTCCGAACGGAAATGGCCCGTTTTACCGCACGTTTTACCAACATTCTTTCCGACCGTATTTAATAAATTTTCGGCCCTCCGTTCTTTTCTCTTTTCCCGCCGTCTCCTTTCGTTCTCCCTTCTGCGCCCTTTCGCCACCCGAGGGAGAGCGCTTTGGAAAATTCTCGTCCCTCTTTTTTTTCGAAGCTATTCGCTTGAATGCTTTTGATCGCTTTTGCCCTTTCGACGGCAGTTTTTCGACGGAGGTTATCCCTTCTAATTGCAGCGATCTTTTAATAAATCCGTCGAAAAGCGTGGAAATAAATTGCGCACACGCTATCTTATCATGCACCGCGTAAGGGCACTCGGGGTACGCCAGTCTCGATAGTCTCTCTAGATCGGAGCCGAGCACGGCGAGATCTTCCCCGGATTTTTGTTTTCTATTTACGAACTATGAATAGGATATGGGATAATAATCGCTCTCCGAAACGTAGCTCAAGCTTTGACTTCAATTCGGCGTAATTCAAATTTTCTAAATTCTTAACGGTCTCGAGAACGGAATAGGCCTTTCTTCTTAAATTTGAGGCTAATGCAATGGTTTTCGTCGCGTCACTCCAATGATTTGCACGCGCGATCAATTCGAATTGGGAGAAAAACTCCCGAAAGGGCACGGTACCGTCGAAAGTGTTCGGCTTTAATTTGAAGCCGAACGCGGCACGCACATCCCCTTCCCCTACACTCGCGACAACGGAGTTCGTTTCTCGTGGCGGGATATTTGAGGAAGCACTCGCGAGAACAGAGTTCGTATCTCGCGGCCGAACATTTGAGGAAGCACTAGCGACAACGGAGTTCATCTCTCGCGGCGGAATATTGTACAAAGCACTCGCGAGAATAGATCCGATGCAGCCTCTAGAGTCGGTCGGAGAGTCTCCGCTCGTAGACGCTTCCTGCACGGTTCTGTTGTTGCCATGGCGAGGATCTGTTTCCTTCCACTTCTCTCGCACTCCACACGTCCCACACTATCCGCACTCCCGTACGATCTGCATATTACGCGCGATGTGTACGATCCGCTCGATTCCGGACGATCCCCCAAAATGTTGCGTAGTAAATAAACAAAGTATGTTTTGGCTCAGGGAATGAATTACGGGGGGTCGGGGGATCGGGGGAAACGCGGAGGGAATGCCGTAAGCGATGGGCGAGGGAGGTCGACGTGTGTCGTCGGCTTTCCCGTCCCCCCCCCCCTCAACCCGGGGAGTAGAGAGCCTATGAGCTTGATTTTTCTTTTCTCCCAACCCTGGGAGTAGGGAGCCTACGAGCTGGAACTCTCTTAGGCGCGGCCTTTATCGTAATGAGTTCGAATACTCGGACTGGTCTTATCGTTATCGGTGGTCACGGGACGGTTACTCACGCCTTAATATCAGCGAGAAGAACGAGAAGTTTTCATGTTTTCCGCTTTGCATCAATGGTGAGTTACGCGTGACCTGGAAACGGCGAGGGTGCCTCTGGATGCGGAGTTTCCGTCTGTTGAAATTATCTTCACGGTATCTTTTTTTCGCGATGATAAGTATCTTTCGCGATTCATATACAGGGTGTTAGAAAAGTCTGTAAACGGTCGAATATCTAAAAAATAAAGCATTTTAGAGAAAAATGGTTCAGATATGTATTTTATGGTTTTGCAAAGGCTATAAGATGGTGCCATTGGTTTGACCTTGAAAAGTCATTTGAAGGTCACGTGAAGGTTACCTCAATTTTTTAAATGGCACCCCCTATTTTTTATTACATATTCTTCTTCTGATCTCGAGAGCTTTCCAAAACACTATAATCAAATGTTTTTTCATCAATTACTTTTCGAGTTATAAGGCTTCAAAAGTACAATACCGCCGGCATTAGCGTTAACCGAGATGTACCACGTGGAAGTTGCACGGTCGGATTTATATCTCTTCTGTGTCTGTGTCTGTGTCTGCGTCTGTGTCTCTATGTCTGTGTCTGTGTCTCTGTCTCTGTGTCTGTGTGTGTCTGTGTCTGTGTGTGT
>JAJVSH010000159.1:325898-336969 GCA_021460005.1 Tetramorium alpestre | reverse complement strand
GTGCGTGCGTGCGTGCGTGCGTGCGTGCGTGCGTGCGTGCGTGCGTGCGTGCGGGCGTGCGTGCGTGCGTGCGTGCGTGCGTGCGTGCGTGCGTGCGTGCGTGCGTGCGTGCGTGCGTACGTGCGTGCGTGCGAATGTTAACGGGTTTTTACTGAATTAAATGTTCAAATTGTCTTCCGTCTGCTGCTTGACAATGACCTAATCGTAGATAAAATTCATTTAAAACGTTTCNTCTCATTTCTGGTGAGATAAGATTTACTTAGTGCAGTATGCGTTCCCTAAGGTCTGCCAAATTAGCAGGTTTCGTTACGTATACATTGTTTTTAACATAACCCCATAAAAAGTAGTCCAAGGGAGAAAGATCTGGTGATCTAGAGGGCCACTCTATTTCTCCACGTCTTCCTATCCATTGGTTTGGGAAAGTATTAGTTAAATATTGACGCACTATTACTGCATAGTGTGGCGGTGCACCACACTATGTAAAATACTATGTAAAATAATTAAATGTTCAAATTGTCTTCCGTCTGCTGCTTGATAATGACCTAATCGTAGATAAAATTCATTTAAAAAGGTTCGTCTCATGCTTGCATTTGTTTTATTTTTGAGATATTCGACCGTTTCCAGACTTTTCTAACACCCTGTATAAACATTGTTCGAATGTCAGTCCTGAGAAAGAGAAAAGTTGTGTGTGCGCGCGTAAAGATGTCATCAACCAATCAATTGGAAGAAGAGGCGACGACCTCCGAAACTCGATTCAGAAATATGTTCGACGACGAGCCGATTCCGAACGAGATTCTCGTGGAGCCTGAAATTTCGAAGATTGAGGCAATGACTTTTCTAACATTGCATGATTTTTTCTACGAGATGTGGAATTCATTGTGGCACATGCCACATCAGGCTGTTGATCAGTAGTATCTCGAAGTACCTGTCCGATCATCGAAATACAGACACCGACCGTGCATCAGGTGTGCGAGGGTAACGAGATGAAAGCTGCTCTCTTGGAGATACATTCTGTCTGGCTGAAGAAGGGCCCGTTACAATGTAGAACCAGAACGCAATCGTTAATGTTCCTCCGTGAGATCAAAGATCCGTCGATGTACTCCAAGTTCAGGAAGCCTATAATGACGAAGGATACGTTCGACGAGTGGGTGAAGGAATACCAATCGTACGTCGATAGTCTACCGATGGCCGATCACTCCGCCCAATCGTCGATCGTCGATCTACCCGACGAATCGAGAATAATCAAGGAATCGTCAGAGGAGGGACGGCGGACAACAGGACTCAACGCTCTCTTCGATCAAGCGTCCGAACGCGATGAGACTCGTATCTCGCAGTACATAACGAAGCAGGACGACGACGAACGATCGCTCATCGCGAGATCACCGGGCGAGATCGATTCTCAGTTGGTTCGCGTGTACGTATACGACATCAAGGATGTAGCGAAACGCGTCTGGTGGAAACACGCCAAGTTGCGCGCTCAATTCTTGTGCTGCTCCTCGTGCACAGATTGCACAGATCGGCGAATATTGCGTCAGCTCGTGAACGAGGCCGCCGACGAGATGAGGAAGGTTCCGGGTGTCGTGATCGAGGTGAGGAACTTCGGGCACGACGACGACGACGACGACGACGATGGAGCGTACCGGAGGGAGAGAAAGATACGATATTTTCTCGACGTAAAAAAAGACATCGAACGGCGGAGGATTGCATTGAATGTTTTAAAATTTTTTTCAGATCGACCGAACCGAGGGGTTCGGGACATCGTAAGATCTGAGAAAAAAATAAGACGCGGGAGTTCGGGACACCATCGGAGAAAAAAAAATAAGACGTATTCTTTCGAAATAAAAAGATGTAAAAATTCTGTGGCGGCCCGTCGCCGCACCGGGCGACGCTGCCACATCGGGCGCCACAGCGCGCGCCCGCCGCGCAGTACGAGGCGCCGCCGCTACGCGGCGCACGACAGTGGCAGCGAACTCGTATTTAAATTCCGACACGCCTGGCTATATAAGAAGCGTCGGCGGCACGCCTCGGCACGACCTCTTCTGCGCAAAGAAGCGTGCTCTGTGGGTCTTACTTTGCCAGAATTAAAAGACCGGCATCATCGGGGAAGTGTGCTCTTCGGGCCTTCCATAGTCGAAGCGTACTCAGAAGCGAGCTCTTGCGAGCCTCCTAACCAGGAAGCAAGCTCTTCGGGGCTTCCACGAAGAGCGAGCGAGAGCGTGAGAACGGGTCTCTGTGTAGCGGAGTTGGATAGAGAAGAACTTCTAACTAGCAAGACGCCTCGCCAGAAGAAGACGGATCACCAGCCTCCTTCGGCGCCTCCTCCGGCGCTTCCTCCAGAAGTGGCATCGGAACGGGCACGGGGCCAAGTGACATCACCGCACCGGCACACTCCACCACCCGAGTGTTTTCCAACTCCTTTGGATCCGAGGGTCAACCTACAGCCGTGGTTACTTAAGAAGCTGGTTTTATCCTCTCCTACTCACATCCGTTGGGCGGATCAGCATAAACCACCACGGGCAGATAGGGGTACGCAGGTCACTCCTCGTACGGCACGAGTAGATTCCTCTACGCAATACACTCCTCCAGTGACAGGCGTATCTGTTGCTACGCAGTACTCTCCAGCAGCAACTGGTGTAGACATTACTATACGAACTGGAGATTTGATAGTGAGTAGGTTCCCGTCTCCAGCAACACCAGTGAAAGCCCCGCACACCTGGGCGTAGGAGAAAGCTGAACCTTAAACAACGCCGGCTGTTTCAGGACCTTTTCGGCTCGGAGTCTCCACCGTGGGATTAAAAATCCTTTATCAAGGCGCAAAACCGTCCTTGTCAGGACATAGCTCCGCCCTTTTCAGGGTGACCAAATAGTTCCAACTGGGACATCTCTTTTTGTGCAATAAAGAAAAAGTAAGGACTTCTATCCTCGTCCCTACAGATTCAAAACATTTATTTATGTCAGAGAGAGATTACATTTTAAAAAATATAAATAATGTATAATTTTTTAAAACATAGATGTATTAAAAACATAGAGAGGCCAGTTCGCAATCGATGATGTTATCGCGATCGTAGAATTCGGCGTCCCGTATCGCCTCGGAGACGATCGCTGGCCTCGCGACGGTGGACGCAAAATCGGAGAAGCGTTTGAACTTCTCGTCGACGTTCCTGACTACCGAGTTTAGCGAGGCGACGACACGATTCACGCAGTCCTCGAGATTGTACATGACGAGCACGGTATTGAGAGAAAGGAGCAGACGGAGCGCGCCCATGCTCGTCTCAAGACGCAGGATCGGCAGATTGTTGACTCTTCCGAATCATAGAATCAGGTCGCCGGCGTGTATCGGCGAGTTCGCTTCGCCGTTGCCGTTTCTCAGGTAGGCCTGTACGGTCTGCTTCTGTTCGACAAGTCCTCTCCACGTTTCGAGAGCGGGATCTCCTTGCCGCGGCAGTCTCCCACCGCGATCCTCATGCGCGAGCATAGACGGTTCGACGACCATGCAGACCTCTATGTACTTGTAGCTCGTTCTCGTCAACGGATATCTTCTCGTCAGGATGTTGATCGATTTACGCGCGACCTCGCTATTGTTTGTCTGCGAAAAAAGTGTCGAATGTTAGGGTTTTGAGTAAAAAAAAGAGGAAGAAATTATCTTACGCGTCGGTCGTCGATTGTCTATCCTGCATCCTTCTCTTTCTCGCTCGTTCGCGCTCTTACCGAGGCGGGGGGGGGAGGGGTCTGTCGGAGAACATATCGTCCGGTAGATCACCGTCGACGGACAGCGTCAAACTGACTCTCTCGAGAATAAGATGTAGATTAAAAATATTTCTCATCTCTCCTCGTCCTCCTCCTCCTCTTGTCGCGAATACGCGAGAACGTCGCCAACAGCCCGTCTCGGATATACGACGCCCACGATCTGCAGATCCATCTTGCCCGCCGCTGTCACGCCTCGCGTAAATTCGTTGAACTTGTAGTACTGATGTCTATTGAAGAAGTACAGACTGCCGTCGATGTATCGAAAGGCTGACGTAATACCTTGTGGAATTCCCGGAAATATCGTTTGGATCGTGTTGTGTCTGACGACTCTCATTTGACGTCGTCTGTCTCTCCCGTGAAGCCGTTGTTGTACAATACGAAAAGTCGCTCTCTGTTGGTATTCACCACGGCGTCGACCTTAGCGTCAGAGGGAAGTCCGAAATCGGCGAGAGATATCGACCAGTTCGGTACCAATTCGTAGCTCGGATACCTGACCCTGTAGACCATCCTGTTCGCGAACAGCACGAGATCGCCCGAGGAAGTCTGGTACGCGCCCGAGACGCGCGTGAAATTCCTTGGAAAAAACCTCATGTATTTGTTCAGCGACAGCGGTTTGTCGTAGGTCTTTCCCTCGATATCGATCGGCCAAACGTTACGTCCGTGCGCGACAAATATCCTCTCGTCCAGAACCAACATCGACGCGCCGCAGAGCGCACAGATCCATCTCGACGCCGCTTCTCGGCGTCGTCGCGGTCGGCGGCGTCGTCGTCGTTGGAGGAGGAGGATCGTCGCCGCTCTCGCCGTACAACTGTTGAATTTTGAAAACATTTTCGCTCAGTTCCACGGGATAAGATTTGTCGGGCGCGAACGCGTACATTACCGACTCCCTGTTCTCGCTGTGAGACAGTCCTAGAGCGTGGCCGATCTTGTGCACCAACGTTTGGAGTAGATTAAACGTGCCCGGAGGATTCTCATCCAGAAGTATGTGTCATGGTTCCACGAAGTCCACGTGTATCTCCGCGGTGAAGTCGGGTTCTCCGTTCGGATAGTACGCATGTGCGAGTACTTTGCCCCTTCCGTCTAATGGCGAGGCGCACAAATTACCGTTCTTCCTCCTGTTAACGTTGAAGTGAACACCCTCGCGATACGCCAGCAGTATGTCGGGATCGTTCGAATCACGTTCGAACCTGTGCAGGAAACTCACCGCCGTATCGGTATCGTCGCCGGAAAATTCGGCGACAACACCGATCGCGCACAGCGCGAGAGGAAGAAGAAGACGCAACATCGCGAAGGACGAGACTCAAATGAGGATCTTTCAATCGATCATCCGGTTATAATCGTAAAAAATATCCGTACTTTATCGCTGCGATAAGAATAGACTCATTGCGTCTTAGCTGACCGCAGATGCGCGAGTTCGCGTGACTCGTCAGAAACGGCGGAAACGCGTCGCGCGAGCCTGTCAGTATTAATCCACTGTCAGTGATTAAACTTATCAGTAATCAAAAGTTTTTTAAGAGTTAGTGAATGGCTGGGAAAATATTCGACACGATGAGGATCGTCTTTCCCACGATAGGGGTAAGTGAGAAAAGAGCTCTGTTATAATTTCCTTTAAAAATATTATGTATATGTATCATATACATAATATTCAAACATATACATATCATAGATCATAAATATAAAAAATGTCATATATGTTGTTCCTTATAGATAGTGTTGGTCAATGGGGTACCGATCGGATTGGTGCCGTTGAAAAATGAAATCATACTGCAGTATGCTGGATTGGATGTACGTATTTTTAATATATTTAAAATAAATTTTTAATAAAAAAATTTTTTTTTCAGGAAGTCGAAATGAAGTCGATTACCATCGACGGATTTTCGAACCTCGGACGAAACGAAGAAAGGAGGAAGAGAAGACAGAAGATTCGCAGAGAAAACGACGAGTTACAGAAAGATTGGCAGGACAACTGGGGGGACGACATATTTCATCTACGGAGATTGTTCGAGTGTGAGGACGAGTTCGCGTACAAATTGGAGGAATGGGAGTGTCGCGTGCGAGAGGAGAAGAAGCGAGCAAACGAGAAGCGGTGGACGAGTCGCCGACAGAGACAAGAGGCTGAGTGGCGACGTCGAACGTTGAAGCGAGGTCCGCGGGAGGTGGACGAGAAAGTTTATAAAAAATGGCAAGAGCAGGAGGCTGAGTGGCAGCGCGCGTTCGAGCACGAGATGATGGAATAGAAAAAATTAGAACAGATTGAAGTATTGATATAAGATTTTTAATAATCGTAAAAAAATAATAAAAAGAATAACATGTATAAAATTCTTTTTTATCTTTCTTATCTTACCGCGAAAAGTATCGTCGCGCGAGCCTGTCGTTCCGACTCGCGCGAACGCATCGATCGAACGAAATCGAGGATAAAACTTATCATACTCTTTCGATAAAAAATTTTCCGGGCTTTATCTCGACGCTAAAAAAATAGACGTAGATTCGTTAAAATAGACGTCTTATCAAGCCGCGAGTTCGCGTGATTCGCCGGAAATGCATCAGGCCGCGAGTTCGCTTGACTCGCCGGAAATGCGTATGTGCACCCGCGAGACTGCCAGTGTTGAATTAGTCAGTATTCATGAAAGAAAAAACTCGCTCGATCTCGCTTGAGTATCCTGCGAAAGAGGTAAGCGATAATATCTTCCGTTTTTATCCGATACGTTCCATCCTGCTGTATTTTAATAAATGTGTGATAACACATTTTACAGCTCAGGAAGAAGTTAGAACAAATAATGGAGGAAGAGACTGAGGAGGAAGAGGCGGAAGAGATGGATATATTCACGAGCGAAATAATGTTACGTCAACATCTTAATACTTCGAGATGCGATCGAGAGGAGAATGATTGTCGTTTACTCGGATGAGAATGAGGAGAATGAGGAGTTTGAGGAGTCTGAATTTGTCAATGAAATGGATAAACCGGAATGATCTGATCAGTTTTTATTTTTTAAAAAGAAGAGTTTTTTATTATAAAAGATTTGATTTTCTTTAATAAAAAGAAATAATAAAAGAATCATGTTTCATCATTTTTTTGCACAAACCGCTGTCACCTTCCGCAATTTTCAATTCCTTATAATAATTCTATAATATTTAATTATTAATTTATATTTATGTCTAATTATAATAATCTAGATTTCTAAATTAGAAATAATATTCAGTCAGTCTTCGTCAATCGTGGAGGACGGTCGTGTTTTTGTCCGCTCGGCTTGTGTCTGTCGTTTGTACTGTCTCACGTACCGTGATGCTGTTAGAGCCTTCAAAGTATCTAATATTCTGATAATCATGAACGGAAGAAAAACTTGTAAAGGCTGTGGTACAGTCGTAGTTAAGCCGATAATTTGCACCTTATTGCATCACATTCAGCCTGCTTATCGCGCACGGGGCACCCGCATCAAGGAGGCAAATTTTTAAATTGTGCTACTACTGGAAATGTCTCCCGACAGGCAGGGCAGAATACATTCAACAGCTCTTTTTTTAATGAGATATGTGATATGATCCGTAAGGAAATCCGCTCCGAGTTAGCAAATTTTCGCAAGGAGATTCTCGAAGTCTATAAGGCTGACATTGAGAAGTTGAAAGGCAGTATCCAGCGACTGTCGGATAAAATAGAAAAATTGGAGACTCGTGAGTTGCATACGAATGTCATTCCTAACTCTCATGAGGATAATATTTTGTTGGAATTATCTGAGAGAAAAAAGATCCAGGAACGTCATTCTTTTTAATTTGGATGAAGTCGAACCTGAAACGGATGTATCAAATGTATTGGATTTGGACTTGGCCAAGGACATCATACAGACAATTCTACCCAACGAATTTCATGTCAGGGTTACTAGACTTAGTTTGAAACGTAGGGGGCATTCCAGGCCCCTTAGAATCACGTTTACATCCAAGGAAGAAGCGACGGTGCTGCGGAACAAGAGAAAATACTCGGGACCAGTAAAAATTGCGCAAGATCAGACAATGAAGCAGAGAAATCATTGGAAGGATATAAAGGCCCAGCTAAAAGTATTATTGGATGCAGAGGAGAATAAAACTATTCGATATTTTGGTGGTGTGCCGAAAATAGTGGACGCTCGTAATCCAAGGCCAAAAAACACATAAAATTCCCTCTGGTCTATTATCAAAACGTTCGTGGCTTAAGAATTAAATTGTCAGACTTGCGTGCTGCCATTTGCTCTGCCTCAGTGTCATATGATGTTATTGTTTTGGTGGAAACGTGGCTATATGATGGTATTTCGGATACCGAACTCGGCCTTGAGAACTTCAATATTTTTAGATACGATAGAATTTCGGAGGATCTGTTACGTGGCGGTGGCGTGTTAATTGCGGTCCATGATTGTCTACTTAGCAAAATAAAAAAGAAATTTGTATCAAATATGGAATATTTGTTTGTTGATCTTCGAATTAGTCATAAGCACTTAGTTGTAGGTGCAATTTACATACCTCCGAGTTTCACTGTCGATATTTATGAGTTATATTGCCTTGCTGTAAATGACATAATATCAGAATCTCCAGATGCTGATATCATAATAACTGGAAATTTTAATCTTCCTCATCTATTGTTTTTAAATGATAGAGATGGTGATCTTTTTTATAATAATTCTCAAGCTTGCAATGTGACTGGACACGCAAATGTAGTAATGAGTTATTTTAATGAATTTAATTTCTATCAGTATAACTTTATTGGCAATGAGACTGGTAATACGCTTGATTTAATTTTTTCCAATCTGAGTGAAATATTTGTGAAGCTAGGGTTGGATCCCCTCATTGATTGTGACAAGTATCATCCGGCTTTGAAGTTTGTTTTGCCAATATCATCTCATGCGCAATTTAATAGATCAACTACTTTTAAAAGAAATTTTAAACGTGCGGACTATGCGAAGATCAATGACTATTTAGATCTGAATGTACTTTATGACAACTTAGATCTGAATGTAAGAAACTTTCTAAGAAATGCTGGGTCGAATACGTACGTGGATCGGAGCTATGCATCTCCAAAATGTTTTGGAATTTTATCAATTCTGCGAAATCAACTAATCGTTTATCTAATCAGGTTTTTTACAATATGTCTCCGCAACTAACGATATTTCCATTGCTAATTGTTTTGCTACTTTTTTGCGTCGGTCTACAAAAATAGCGATGAGAACTCTCATACTGCATTTAACGAACTCAGCAGTAATATTAATTTATCAAGCATGTCTCTTGGAATTGGTGCAATTTTTAATTGTCTTCACTTTCTTTCTCTTAATACTGAACCTGAAATCGATAATCTTCCAGTAGTTTTTTTCAAAGCTAATGAGTNGTAGTAATGAGTTATTTTAATGAATTTAATTTCTATCAGTATAACTTTATTGGCAATGAGACTGGTAATACGCTTGATTTAATTTTTTCCAATCTGAGTGAAATATTTGTGAAGCTAGGGTTGGATCCCCTCATTGATTGTGACAAGTATCATCCGGCTTTGAAGTTTGTTTTGCCAATATCATCTCATGCGCAATTTAATAGATCAACTACTTTTAAAAGAAATTTTAAACGTGCGGACTATGCGAAGATCAATGACTATTTAGATCTGAATGTACTTTATGACAACTTAGATCTGAATGTAAGAAACTTTCTAAGAAATGCTGGGTCGAATACGTACGTGGATCGGAGCTATGCATCTCCAAAATGTTTTGGAATTTTATCAATTCTGCGAAATCAACTAATCGTTTATCTAATCAGGTTTTTTACAATATGTCTCCGCAACTAACGATATTTCCATTGCTAATTGTTTTGCTACTTTTTTGCGTCGGTCTACAAAAATAGCGATGAGAACTCTCATACTGCATTTAACGAACTCAGCAGTAATATTAATTTATCAAGCATGTCTCTTGGAATTGGTGCAATTTTTAATTGTCTTCACTTTCTTTCTCTTAATACTGAACCTGAAATCGATAATCTTCCAGTAGTTTTTTTCAAAGCTAATGAGTATATTATGGCTAGAATACTGTGGATTATTTTTAATAAATCATTGAATTGCGGGATTTTTCCCGATCTCTGGAAAACATGCATTGTTATGCCCATATTCAAAAGTGGCGATAGATCTTCAGTTACCAACTATAGACCGATTAGTAAACAGAATATTATGGCTAAGATCTTTGACGAACTTATTACCAAAAAAACTATCGAATCTATTTAAAAATATTATCATTGAGGAGCAGCATGGCTTCACTGCTGGTCGCTCTACTACAACTAATCTCCTAGTGTTTTATAATTATCTGTCCACTGCCATTGACGGGGGTTCTCAGGTAGATGTTATTTACACTGATTTTAAAAAAACCTTTGACTCTGTTAATCATGACATTCTTCTTGACAAGCTTAGTGCTCTTGGCATTCATGGTTCTTTGCTTGAGTGGTTGTCTAGTTTCCTTCGTGATAAATTTCAGATTGTCAAATTTAACAATTCACTGTCAAATTATTTCAAAGTTTTATCTGGAGTCCTTCAGGGCTCTCACCTAGGACCTTTATTATTTAATATTTATAAATTTATTTATTTATTTATATAATTTATTTATAAATGACATTTCAGGCTGTTTTCGATATTGCAAATTTTTATTATACGCTGACGATTTGAAGATTTTTAGGAAAATTGACAACCTAGATTGTACTGCACTTCTACAACATGACTTATCTTCATTTGAAACTTGATGCACTGTAAATTCATTAAACCTGAATCTCAAGAAATGCCATATCCTGCAGTTTAGCAAGAAAAATGACATGAACGTATTACGTTTTATATATACACTTGGAGACTCCTCTCTCAGACTTAGAGTTTATTCGCGACCTTGGAGTGATGTTTAGCTCTGATCTTTCTTTTAATAGGAACTACCATGCGATTACCGCCTTAGCCTACAGAAAGCTAGGCTTTATCTTTCGTTATGGTAAAGACTTTAGAAGTATCCGTACGATAAGAATTTTATACTACGCACTCAGACCTATACTTGAATATTGCTCTGTCATTTGGTCTCCTTATCAGAGCGGGCACTCGGCCAGTCTTGAGCGCATTCAAAAGAAGTTTCTCAATAGAATGTGCTATAATTTTCACTTAAACCATGACTACAGATCTACTAAGCTCAATCTCTTATCACTTAAAGATAGGAAGACCCTATCTGATCTTCTATTTTTGTACAAAGTCATTAATGGCGCCACTGATTGCTCTGAGTTTCTTTCCTTAATTAAATTTAATGTTCCAGTTAGGCTGTTAAGAGGTTTCGAACCTTTTAATGTAAATTTCCATCGCACG